>OY756418.1:8987500-9385020 GCA_963576865.1 Anania hortulata | reverse complement strand
AACCTAACCTAACCTAACCTAACCTAACCTAACCTAACCTAACCTAACCTAACCTAACCTAACCTAACCTAACCTAACCTAACCTAACCTAACCTAACCTAACCTAACCTAACCTAACCTAACCTAACCTAACCAACCTAACCTAACCTAACCTAACCAAACTAACCTAACCTAACCTAACCTAACCTAACCTAACCTAACCTAACCTAACCTAACCTAACCTAACCTAACCTAACCTAACCTAACCTAACCTAACCTAACCTAACCTAACCTAACCTAACCTAACCTAACCTAACCTAACCTAACCTAACCTAACCTAACCTAACCTAACCTAACCTAACCTAACCTAACCTAACCTAACCTAACCTAACCTAACCTAACCTAACCTAACCTAACCTAACCTAACCTAACCTAACCTAACCTAACCTAACCTAACCTAACCTAACCTAACCTAACCTAACCTAACCTAACCTAACCTAACCTAACCTAACCTAACCTAACCTAACCTAACCTAACCTAACCTAACCTAACCTAACCTAACCTAACCTAACCTAACCTAACCTAACCTAACCTAACCTAACCTAACCTAACCTAACCTAACCTAACCTAACCTAACCTAACCTAACCTAACCTAACCTAACCTAACCTAACCTAACCTAACCTAACCTAACCTAACCTAACCTAACCTAACCTAACCTAACCTAACCTAACCTAACCTAACCTAACCTAACCTAACCTAACCTAACCTAACCTAACCTAACCTAACCTAACCTAACCTAACCTAACCTAACCTAACCTAACCTAACCTAACCTAACCTAACCTAACCTAACCTAACCTAACCTAACCTAACCTAACCTAACCTAACCTAACCTAACCTAACCTAACCTAACCTAACCTAACCTAACCTAACCTAACCTAACCTAACCTAACCTAACCTAACCTAACCTAACCTAACCTAACCTAACCTAACCTAACCTAACCTAACCTAACCTAACCTAACCTAACCTAACCTAACCTAACCTAACCTAACCTAACCTAACCTAACCTAACCTAACCTAACCTAACCTAACCTAACCTAACCTAACCTAACCTAACCTAACCTAACCTAACCTAACCTAACCTAACCTAACCTAACCTAACCTAACCTAACCTAACCTAACCTAACCTAACCTAACCTAACCTAACCTAACCTAACCTAACCTAACCTAACCTAACCTAACCTAACCTAACCTAACCTAACCTAACCTAACCTAACCTAACCTAACCTAACCTAACCTAACCTAACCTAACCTAACCTAACCTAACCTAACCTAACCTAACCTAACCTAACCTAACCTAACCTAACCTAACCTAACCTAACCTAACCTAACCTAACCTAACCTAACCTAACCTAACCTAACCTAACCTAACCTAACCTAACCTAACCTAACCTAACCTAACCTAACCTAACCTAACCTAACCTAACCTAACCTAACCTAACCTAACCTAACCTAACCTAACCTAACCTAACCTAACCTAACCTAACCTAACCTAACCTAACCTAACCTAACCTAACCTAACCTAACCTAACCTAACCTAACCTAACCTAACCTAACCTAACCTAACCTAACCTAACCTAACCTAACCTAACCTAACCTAACCTAACCTAACCTAACCTAACCTAACCTAACCTAACCTAACCTAACCTAACCTAACCTAACCTAACCTAACCTAACCTAACCTAACCTAACCTAACCTAACCTAACCTAACCTAACCTAACCTAACCTAACCTAACCTAACCTAACCTAACCTAACCTAACCTAACCTAACCTAACCTAACCTAACCTAACCTAACCTAACCTAACCTAACCTAACCTAACCTAACCTAACCTAACCTAACCTAACCTAACCTAACCTAACCTAACCTAACCTAACCTAACCTAACCTAACCTAACCTAACCTAACCTAACCTAACCTAACCTAACCTAACCTAACCTAACCTAACCTAACCTAACCTAACCTAACCTAACCTAACCTAACCTAACCTAACCTAACCTAACCTAACCTAACCTAACCTAACCTAACCTAACCTAACCTAACCTAACCTAACCTAACCTAACCTAACCTAACCTAACCTAACCTAACCTAACCTAACCTAACCTAACCTAACCTAACCTAACCTAACCTAACCTAACCTAACCTAACCTAACCTAACCTAACCTAACCTAACCTAACCTAACCTAACCTAACCTAACCTAACCTAACCTAACCTAACCTAACCTAACCTAACCTAACCTAACCTAACCTAACCTAACCTAACCTAACCTAACCTAACCTAACCTAACCTAACCTAACCTAACCTAACCTAACCTAACCTAACCTAACCTAACCTAACCTAACCTAACCTAACCTAACCTAACCTAACCTAACCTAACCTAACCTAACCTAACCTAACCTAACCTAACCTAACCTAACCTAACCTAACCTAACCTAACCTAACCTAACCTAACCTAACCTAACCTAACCTAACCTAACCTAACCTAACCTAACCTAACCTAACCTAACCTAACCTAACCTAACCTAACCTAACCTAACCTAACCTAACCTAACCTAACCTAACCTAACCTAACCTAACCTAACCTAACCTAACCTAACCTAACCTAACCTAACCTAACCTAACCTAACCTAACCTAACCTAACCTAACCTAACCTAACCTAACCTAACCTAACCTAACCTAACCTAACCTAACCTAACCTAACCTAACCTAACCTAACCTAACCTAACCTAACCTAACCTAACCTAACCTAACCTAACCTAACCTAACCTAACCTAACCTAACCTAACCTAACCTAACCTAACCTAACCTAACCTAACCTAACCTAACCTAACCTAACCTAACCTAACCTAACCTAACCTAACCTAACCTAACCTAACCTAACCTAACCTAACCTAACCTAACCTAACCTAACCTAACCTAACCTAACCTAACCTAACCTAACCTAACCTAACCTAACCTAACCTAACCTAACCTAACCTAACCTAACCTAACCTAACCTAACCTAACCTAACCTAACCTAACCTAACCTAACCTAACCTAACCTAACCTAACCTAACCTAACCTAACCTAACCTAACCTAACCTAACCTAACCTAACCTAACCTAACCTAACCTAACCTAACCTAACCTAACCTAACCTAACCTAACCTAACCTAACCTAACCTAACCTAACCTAACCTAACCTAACCTAACCTAACCTAACCTAACCTAACCTAACCTAACCTAACCTAACCTAACCTAACCTAACCTAACCTAACCTAACCTAACCTAACCTAACCTAACCTAACCTAACCTAACCTAACCTAACCTAACCTAACCTAACCTAACCTAACCTAACCTAACCTAACCTAACCTAACCTAACCTAACCTAACCTAACCTAACCTAACCTAACCTAACCTAACCTAACCTAACCTAACCTAACCTAACCTAACCTAACCTAACCTAACCTAACCTAACCTAACCTAACCTAACCTAACCTAACCTAACCTAACCTAACCTAACCTAACCTAACCTAACCTAACCTAACCTAACCTAACCTAACCTAACCTAACCTAACCTAACCTAACCTAACCTAACCTAACCTAACCTAACCTAACCTAACCTAACCTAACCTAACCTAACCTAACCTAACCTAACCTAACCTAACCTAACCTAACCTAACCTAACCTAACCTAACCTAACCTAACCTAACCTAACCTAACCTAACCTAACCTAACCTAACCTAACCTAACCTAACCTAACCTAACCTAACCTAACCTAACCTAACCTAACCTAACCTAACCTAACCTAACCTAACCTAACCTAACCTAACCTAACCTAACCTAACCTAACCTAACCTAACCTAACCTAACCTAACCTAACCTAACCTAACCTAACCTAACCTAACCTAACCTAACCTAACCTAACCTAACCTAACCTAACCTAACCTAACCTAACCTAACCTAACCTAACCTAACCTAACCTAACCTAACCTAACCTAACCTAACCTAACCTAACCTAACCTAACCTAACCTAACCTAACCTAACCTAACCTAACCTAACCTAACCTAACCTAACCTAACCTAACCTAACCTAACCTAACCTAACCTAACCTAACCTAACCAACGCACGCCGTCCGCCGCCGCGAACGCCACGTTTCTGCGACGCTCCGTTGTCTTAAAATCGTAAAAATAGTCTTTTTACTACTAAATACAGTGTATTATACATCAAAAGACGCGTAATTTTACCACCTACCCAACTGTGAAAACCGCGCACGAATTGGACTATCCGTTCTCTTTTTATTGCCGAAAAACCGTGGAAAATAGTGATATTGGACACAAAATAGTGAACGCTGCCCGATTTGTCGCGACGACCCCCTGCTTATTACACATTATTCGACGCGCCATTTTGCCCTCCAACTGCTGGTGAAGACCGCGGATTTTTATCTGCTCATTTGGCCGAGCTACAAGCTAAAAACTTCAACGAGTCACCGGGTCAACTCAGCAGCTGGACGTGGTACGACCTTGGACTGCACAGCAGGCGTCGCGCACCATCACCCTCATCACTCTGCAGGTTTTTCCATCAAAATCCCTCTACCAGGAGAGGAGCTACAGCCATTTTCGTCTGAGCAAATTCGTTCCTGGACTTCGCATCGGATTATCTCAAAATCTACCGCGACAACCACACCTGGAAAAATCTTCAGAAGATAGCAGCAAGTCTCCTCTTTCTTGAGGTACCATTTTTAGATTTTTAGGCTAAGTAGTTTCCTTTATATTAGACTTTTTCCCGGCGTCGAAATTATTTCCGCCGCTAATGTTGCCATCCTTTTTAGTTTCTGTTAAATAACTTCGGAACCCGTTAATTTCCTCACAGTTTTCGTTCACCATAGTTAGTTTTATATCATTGCACAACGTTTCTGAAAATTTCATTTAAATCCGTACATAAATAAAAATTTATTTTCACAATTCGAATTACGTAACAGCGCGGCTAATTCAAATTATCGCCTTATCATTTCAAATTTTTACCACCTAACCTTTGTAAATATGTCTTCGTCGGACGGGGAGGAATACGAAGGTGACTTCGGGGACCTTACCGCCTACCTCTCCCCTGACAGTGGGTCACCCACCCCCTCCACTCACACCCTTAGATCCGGTAGATCAGGGAGATCCGGCAAATCCGCGAGATCCGGTAAGTCTGGCAAGACCACATACCGTCCGATCTCTAAATCTAAACACCCCAGCACTAGCCGGGAACACCACTCCACTCCGGCCACCTCACAGGCCACCACACAACCACAACCGGCTGCTAAGCAGCCCTTCGACTACGAGGGAGCCCTCCTCAAGGGGGCCCTCGGCATGCTGGATCGCATCAAGCACTGTGTAGCACAATGCGGGCGCGGTATGAAAAAGGAGTACCGCGATGAGATTAATGAGAACGTGGGCGCGCTAAAGCGATACGTCACGGGCACACCACCGCCCTGCTTCACATCAGCCAAAACACCCACGGACGCGGCCCCTGGCATCGACCAGGTGCGGCAGGCGGTACGCGAGGAGCTGGCCAAGGCCAGTGCCCCCAGTCCTGAGACCATCAGGGAGACCGTCAGGGACTGCGTCCGAGCTGAAATACGCAATGCGTTGCGCACACCCAGCACGCATACTACGGCCTCAGGTTTAATTACCTACGCTGAGGCTGCCGCTCGCCCCACTCCACCTAAGCCACAGGGCGGATACACTCTCGTAGTGACCAAGTCTGGTGACCCCCCTGCCACTAAAGATGAAATCAATAAGCTCTGGAAAGACAACATCTCTTTTAAAACTTCTACCTTCGCACCCGCCCGCATTCAAACCATAAACAATAACCGCCTAAGGGTAGAATTTGATACGCTCGAGCAGCGGGACGAAACCGCGGAACGCCTCGCCACCAATTCTGCCCTTACAGCGAAAAAACTCGACAAGTTACAGCCGATGGTGATCCTCAAGGGCATCACACGCGACACCAATAAGGATGAGCTAGCTGACATACTACTTGGTCAGAACCCCACCGTTACTAAAGCCTTTAAAGCAGACACCGATATCTCTGTGAAATTTACTAAAAACAACCGTCGCAACCCAGGCCTTTACAATGCCATTCTCATAGTCACCCCTCCCATCTGGCAGGAGATGACCAAACTAGGTCGAGTCAACATTGACCACCAGAGAGTCTCTGCTGGCGACTACTGCCCGCTCCTACAATGTCACCGCTGTCTTCAGTACGGGCACCTTCGATCTAAGTGTCGTACAGAAACCCAGGCCTGCTCACACTGTGCCTCGTCGGAGCACTCATTCATTGACTGTCCAGTCAAGAATGATAAGAAGGCGATTAAGTGTCATAACTGCGCTAAATCTAGTAAACCAGCCGGCCACTCGGCCACTTCTCAAGTATGCCCACTCCACGTCATTATGACTGAGCGCACTCGCGCTCGTGTGGATTATGGTAATTAGTAACACACATTAACTCTCACATTTTACACTTACACAACACATCACATCACACAAACACACATTTACTCATATAACTACACACACACACACACACATACTTTCACTAACACACACTTATACAATACATATATCAGTCACATTACATTTCCACCTTACGCCTTACATCCCTTTGGGCCTCTTTACACACTCACTCTTGACACTTTTTCACCCTCCATCGACATTTACCTCATCACTAGTTGGTTCTTATCTTAATTACTATTCCACAGTGTCACGTGACATAGGAAAACTGAGGAAAAGTACACTTCTAATAAACTTAGATCAAATCTGATTACATCATCGTGTCCGCCAGAGTTTTCCACACTATTTACATACCTCACACATCAATTTCCACCTAGTTTTACCCGTTTTTCATCACTCCGTTTTACACAAAGCAATTTAGCCACGCCTCTGGCCACGCCCACTATCTATTTCTTAAATAATTACTTTTTCGCAGATAATCCCCTTGAATATTATGCCTCCACACCCCCACAACCCATTTCGAACAAAACATTAACTTAAAACTTGCTAGCTTAAGCATTAATTCGATCTTTAAGCTACCATCTATTTTCTCTCATTACGGCCAAACTACTTCACACAGACTCTTCATATTTACGCACATTTATCTTCATACCATTACCTCTCTCTAGACACCACTCGCACTTACTTGGACCCTTTTATCACCTATTTATCATCAATTACATTTTAAATTTTCACATCAATAATTAAGCTATCACAATGCTCAATTCTCTTAAATATTAGTCAAAATATCATCGTGGTACATCTACACAACCAAACCCATTCATACAAACTACTAAACATGCCTCATTCTAACATTATTCACATTTTTAAGTTATATTTTGTATCTCATATCACAATCAAACCACTTAATATTGACTCATCACATTCACATACATCTATTCTCACTCTCACAGCATTGTTTTGACATCACTCCCAACCACATTGACTCTCTCTATCTTAAGTTCTCATCACTCACTACTAATTCACACAGCATTAAGCCTGCCTCTTACATTTTCGCCACTCTTACTTGGCCGATACACATACTCCAATACACATACTCCATCTACACCAGTCTCTACTCACTACACATCATTGCGTAAATTAGTGTGCTTTCTAGCCAATAGCACGTTAAAAAGCATCATTTTTGCCTCTTGGTATAAATATTTCACACACAATCCTCACAGATGTCGCCACTATCACCGACTCTGAAACACACTCATAGACTTTACCTCACACCTCACCTATCACATTAGCCACTATCACTTAATTAATTATTAACATCTAATCAATCATCACTGATCTACATCCAATATAACACGAAACATCTCATCATCACCTTCTGCGTTTCCCCGAACGCCACGCCATCTAGTATTGCATTTAAACGATATACCGCACGTGGATTTAGCGCCTCTGGCGCTCATCCTATGCACTACACCTCATTTACACTCCCATCAACACTCTACACATAATTCTAGTAACTCGCCACAGATGTCACCCTGTACTCGTAAGTACATTTGTCAATTATTTCACTTCATTACAATCTTCAATTAATGTGTGTTACTTAATTCTAGTTGATAATACATCGCGGTTATGACTTTAATTTTATCTTTATTTAATATCTTACCTTAGTTACGACATTTACTCTATCGCGCTTTCAGCGCCATCACAAATTCTCGAAGTACTTTGTACCATTAAACTATTACTGGCGCTCAGCGCCTCTGTCGGATGCTTAATACATCACGTACACAACCATTTCTCTCAATTACGCATTTAGCGCCCCCAAGGACGCTTGACACACTAACACATTACACACTTTAATTTGCTCACCTTATAATTATCCTCACAAGAGGCGGCATACTGACAATGTCTAAACCCTTATTAAACACCAGACCTCACTGCCTTTACTCTTAATTAATCGACCCTTCGATATTATATCACCTTAGCAGCGCATTTAGCGCCTTACGGACGCTCGACGTACTACATACTGCTCTGCTCATTTCTACTTGTCGCTTTTAGCGCCCCTTACGGACACCTGAAACACTACGCACACAACACAACTCACTTTCTCGAACCGCGCATTTAGCGCCCCCACGGTTGCTTCGAACACTACGTACTACTCACATTTAATTTTATGGTTCTGCCATACTGTCGTTGGCACAACCATCTGCAAACTCAATAATAGACTACATTAATTAATTCATCAGTTAAGTCGTTCATTTAGCACGCACTATGCTTACTCTGTTAAGCATACCTATTAAATATTATATCTTTGCGCCTTGTTACACAATTAATCAATCTCCTTGATTCGACACCGCTCCCGATGCGCATTTAGCGCCCCCACGGACGCTTGACACACTACATGATACTCATTCCTTCTACTCGCATTTAGCGCCTTACGGATGCCGAAAATACTACATACACTACGTACACTACATTGCTTTTCTTTATCTGCGCATTTAGCGCCCTCACGGTTACTCGAAACACTACACACTACGCTTACTTAATTTTATGGTTCTTACACACAGATTAATGTCGCCACCATCTTTGCAAACATAAAATGGATATACATTAATTAATCAGAAATAAATACGCTTCAATCTATAATTTAAACATACTATTACTAAATGATAAATTACTCGACACAACCTAATACTACGTATGGCATTAGCATGGACTCGCTACTGTATTAGTCATCGACTTCGGCACCTCGCTAACTTCTAACTTATTTACTGTCACTAATATAATCACACTATAATTAATCTTTTATCTGACTCGCCCGCATTGCCTACACAGTGCCTACACTATAGTATCTGTATTAATCACTTTCATGCATCGCCTCAAGTGCTTAATTATTCATTTTATTGATAAATTAAGCTACTTGCCAACATCGATTAATTCCTTATTCATTTTTACATCTAGCCCTGATCATTACCTTATAACAGCGCTTTTATTCAGTGCGCGCTGTTGCCTAATTCGATTTTATTTAGTTATTTACACATTTTAACATGTAATCAATCAGGAATACTATTTTGATTTTACTTAATTTAATATCTACCGTAATTATGGTTACATTACCGCTATTTATTACTCACATTTGCTACCTTTTTCTTATAGAATAACAAGCTTGGACTTGTATTTTACTTATATAATTTAGCTGTAAGGAAATTTACGTTGATTCTTTGTAAATACATAATCTTAGATCGACCCATAATATTAGTAAATAAGTTCATTTAGACTAATTATGTACCAAACATCGTAATTATTTACTATCCTACGAATCATTTATAACCAATAAGTCATGAATCTCACAAAACATGTATCTAAATCTCATCACAAAATTACAAAAATTTCAAACTGTATAATATTACATTGTACACGTCTAATAAATCCTTGTCACATCTAGTTTTAACATATTTTAGTCTAATGGCGAAGTACTGACGAAATTATTTTCGCAAAAATTTTTCAAAATTTGAAATTTTAGAATATTGTTGTGGACATCACAGACACCTCTTTTTCGCTTTTTGTTTCACAACAATGATTATATTAAAAAAGTTATTGACTTTTCAAAATTCTAAAATTTCTAAAAATTTTCAAATTTTGGATTATTGTTTCATAGACATTATATTTATCTTTTTCGCATTTTGTTTTGTAATTTTTAGCTTAGAAACAAAGTTATTCACAAAAATTCTAAAAATGTTAAAAATATATAGTACTGCCTTTTTCAAGCCTTGATACATACATTGGTACTCGTATCGAAGCCGTTTTGCTCCTCTCCGTTTGTTTTTCTCTATTTTCCTTATTTCCAATTATTTTATATACACTGTATTTAGTTATTATTCTATCTCATATTGTAAAAGCAGCAAAAAAAAAAAAAAAAAAAAAAAAAAAAAAAAAAAAAAAAAAAAAAAAAAAAAAAAAAAAAAAACCACAGAATACGCTCATATTCAAGTTGCTTTAGTTATAAGTTTGTCTTAACATTCAAGTAGTCTCTACCCTACTTAACATCAAACATAGACTCCGCTTACTTTATTATTCTCTTTCTATACACCCCAACTGCAATAAAATACATATTTGTTCCTTTCGTCATATCTTAACTCAACGGTTCTGGTGTAGTTCATAAGCACCGCTCCGTTACTACCGATATAATCTTATTTACGCTTACAATTAGGCTCATCATTATCTGTATATCATTAAATTCCTCTCTTATTTTATATACCTGATTAAATGAGGGATTGTTGTATACCTTAGCGACATCCCTACATATTCTGTAACTTGCTTACAACTGCCCTAGAAAACAAAATTTGGGCCAATTATACATAGAAATCTCGAGTTATTTTATTTGGAAAAAAAAAAAAAAAAAAAAACCTAACCTAACCTAACCTAACCTAACCTAACCTAACCTAACCTAACCTAACCTAACCTAACCTAACCTAACCTAACCTAACCTAACCTAACCTAACCTAACCTAACCTAACCTAACCTAACCTAACCTAACCTAACCTAACCTAACCTAACCTAACCTAACCTAACCTAACCTAACCTAACCTAACCTAACCTAACCTAACCTAACCTAACCTAACCTAACCTAACCTAACCTAACCTAACCTAACCTAACCTAACCTAACCTAACCTAACCTAACCTAACCTAACCTAACCTAACCTAACCTAACCTAACCTAACCTAACCTAACCTAACCTAACCTAACCTAACCTAACCTAACCTAACCTAACCTAACCTAACCTAACCTAACCTAACCTAACCTAACCTAACCTAACCTAACCTAACCTAACCTAACCTAACCTAACCTAACCTAACCTAACCTAACCTAACCTAACCTAACCTAACCTAACCTAACCTAACCTAACCTAACCTAACCTAACCTAACCTAACCTAACCTAACCTAACCTAACCTAACCTAACCTAACCTAACCTAACCTAACCTAACCTAACCTAACCTAACCTAACCTAACCTAACCTAACCTAACCTAACCTAACCTAACCTAACCTAACCTAACCTAACCTAACCTAACCTAACCTAACCTAACCTAACCTAACCTAACCTAACCTAACCTAACCTAACCTAACCTAACCTAACCTAACCTAACCTAACCTAACCTAACCTAACCTAACCTAACCTAACCTAACCTAACCTAACCTAACCTAACCTAACCTAACCTAACCTAACCTAACCTAACCTAACCTAACCTAACCTAACCTAACCTAACCTAACCTAACCTAACCTAACCTAACCTAACCTAACCTAACCTAACCTAACCTAACCTAACCTAACCTAACCTAACCTAACCTAACCTAACCTAACCTAACCTAACCTAACCTAACCTAACCTAACCTAACCTAACCTAACCTAACCTAACCTAACCTAACCTAACCTAACCTAACCTAACCTAACCTAACCTAACCTAACCTAACCTAACCTAACCTAACCTAACCTAACCTAACCTAACCTAACCTAACCTAACCTAACCTAACCTAACCTAACCTAACCTAACCTAACCTAACCTAACCTAACCTAACCTAACCTAACCTAACCTAACCTAACCTAACCTAACCTAACCTAACCTAACCTAACCTAACCTAACCTAACCTAACCTAACCTAACCTAACCTAACCTAACCTAACCTAACCTAACCTAACCTAACCTAACCTAACCTAACCTAACCTAACCTAACCTAACCTAACCTAACCTAACCTAACCTAACCTAACCTAACCTAACCTAACCTAACCTAACCTAACCTAACCTAACCTAACCTAACCTAACCTAACCTAACCTAACCTAACCTAACCTAACCTAACCTAACCTAACCTAACCTAACCTAACCTAACCTAACCTAACCTAACCTAACCTAACCTAACCTAACCTAACCTAACCTAACCTAACCTAACCTAACCTAACCTAACCTAACCTAACCTAACCTAACCTAACCTAACCTAACCTAACCTAACCTAACCTAACCTAACCTAACCTAACCTAACCTAACCTAACCTAACCTAACCTAACCTAACCTAACCTAACCTAACCTAACCTAACCTAACCTAACCTAACCTAACCTAACCTAACCTAACCTAACCTAACCTAACCTAACCTAACCTAACCTAACCTAACCTAACCTAACCTAACCTAACCTAACCTAACCTAACCTAACCTAACCTAACCTAACCTAACCTAACCTAACCTAACCTAACCTAACCTAACCTAACCTAACCTAACCTAACCTAACCTAACCTAACCTAACCTAACCTAACCTAACCTAACCTAACCTAACCTAACCTAACCTAACCTAACCTAACCTAACCTAACCTAACCTAACCTAACCTAACCTAACCTAACCTAACCTAACCTAACCTAACCTAACCTAACCTAACCTAACCTAACCTAACCTAACCTAACCTAACCTAACCTAACCTAACCTAACCTAACCTAACCTAACCTAACCTAACCTAACCTAACCTAACCTAACCTAACCTAACCTAACCTAACCTAACCTAACCTAACCTAACCTAACCTAACCTAACCTAACCTAACCTAACCTAACCTAACCTAACCTAACCTAACCTAACCTAACCTAACCTAACCTAACCTAACCTAACCTAACCTAACCTAACCTAACCTAACCTAACCTAACCTAACCTAACCTAACCTAACCTAACCTAACCTAACCTAACCTAACCTAACCTAACCTAACCTAACCTAACCTAACCTAACCTAACCTAACCTAACCTAACCTAACCTAACCTAACCTAACCTAACCTAACCTAACCTAACCTAACCTAACCTAACCTAACCTAACCTAACCTAACCTAACCTAACCTAACCTAACCTAACCTAACCTAACCTAACCTAACCTAACCTAACCTAACCTAACCTAACCTAACCTAACCTAACCTAACCTAACCTAACCTAACCTAACCTAACCTAACCTAACCTAACCTAACCTAACCTAACCTAACCTAACCTAACCTAACCTAACCTAACCTAACCTAACCTAACCTAACCTAACCTAACCTAACCTAACCTAACCTAACCTAACCTAACCTAACCTAACCTAACCTAACCTAACCTAACCTAACCTAACCTAACCTAACCTAACCTAACCTAACCTAACCTAACCTAACCTAACCTAACCTAACCTAACCTAACCTAACCTAACCTAACCTAACCTAACCTAACCTAACCTAACCTAACCTAACCTAACCTAACCTAACCTAACCTAACCTAACCTAACCTAACCTAACCTAACCTAACCTAACCTAACCTAACCTAACCTAACCTAACCTAACCTAACCTAACCTAACCTAACCTAACCTAACCTAACCTAACCTAACCTAACCTAACCTAACCTAACCTAACCTAACCTAACCTAACCTAACCTAACCTAACCTAACCTAACCTAACCTAACCTAACCTAACCTAACCTAACCTAACCTAACCTAACCTAACCTAACCTAACCTAACCTAACCTAACCTAACCTAACCTAACCTAACCTAACCTAACCTAACCTAACCTAACCTAACCTAACCTAACCTAACCTAACCTAACCTAACCTAACCTAACCTAACCTAACCTAACCTAACCTAACCTAACCTAACCTAACCTAACCTAACCTAACCTAACCTAACCTAACCTAACCTAACCTAACCTAACCTAACCTAACCTAACCTAACCTAACCTAACCTAACCTAACCTAACCTAACCTAACCTAACCTAACCTAACCTAACCTAACCTAACCTAACCTAACCTAACCTAACCTAACCTAACCTAACCTAACCTAACCTAACCTAACCTAACCTAACCTAACCTAACCTAACCTAACCTAACCTAACCTAACCTAACCTAACCTAACCTAACCTAACCTAACCTAACCTAACCTAACCTAACCTAACCTAACCTAACCTAACCTAACCTAACCTAACCTAACCTAACCTAACCTAACCTAACCTAACCTAACCTAACCTAACCTAACCTAACCTAACCTAACCTAACCTAACCTAACCTAACCTAACCTAACCTAACCTAACCTAACCTAACCTAACCTAACCTAACCTAACCTAACCTAACCTAACCTAACCTAACCTAACCTAACCTAACCTAACCTAACCTAACCTAACCTAACCTAACCTAACCTAACCTAACCTAACCTAACCTAACCTAACCTAACCTAACCTAACCTAACCTAACCTAACCTAACCTAACCTAACCTAACCTAACCTAACCTAACCTAACCTAACCTAACCTAACCTAACCTAACCTAACCTAACCTAACCTAACCTAACCTAACCTAACCTAACCTAACCTAACCTAACCTAACCTAACCTAACCTAACCTAACCTAACCTAACCTAACCTAACCTAACCTAACCTAACCTAACCTAACCTAACCTAACCTAACCTAACCTAACCTAACCTAACCTAACCTAACCTAACCTAACCTAACCTAACCTAACCTAACCTAACCTAACCTAACCTAACCTAACCTAACCTAACCTAACCTAACCTAACCTAACCTAACCTAACCTAACCTAACCTAACCTAACCTAACCTAACCTAACCTAACCTAACCTAACCTAACCTAACCTAACCTAACCTAACCTAACCTAACCTAACCTAACCTAACCTAACCTAACCTAACCTAACCTAACCTAACCTAACCTAACCTAACCTAACCTAACCTAACCTAACCTAACCTAACCTAACCTAACCTAACCTAACCTAACCTAACCTAACCTAACCTAACCTAACCTAACCTAACCTAACCTAACCTAACCTAACCTAACCTAACCTAACCTAACCTAACCTAACCTAACCTAACCTAACCTAACCTAACCTAACCTAACCTAACCTAACCTAACCTAACCTAACCTAACCTAACCTAACCTAACCTAACCTAACCTAACCTAACCTAACCTAACCTAACCTAACCTAACCTAACCTAACCTAACCTAACCTAACCTAACCTAACCTAACCTAACCTAACCTAACCTAACCTAACCTAACCTAACCTAACCTAACCTAACCTAACCTAACCTAACCTAACCTAACCTAACCTAACCTAACCTAACCTAACCTAACCTAACCTAACCTAACCTAACCTAACCTAACCTAACCTAACCTAACCTAACCTAACCTAACCTAACCTAACCTAACCTAACCTAACCTAACCTAACCTAACCTAACCTAACCTAACCTAACCTAACCTAACCTAACCTAACCTAACCTAACCTAACCTAACCTAACCTAACCTAACCTAACCTAACCTAACCTAACCTAACCTAACCTAACCTAACCTAACCTAACCTAACCTAACCTAACCTAACCTAACCTAACCTAACCTAACCTAACCTAACCTAACCTAACCTAACCTAACCTAACCTAACCTAACCTAACCTAACCTAACCTAACCTAACCTAACCTAACCTAACCTAACCTAACCTAACCTAACCTAACCTAACCTAACCTAACCTAACCTAACCTAACCTAACCTAACCTAACCTAACCTAACCTAACCTAACCTAACCTAACCTAACCTAACCTAACCTAACCTAACCTAACCTAACCTAACCTAACCTAACCTAACCTAACCTAACCTAACCTAACCTAACCTAACCTAACCTAACCTAACCTAACCTAACCTAACCTAACCTAACCTAACCTAACCTAACCTAACCTAACCTAACCTAACCTAACCTAACCTAACCTAACCTAACCTAACCTAACCTAACCTAACCTAACCTAACCTAACCTAACCTAACCTAACCTAACCTAACCTAACCTAACCTAACCTAACCTAACCTAACCTAACCTAACCTAACCTAACCTAACCTAACCTAACCTAACCTAACCTAACCTAACCTAACCTAACCTAACCTAACCTAACCTAACCTAACCTAACCTAACCTAACCTAACCTAACCTAACCTAACCTAACCTAACCTAACCTAACCTAACCTAACCTAACCTAACCTAACCTAACCTAACCTAACCTAACCTAACCTAACCTAACCTAACCAACAAATTTGACATCTGAAAACTGAAATACAGACGTTCTTGCGCTTTTCAAAGATTCTTATCGGTAGTTTCAGTTATATTGACGCGTAAGAATAAGTATATAATCTTATTTACTTTCATTTTTGGCATTATTTACATATTTGACTTAGATCTTCATACAAAATTTTTAACTTTTTTATAAATTGTTAGATTTTCAAAATTTTTTCAATCTATATTATAGACTAAGGCTATATAAGCACGACCCCGTTGTTTTCAGCGAGCTGCGACCCTTAGTTATTTTATTAGAAATTTTTTAAGCTTCTAAATTTGCACAAATTTCAGTTTATCAGACCTACTGAAAAAATTTGTTCTGACACCCGGTGTTCTTTAATCGCCATTCGATCCGGCTTCGCGAGACCTATCCCAGGACACCACTCACGCACCCCTGCGACGTCATCAAGGGTAGTAATTCGCCCTTTCCTCTGCAAAATTTGCATAAAATACCTAAACCGAGGCTTCCTAAGCGGTGCGTTTTTCTAAGAAAATCAACAAATTTGACATCTGAAAACTGAAATACAGACGTTCTTGCGCTTTTCAAAGATTCTTATCGGTAGTTTCAGTTATATTGACGCGTAAGAATAAGTATATAATCTTATTTACTTTCATTTTTGGCATTATTTACATATTTGACTTAGATCTTCATACAAAATTTTTAACTTTTTTATAAATTGTTAGATTTTCAAAATTTTTTCAATCTATATTATAGACTAAGGCTATATAAGCACGACCCCGTTGTTTTCAGCGAGCTGCGACCCTTAGTTATTTTATTAGAAATTTTTTAAGCTTCTAAATTTGCACAAATTTCAGTTTATCAGACCTACTGAAAAAATTTGTTCTGACACCCGGTGTTCTTTAATCGCCATTCGATCCGGCTTCGCGAGACCTATCCCAGGACACCACTCACGCACCCCTGCGACGTCATCAAGGGTAGTAATTCGCCCTTTCCTCTGCAAAATTTGCATAAAATACCTAAACCGAGGCTTCCTAAGCGGTGCGTTTTTCTAAGAAAATCAACAAATTTGACATCTGAAAACTGAAATACAGACGTTCTTGCGCTTTTCAAAGATTCTTATCGGTAGTTTCAGTTATATTGACGCGTAAGAATAAGTATATAATCTTATTTACTTTCATTTTTGGCATTATTTACATATTTGACTTAGATCTTCATACAAAATTTTTAACTTTTTTATAAATTGTTAGATTTTCAAAATTTTTTCAATCTATATTATAGACTAAGGCTATATAAGCACGACCCCGTTGTTTTCAGCGAGCTGCGACCCTTAGTTATTTTATTAGAAATTTTTTAAGCTTCTAAATTTGCACAAATTTCAGTTTATCAGACCTACTGAAAAAATTTGTTCTGACACCCGGTGTTCTTTAATCGCCATTCGATCCGGCTTCGCGAGACCTATCCCAGGACACCACTCACGCACCCCTGCGACGTCATCAAGGGCAAAAATTCGCCCTCCCACCCTCCCTTTGGCGCTTTACCATCAAGACTTGGTCGAGGGGCCAAATTTTAGATTGCGTGTAAACTTTGCGAGGGCAACCAGACGGACACAAATTGTGACTGCATAGTCTTTTGACTTCAAAGTGACAACGGTAACACTAGTTGTATACACTTTTATACAAGGCTAACCTATAGAACGTCTTGTTCTATACAAATATATTTATTTACACAGACTTTTAAGTCCATTTTATTTTATTTGACGACGACTTGATATACTGTTACAACCAATCAATAAAATTTATATACACGTTGATTATTGTTGTTTTTGACACAAGGTGCTGTGCAGAGCCGTCATTTTTACATCATCTACAGTTGTACTGCTCTGCGCCGCGCTTTTTGCACCTTCCACCAACCATCAAAATGTACACGGCACGTACTCCATCCTCCTCCAAGACGACCGACAGCAGGTCCCCCTCGGCCCCGTTCGGGGCGAGCGTCCGCCGCAGTATCGGCGAATGGGAGGCCGCAAACTCGGGCCCCTCTCCCACCCTGGCGCCGTCGACAGCGCAGGCACCGCCTGCTGCACCGCGACCAACCGCGAAATCGCAAGACAACAGGATGGGAGAAAAGGCACCGGTGGCCGCCCCACGCCCGTCGCCGAAATCATCTCGCCCCGACCGGCTGGCGGAAGCCAAGTCGTGCCTCACTAAGGCGAAGCTCCACTTGAACAACTCTCGCAATCTGAAAACGGACATAAAAACAGGCGTCATCGAAGCTATTGACAGGCTGTATCAGATTGTGAGAGTGATGGTCAACGAGGGGAAGAGTAAAGGTGATAGAGCAGGGAAAGTAACTGAGACGGTGGAGTCGGCGTCGCCATCGGCCGCCGATTCCACCTTCTCAGTCATTGAAGGAGTAAACCTGTCTAAACAAATGGAGGAATACTCGGACCTGATTAGGGAAAATAATAGGAAAATGGAGGAACTGAAGGAGACGTTGCTTCTTAAAAGGGAGACCCTCGAGACGACGGCGACGTATGCAGGAGTGGCCGCCCAACATGTCGCGAAAACGACACCGACGGCCGGGGCCCTGCACTCTGTCGCGGTCACCTCGAGGAATGAAACAGAGACAGGAGAGGAAGTGATAGAGAGGATAAGGAAAGCAGTAGATGCGAAGGAGGGCTGGGTGAAAGTAGAAAGAGTAAGAAAAGCTAAAGACAGGAAAGTCATCATGGGGTTTGAGTCGGTAGAGGAAAGGGAGAAAGTTAAAGAAAGGCTGGCGCGGGAAGGGGTTCACCTCAACGTCGAGGACGTCAAGAACAAGGACCCGCTGCTGGTTCTGAAGGGCGTATTAGTGGTGAACACTGATGAGGACATTCTCAAAGCCCTCCAGAACCAGAATCGGGATGTTTTTTGCGGCCTCGAAGAAGGAGAGAACCGCATTATAATAAAATACAGAAGGCGAGCAAGGAATCCGCACACTTGCGACGTCATCTTGTCTGTTTCCCCAAAGATTTGGGCGCGCGCGACTAGCAGCGGCTTCTTCCACGTCGACCTCCAGCGCGTCAGAGTCGAGGACCAGTCGCCCTTGGTGCAATGCACACGGTGCCTTGCATATGGTCACAGCAAGCGTTTCTGCAAGGAGCCGGCCGATCTGTGTAGCCATTGCGGTGGGCCGCATATGAGGTCTGAATGCACAGAACGTCTCGCGGGCGCGGCACCTATGTGCCGCAACTGCTGTAAGGCTAAACTGCTGACAACCGAGCATAATGCATTCAGTACCGAGTGCCCAATACGCCGCAAATGGGACCGGCTGGCCAGATCTACCGTAGCGTACTGCTAAGGGCACCCAGGGCGAACTTCCTTACCGGCTCATACAGGCCAACCTCAAGCGGAAGAAGCTGGCTACAGAGGAGCTCCTTATAGAAGCTGCAAAGCGGGGTGCGGCGGTTGCGCTTATCCAGGAGCCGTATGTGGGCGGCACGAGGAGGATGAAAGGGTATAGGGGCGTGCGTGTTTACCAGAGCCCTGATACAGGAAGTGGAACTGTTAAGGCAGCGATCGCAGTTTTTGATCCTGACCTAGACGTGACACAGTACCCGAAACTCACCACTGAGAACATCGTAGTGGTGAGGATCCGAACCAGGGCTTGGGAGGTCACGCTCGTCTCCTACTACTTCGAACCCGACAAACCCATCGAGCCCTACATCGACCACATACGGAGGATAGCGCAGGAAAACCACCGAAACCTGCTCATTGGGGGCGACGCCAACGCCAAGAGCCTGTGGTGGGGAAGCCCTGTAACGGACCATCAAGGAGAGGAGTTTTCAGGTGCGCTGCACGAGCTGGACCTAAACATTCTAAACAGCGGCAACATTCCCACCTTTGACGAGATACGAGCGGGGAAAAGGTACAGCAGCTACGTCGACGTGACGGCTTGCTCGACCGACTTGCTTGATCTCGTCGAGGACTGGAGAGTGGACCCGGGTTTGACCAGCTCGGACCACAACGGCATCTTATTCAAAATTAAATTACAAAAGTCAAAAGGATTAAAAATTCAGAGAACTACTAGAATCTACAAAACTAAAAAAGTTAATTGGGAAGTATTTAGGAAAAAATTAAAAGAAGTAAATTTACAAAAAGAAATAACAACAGAAGTAATAGATAAAATTAAAACCAAAGAAGAGATAGAAAAACTAATTGAAAATTACACGAATAACATTTTGAAAAACTGTGAGGAATTTATACCGAAACAGAAAAGCAAAGAAAAACTTACCATGCCGTGGTGGTCTGAGAAGCTCGCCAGGATGAAGAAAGACGTCACCACCAAAAAGAACAGAATCCGCTGCGCCGCCCCGATCCGCAGAGCGTTGGTAGTCCAGGAGTACCTGAAAGAAAAAGAAAGCTATGAACTTGAGGCGAAAAAAGCGGCTGTTGGGAGTTGGAAGGAGTTCTGTAGCAAGCAGGACAGGGAAGGAGTGTGGGAGGGGATCTACAGGGTGATAGGGCGAACGGCAAAGAGGGAGGAAGATCTGCCGCTGAGAGAGAATGGCGAAGAGCTGGACGCAAAGGGCTCTGTCAAGCTCCTAGCGGATACTTTCTACCCGGAGGACCTGGAGAGCGGGGACGAAGAGGTGCACCGCCGCTTGAGGAAACATGCTAGCAAAGTGAATGACGAAGACCAATTTGAAAACTGCGATCCGCCATTCACCCTACGAGAGCTGGAAGCGGCGGCTCACTCTTTTAACCCCAAGAAAGCCCCAGGTGCCGACGGCCTCACGGCAGATATTTGTAGCCACGCCATAATGAGTGACCCTGAGACCTTCCTGCACATCCTAAACAAATGTTTAGAGCTCCATTCCTTTCCCAGAATCTGGAAGGTGGCAACAGTTGTGGTTTTGAGAAAACCGGGGAAGGCAGACTACTCCGTTGCCAAATCCTATCGTCCGATCGGACTGTTACCTGTCCTCGGGAAGATCTTCGAGAAAATGCTGATGGCTCGAGTGAAGCACCACATCCTCCCGCGACTCAGTACAAGGCAGTTCGGATTCATGCCCCAGAGAAGCACGGAAGACTCCCTCTATGTCCTGATGAAGCACATTCGCACTAAGATACAGGAGAAAAAGATAACAACCCTGGTCTCACTCGACATAGAGGGAGCCTTCGATAGTGCATGGTGGCCGGCCATAAGAATCCGACTAGCCGAAGAGAGTTGCCCCATTAACTTGAGGAGAGTACTCGACAGCTATCTCGAAGATCGAAGCGTGGTCGTGCGCTACTCCGGAGAGGAGTATGGAAAGCCCACGAATAAAGGGTGCGTACAGGGCTCTATTGGAGGCCCGATCCTCTGGAACCTGCTTCTGGATCCACTTCTTCAAGACCTTCAGCAAACCGGCGAGTATGTTCAGGCATTTGCAGACGACGTAGTTCTCGTCTTCGACGGAGTGACGGCCCTGGAGATCGAGAGACGCGCCAATGCCGTTCTCGAACGTGTTCGGGCGTGGGGTGTCCGAAATAAGCTAAAGTTCGCGCCGCACAAAACCAGTGCGATGACCATCACGCGGAAGCTTAAGTACGACACACCACGCTTGAACATGGGAGGGACCGACATTGCCGCGTCGAAAGAGGTGAAGATCTTGGGCGTCACGATCGATGAGAAACTCACGTTCAACTCACACGTCGCAAATGTCTGCAAAAAGGCCGCCGGTATCCAGAAGCAGCTGACCCGAGCAGCCAAGGTCAGTTGGGGGCTTCACCCCGAGGTTCTCCGGGTTATATACACGGCAGCCGTAGAGCCCATCATATTGTACGCCGCAAGCGTGTGGGCCCCAGCAGTCGACAAAATCGGCATTCAGAAGCAGCTCGGAACGGTGCAGCGTGGAGTGGCACAGAAACTGTGCCGAGCCTACCGCACCGTCTCTCTGAATGCCGCCCTGGTCCTAGCTGGAGTGTTGCCCCTGGACTTGCGCGTGAAAGAGGCAGCCGCGCTCTATGAGGCGAAGAAGGGGGTGCCAACGACGGAGTTGGCTGACCGCGAGGTCGAGTCGATGGCACCGGCCCTGGAAGCCCCGCACCCTGCGGAGAGAACGGCGCCAGGTTTTACGACCTTAACAGACCGCCAGGCCCTGGACGCGCACAGTAATTTCGACGTTCAGATATTCACGGACGGCAGCCGGATCGAAGGCAAGGTTGGGGCCGCGCTATCCTGGTGGATTAGCGGGACCGAAACAAAAGCCCGAAAATTCGCGCTCGCCAATTACTGCACCGTGTATCAGGCTGAACTTTTGGCCATTCAAAGGGCATCGCAGGCCATACTTCAAAGCCGAGAATCTTCGTTTGGAGTCTACAGTGACTCCATGGCAGCTCTACAAACCGTCGCCAACCCATCGTGCCTACATCCCCTAGCAGTCAGCATCCGTGAGAATCTTAAATCATCGTCTCTCCAGAACAAATCTGTCCATTTGTTCTGGATTAAAGCACACGCGGGGATGGACGGCAACGAGAGAGCCGACGAGCTAGCCAAGGAGGCCGCTTTGGGCTCCAAGCGAAGACCCGACTACGATCGGTGTCCGATCTCATTCGTCAAGCGAAGCTTGAGAAAAGCCACGCTCGACGAATGGGACCGAAGATATAGGACGGGTGAAACAGCCGCAGTAACAAAAGTTTTCTTCCCTAGCGCAGTCGCGGCTTATAAAATAGTCCGGAAGTTTGAGCCCACAAATCTCACAACGCAGCTCATGACCGGACACGGTGGGTTCTCCGAATACTTGAACAGGTTCAAGTGTAAGGAGAACCCATCGTGCTTGTGTGACCCGGAGCAGAGCGAGACGGCCCTGCATGTCATCTTGGACTGCCCGATGTTCGCTAGGGAACGATTTAACCTAGAACAAAAAATAAACGAAAGCATTAAAATGGAAAACATATCAATTTTAATGTTAAGTAAAAATAGGGATAAGTTTTTAGAGTACTGTAATAAAATAGTGTCAGAAGTAAACAATAGAAATAAGAGTTAGCTTAAGAAAATATGTCTTAAAACAATATTTGTACAATATTATTAAAAGGCATAAGAGTACACTTAAGTAAAAAAGAAAAACTTATCTAGATATAAAAAAGGTAGAAAATAAGAAAATAGTAATATAATCTAATATCGAAAATATATTACATAAAATAGTAGAATACGGAAATAGATTTAAGAAGTAGAAAGGAAACATATAAAATCATAAGTATAGCGTAGAATAGCATAATTAAACTAAGTGTTGCAGATAGAAGATAGTAGAAGTAGAATAAAATTATACTGTCTAAAAAGTCTCCAATAATGTTGGAGGAAGGTGTATTTTTAAAAAAAAAAAAAAAAAAAAAAAAAAAAAAAAAAAAAACCTAACCTAACCTAACCTAACCTAACCTAACCTAACCTAACCTAACCTAACCTAACCTAACCTAACCTAACCTAACCTAACCTAACCTAACCTAACCTAACCTAACCTAACCTAACCTAACCTAACCTAACCTAACCTAACCTAACCTAACCTAACCTAACCTAACCTAACCTAACCTAACCTAACCTAACCTAACCTAACCTAACCTAACCTAACCTAACCTAACCTAACCTAACCTAACCTAACCTAACCTAACCTAACCTAACCTAACCTAACCTAACCTAACCTAACCTAACCTAACCTAACCTAACCTAACCTAACCTAACCTAACCTAACCTAACCTAACCTAACCTAACCTAACCTAACCTAACCTAACCTAACCTAACCTAACCTAACCTAACCTAACCTAACCTAACCTAACCTAACCTAACCTAACCTAACCTAACCTAACCTAACCTAACCTAACCTAACCTAACCTAACCTAACCTAACCTAACCTAACCTAACCTAACCTAACCTAACCTAACCTAACCTAACCTAACCTAACCTAACCTAACCTAACCTAACCTAACCTAACCTAACCTAACCTAACCTAACCTAACCTAACCTAACCTAACCTAACCTAACCTAACCTAACCTAACCTAACCTAACCTAACCTAACCTAACCTAACCTAACCTAACCTAACCTAACCTAACCTAACCTAACCTAACCTAACCTAACCTAACCTAACCTAACCTAACCTAACCTAACCTAACCTAACCTAACCTAACCTAACCTAACCTAACCTAACCTAACCTAACCTAACCTAACCTAACTTTTGTATGTTAGGTTATTCTAACCTAACTTTTTCAGGTTAGGTAAGCTAAACTTAACTTGGTTAGGTTAGGTTTGAAAAAATAAACACCTAACTCTTTGTATGAACTTTTCATACAAACCTTATTTTTGTATGTTAGGTTTCTCTGACCTAACTTTTCTGGATTGGGTTACGAAAACAACTTGGGTGGGTTAGGTTTGACAAAAAAAAACACCTAACTCTTTAAATGAACTTTTCATACAAACCTAACTTTGTATGTTAGGTTTCTCTGACGTCACTTTTTGGGGTTAGGTTACCAAAACCTAACTTGGTTAGGTTAGGTTTGAAAAAATAAACACCTAACTCTTTGTATGAACTTTTCATACAAACCTTACTTTTGTATGTTGGGTTGATCTGACCTAACTTTTCGGGGTTAGGTTAGCTAAACCCAACTTGGTTAGGTTAGGTTTGAAAAAAAAAACACCTCTCTGTATGAACTTTTTATACAAAACCTAACTTTTGTATGTTAGGTTTCTCTGACGTCACTTTTTGGGGTTAGGTTACCAAAACTTAACTTGGGTAGGTTAGGTTTGACAATAAAAACACCTAACTCTTTGTATGAACTTTCATACAAACCTTACTTTTGTATGTTGGGTTTATCTGACCTAACTTTTCGGGGTTAGGTTAGCTAAACCCAACTTGGTTAGGTTAGGTTTGAAAAAAAAAACACCTCTCTGTATGAACTTTTTATACAAAACCTAACTTTTGTATGTTAGGTTTCTCTGATGTCACTTTTTGGGGTTAGGTTACCAAAACTTAACTTGGGTAGGTTAGGTTTGACAATAAAAACACCTAACTCTTTGTATGAACTTTCATACAAACCTTACTTTTGTATGTTGGGTTTATCTGACCTAACTTTTCGGGGTTAGGTTAGCTAAACCTAACTTGGTTAGTTTAGGTTTGAAAAAAAAAACACCTAACTTTGTATGAACTTTCATACAAACCTTACTTTTGTATGTTGGGTTTATCTGACCTAACTTTTCGGAGTTAGGTTAGCTAAACCTAACTTGGTTAGGTAAGGTTTGAAAAAAAAACACCTAACTTTGTATGAACTTTTCATACAAACCTAACTTTGTATGTTAGGTTTCTCTGACGTCACTTTTTGGGGTTAGGTTACCAAAACCTAACTTGAGTAGGTTAGGTTTGAAAAAAAAAACACCTAACTCTTTGTATGAACTTTTCATACAAACCTTACTTTTGTATGTTGGGTTTATCTGACCTAACTTTTCGGGGTCAGGTTAGCTAAACCTAACTTGGTTAGGTTAGGTTTGAAAAAATAAACACCTAACTCTTTGTATGAACTTTTCATACAAACCTTACTTTTGTATGTTGGGTTTATCTGACCTAACTTTTCGGGGTTAGGTTAGCTAAACCCAACTTGGTTAGGTTAGGTTTGAAAAAAAAAAAACACCTCTCTGTATGAACTTTTTATACAAAAACTAACTTTTGTATGTTAGGTTTCTCTGATGTCACTTTTTGGGGTTAGGTTACCAAAACTTAACTTGGGTAGGTTAGGTTTGACAATAAAAACACCTAACTCTTTGTATGAACTTTCATACAAACCTTACTTTTGTATGTTGGGTTTATCTGACCTAACTTTTCGGGGTTAGTTTAGCTAAACCTAACTTGGTTAGGTTAGGTTTGAAAAAAAAAAAACACCTCTGTATGAACTTTTTATACAAAAACTAACTTTTGTATGTTAGGTTTCTCTGATGTCACTTTTTGGGGTTAGGTTACCAAAACTTAACTTGGGTAGGTTAGGTTTGACAATAAAAACACCTAACTCTTTGTATGAACTTTCATACAAACCTTACTTTTGTATGTTGGGTTTATCTGACCTAACTTTTCGGGGTTAGTTTAGCTAAACCTAACATGGTTAGGTTAGGTTTGAAAAAAAAACACCTAACTTTGTATGAACTTTCATACAAACCTTACTTTTGTATGTTGGGTTTATCTGACCTAACTTTTCGGGGTTAGGTTAGCTAAACCTAACTTGGTTAGGTTGGGTTTGAAAAAAAAAACACCCAACTCTTTGTATGAACTTTTCATACAAAACCTAACTTTTGTATGTTAGGTTATTCTAACCTAACTTTTGTATGTTAGGTTATTCTAACCTAACTTTTTCAGGTTAGGTAAGCTAAACCTAACTTGGTTAGGTTAGGTTTGAAAAAATAAACACCTAACTCTTTGTATGAACTTTTCATACAAACCTTATTTTTGTATGTTAGGTTTCTCTGACCTAACTTTTCTGGATTGGGTTACGAAAACAACTTGGGTGGGTTAGGTTTGACAAAAAAAAACACCTAACTCTTTAAATGAACTTTTCATACAAACCTAACTTTGTATGTTAGGTTTCTCTGACGTCACTTTTTGGGGTTAGGTTACCAAAACCTAACTTGGTTAGGTTAGGTTTGAAAAAATAAACACCTAACTCTTTGTATGAACTTTTCATACAAACCTTACTTTTGTATGTTGGGTTGATCTGACCTAACTTTTCGGGGTTAGGTTAGCTAAACCCAACTTGGTTAGGTTAGGTTTGAAAAAAAAAACACCTCTGTATGAACTTTTTATACAAAACCTAACTTTTGTATGTTAGGTTTCTCTGACGTCACTTTTTGGGGTTAGGTTACCAAAACTTAACTTGGGTAGGTTAGGTTTGACAATAAAAACACCTAACTCTTTGTATGAACTTTCATACAAACCTTACTTTTGTATGTTGGGTTTATCTGACCTAACTTTTCGGGGTTAGGTTAGCTAAACCCAACTTGGTTAGGTTAGGTTTGAAAAAAAAAACACCTCTCTGTATGAACTTTTTATACAAAACCTAACTTTTGTATGTTAGGTTTCTCTGATGTCACTTTTTGGGGTTAGGTTACCAAAACTTAACTTGGGTAGGTTAGGTTTGACAATAAAAACACCTAACTCTTTGTATGAACTTTCATACAAACCTTACTTTTGTATGTTGGGTTTATCTGACCTAACTTTTCGGGGTTAGGTTAGCTAAACCTAACTTGGTTAGTTTAGGTTTGAAAAAAAAAACACCTAACTTTGTATGAACTTTCATACAAACCTTACTTTTGTATGTTGGGTTTATCTGACCTAACTTTTCGGGGTTAGGTTAGCTAAACCTAACTTGGTTAGTTTAGGTTTGAAAAAAAAAACGCCTAACTTTGTATGAACTTTCATACAAACCTTACTTTTGTATGTTGGGTTTATCTGACCTAACTTTTCGGAGTTAGGTTAGCTAAACCTAACTTGGTTAGGTAAGGTTTGAAAAAAAAACACCTAACTTTGTATGAACTTTTCATACAAACCTAACTTTGTATGTTAGGTTTCTCTGACGTCACTTTTTGGGGTTAGGTTACCAAAACCTAACTTGAGTAGGTTAGGTTTGAAAAAAAAAACACCTAACTCTTTGTATGAACTTTTCATACAAACCTTACTTTTGTATGTTGGGTTTATCTGACCTAACTTTTCGGGGTCAGGTTAGCTAAACCTAACTTGGTTAGGTTAGGTTTGAAAAAATAAACACCTAACTCTTTGTATGAACTTTTCATACAAACCTTACTTTTGTATGTTGGGTTTATCTGACCTAACTTTTCGGGGTTAGGTTAGCTAAACCCAACTTGGTTAGGTTAGGTTTGAAAAAAAAAAAACACCTCTGTATGAACTTTTTATACAAAAACTAACTTTTGTATGTTAGGTTTCTCTGATGTCACTTTTTGGGGTTAGGTTACCAAAACTTAACTTGGGTAGGTTAGGTTTGACAATAAAAACACCTAACTCTTTGTATGAACTTTCATACAAACCTTACTTTTGTATGTTGGGTTTATCTGACCTAACTTTTCGGGGTTAGTTTAGCTAAACCTAACATGGTTAGGTTAGGTTTGAAAAAAAAACACCTAACTTTGTATGAACTTTCATACAAACCTTACTTTTGTATGTTGGGTTTATCTGACCTAACTTTTCGGGGTTAGGTTAGCTAAACCTAACTTGGTTAGGTTGGGTTTGAAAAAAAAAACACCCAACTCTTTGTATGAACTTTTCATACAAAACCTAACTTTTGTATGTTAGGTTATTCTAACCTAACTTTTGTATGTTAGGTTATTCTAACCTAACTTTTGTATGTTAGGTTATTCTAACCTAACTTTTTCAGGTTAGGTAAGCTAAACCTAACTTGGTTAGGTTAGGTTTGAAAAAATAAACACCTAACTCTTTGTATGAACTTTTCATACAAACCTTATTTTTGTATGTTAGGTTTCTCTGACCTAACTTTTCTGGATTGGGTTACGAAAACAACTTGGGTGGGTTAGGTTTGACAAAAAAAAACACCTAACTCTTTAAATGAACTTTTCATACAAACCTAACTTTGTATGTTAGGTTTCTCTGACGTCACTTTTTGGGGTTAGGTTACCAAAACCTAACTTGGTTAGGTTAGGTTTGAAAAAATAAACACCTAACTCTTTGTATGAACTTTTCATACAAACCTTACTTTTGTATGTTGGGTTGATCTGACCTAACTTTTCGGGGTTAGGTTAGCTAAACCCAACTTGGTTAGGTTAGGTTTGAAAAAAAAAACACCTCTGTATGAACTTTTTATACAAAACCTAACTTTTGTATGTTAGGTTTCTCTGACGTCACTTTTTGGGGTTAGGTTACCAAAACTTAACTTGGGTAGGTTAGGTTTGACAATAAAAACACCTAACTCTTTGTATGAACTTTCATACAAACCTTACTTTTGTATGTTGGGTTTATCTGACCTAACTTTTCGGGGTTAGTTTAGCTAAACCTAACATGGTTAGGTTAGGTTTGAAAAAAAAACACCTAACTTTGTATGAACTTTCATACAAACCTTACTTTTGTATGTTGGGTTTATCTGACCTAACTTTTCGGGGTTAGGTTAGCTAAACCTAACTTGGTTAGGTTGGGTTTGAAAAAAAAAACACCCAACTCTTTGTATGAACTTTTCATACAAAACCTAACTTTTGTATGTTAGGTTATTCTAACCTAACTTTTGTATGTTAGGTTATTCTAACCTAACTTTTTCAGGTTAGGTAAGCTAAACCTAACTTGGTTAGGTTAGGTTTGAAAAAATAAACACCTAACTCTTTGTATGAACTTTTCATACAAACCTTATTTTTGTATGTTAGGTTTCTCTGACCTAACTTTTCTGGATTGGGTTACGAAAACAACTTGGGTGGGTTAGGTTTGACAAAAAAAAACACCTAACTCTTTAAATGAACTTTTCATACAAACCTAACTTTGTATGTTAGGTTTCTCTGACGTCACTTTTTGGGGTTAGGTTACCAAAACCTAACTTGGTTAGGTTAGGTTTGAAAAAATAAACACCTAACTCTTTGTATGAACTTTTCATACAAACCTTACTTTTGTATGTTGGGTTGATCTGACCTAACTTTTCGGGGTTAGGTTAGCTAAACCCAACTTGGTTAGGTTAGGTTTGAAAAAAAAAACACCTCTGTATGAACTTTTTATACAAAACCTAACTTTTGTATGTTAGGTTTCTCTGACGTCACTTTTTGGGGTTAGGTTACCAAAACTTAACTTGGGTAGGTTAGGTTTGACAATAAAAACACCTAACTCTTTGTATGAACTTTCATACAAACCTTACTTTTGTATGTTGGGTTTATCTGACCTAACTTTTCGGGGTTAGGTTAGCTAAACCCAACTTGGTTAGGTTAGGTTTGAAAAAAAAAACACCTCTCTGTATGAACTTTTTATACAAAACCTAACTTTTGTATGTTAGGTTTCTCTGATGTCACTTTTTGGGGTTAGGTTACCAAAACTTAACTTGGGTAGGTTAGGTTTGACAATAAAAACACCTAACTCTTTGTATGAACTTTCATACAAACCTTACTTTTGTATGTTGGGTTTATCTGACCTAACTTTTCGGGGTTAGGTTAGCTAAACCTAACTTGGTTAGTTTAGGTTTGAAAAAAAAAACACCTAACTTTGTATGAACTTTCATACAAACCTTACTTTTGTATGTTGGGTTTATCTGACCTAACTTTTCGGGGTTAGGTTAGCTAAACCTAACTTGGTTAGTTTAGGTTTGAAAAAAAAAACGCCTAACTTTGTATGAACTTTCATACAAACCTTACTTTTGTATGTTGGGTTTATCTGACCTAACTTTTCGGAGTTAGGTTAGCTAAACCTAACTTGGTTAGGTAAGGTTTGAAAAAAAAACACCTAACTTTGTATGAACTTTTCATACAAACCTAACTTTGTATGTTAGGTTTCTCTGACGTCACTTTTTGGGGTTAGGTTACCAAAACCTAACTTGAGTAGGTTAGGTTTGAAAAAAAAAACACCTAACTCTTTGTATGAACTTTTCATACAAACCTTACTTTTGTATGTTGGGTTTATCTGACCTAACTTTTCGGGGTCAGGTTAGCTAAACCTAACTTGGTTAGGTTAGGTTTGAAAAAATAAACACCTAACTCTTTGTATGAACTTTTCATACAAACCTTACTTTTGTATGTTGGGTTTATCTGACCTAACTTTTCGGGGTTAGGTTAGCTAAACCCAACTTGGTTAGGTTAGGTTTGAAAAAAAAAAAACACCTCTGTATGAACTTTTTATACAAAAACTAACTTTTGTATGTTAGGTTTCTCTGATGTCACTTTTTGGGGTTAGGTTACCAAAACTTAACTTGGGTAGGTTAGGTTTGACAATAAAAACACCTAACTCTTTGTATGAACTTTCATACAAACCTTACTTTTGTATGTTGGGTTTATCTGACCTAACTTTTCGGGGTTAGTTTAGCTAAACCTAACATGGTTAGGTTAGGTTTGAAAAAAAAACACCTAACTTTGTATGAACTTTCATACAAACCTTACTTTTGTATGTTGGGTTTATCTGACCTAACTTTTCGGGGTTAGGTTAGCTAAACCTAACTTGGTTAGGTTGGGTTTGAAAAAAAAAACACCCAACTCTTTGTATGAACTTTTCATACAAAACCTAACTTTTGTATGTTAGGTTATTCTAACCTAACTTTTGTATGTTAGGTTATTCTAACCTAACTTTTGTATGTTAGGTTATTCTAACCTAACTTTTTCAGGTTAGGTAAGCTAAACCTAACTTGGTTAGGTTAGGTTTGAAAAAATAAACACCTAACTCTTTGTATGAACTTTTCATACAAACCTTATTTTTGTATGTTAGGTTTCTCTGACCTAACTTTTCTGGATTGGGTTACGAAAACAACTTGGGTGGGTTAGGTTTGACAAAAAAAAACACCTAACTCTTTAAATGAACTTTTCATACAAACCTAACTTTGTATGTTAGGTTTCTCTGACGTCACTTTTTGGGGTTAGGTTACCAAAACCTAACTTGGTTAGGTTAGGTTTGAAAAAATAAACACCTAACTCTTTGTATGAACTTTTCATACAAACCTTACTTTTGTATGTTGGGTTGATCTGACCTAACTTTTCGGGGTTAGGTTAGCTAAACCCAACTTGGTTAGGTTAGGTTTGAAAAAAAAAACACCTCTGTATGAACTTTTTATACAAAACCTAACTTTTGTATGTTAGGTTTCTCTGACGTCACTTTTTGGGGTTAGGTTACCAAAACTTAACTTGGGTAGGTTAGGTTTGACAATAAAAACACCTAACTCTTTGTATGAACTTTCATACAAACCTTACTTTTGTATGTTGGGTTTATCTGACCTAACTTTTCGGGGTTAGGTTAGCTAAACCCAACTTGGTTAGGTTAGGTTTGAAAAAAAAAACACCTCTCTGTATGAACTTTTTATACAAAACCTAACTTTTGTATGTTAGGTTTCTCTGATGTCACTTTTTGGGGTTAGGTTACCAAAACTTAACTTGGGTAGGTTAGGTTTGACAATAAAAACACCTAACTCTTTGTATGAACTTTCATACAAACCTTACTTTTGTATGTTGGGTTTATCTGACCTAACTTTTCGGGGTTAGGTTAGCTAAACCTAACTTGGTTAGTTTAGGTTTGAAAAAAAAAACACCTAACTTTGTATGAACTTTCATACAAACCTTACTTTTGTATGTTGGGTTTATCTGACCTAACTTTTCGGAGTTAGGTTAGCTAAACCTAACTTGGTTAGGTAAGGTTTGAAAAAAAAACACCTAACTTTGTATGAACTTTTCATACAAACCTAACTTTGTATGTTAGGTTTCTCTGACGTCACTTTTTGGGGTTAGGTTACCAAAACCTAACTTGAGTAGGTTAGGTTTGAAAAAAAAAACACCTAACTCTTTGTATGAACTTTTCATACAAACCTTACTTTTGTATGTTGGGTTTATCTGACCTAACTTTTCGGGGTCAGGTTAGCTAAACCTAACTTGGTTAGGTTAGGTTTGAAAAAATAAACACCTAACTCTTTGTATGAACTTTTCATACAAACCTTACTTTTGTATGTTGGGTTTATCTGACCTAACTTTTCGGGGTTAGGTTAGCTAAACCCAACTTGGTTAGGTTAGGTTTGAAAAAAAAAAAACACCTCTCTGTATGAACTTTTTATACAAAAACTAACTTTTGTATGTTAGGTTTCTCTGATGTCACTTTTTGGGGTTAGGTTACCAAAACTTAACTTGGGTAGGTTAGGTTTGACAATAAAAACACCTAACTCTTTGTATGAACTTTCATACAAACCTTACTTTTGTATGTTGGGTTTATCTGACCTAACTTTTCGGGGTTAGTTTAGCTAAACCTAACTTGGTTAGGTTAGGTTTGAAAAAAAAACACCTAACTTTGTATGAACTTTCATACAAACCTTACTTTTGTATGTTGGGTTTATCTGACCTAACTTTTCGGGGTTAGGTTAGCTAAACCTAACTTGGTTAGGTTAGGTTTGAAAAAAAAAACACCCAACTCTTTGTATGAACTTTTCATACAAAACCTAACTTTTGTATGTTAGGTTATTCTAACCTAACTTTTGTATGTTAGGTTATTCTAACCTAACTTTTTCAGGTTAGGTAAGCTAAACCTAACTTGGTTAGGTTAGGTTTGAAAAAATAAACACCTAACTCTTTGTATGAACTTTTCATACAAACCTTATTTTTGTATGTTAGGTTTCTCTGACCTAACTTTTCTGGATTGGGTTACGAAAACAACTTGGGTGGGTTAGGTTTGACAAAAAAAAACACCTAACTCTTTAAATGAACTTTTCATACAAACCTAACTTTGTATGTTAGGTTTCTCTGACGTCACTTTTTGGGGTTAGGTTACCAAAACCTAACTTGGTTAGGTTAGGTTTGAAAAAATAAACACCTAACTCTTTGTATGAACTTTTCATACAAACCTTACTTTTGTATGTTGGGTTGATCTGACCTAACTTTTCGGGGTTAGGTTAGCTAAACCCAACTTGGTTAGGTTAGGTTTGAAAAAAAAAACACCTCTCTGTATGAACTTTTTATACAAAACCTAACTTTTGTATGTTAGGTTTCTCTGACGTCACTTTTTGGGGTTAGGTTACCAAAACTTAACTTGGGTAGGTTAGGTTTGACAATAAAAACACCTAACTCTTTGTATGAACTTTCATACAAACCTTACTTTTGTATGTTGGGTTTATCTGACCTAACTTTTCGGGGTTAGGTTAGCTAAACCCAACTTGGTTAGGTTAGGTTTGAAAAAAAAAACACCTCTCTGTATGAACTTTTTATACAAAACCTAACTTTTGTATGTTAGGTTTCTCTGATGTCACTTTTTGGGGTTAGGTTACCAAAACTTAACTTGGGTAGGTTAGGTTTGACAATAAAAACACCTAACTCTTTGTATGAACTTTCATACAAACCTTACTTTTGTATGTTGGGTTTATCTGACCTAACTTTTCGGGGTTAGGTTAGCTAAACCTAACTTGGTTAGTTTAGGTTTGAAAAAAAAAACACCTAACTTTGTATGAACTTTCATACAAACCTTACTTTTGTATGTTGGGTTTATCTGACCTAACTTTTCGGAGTTAGGTTAGCTAAACCTAACTTGGTTAGGTAAGGTTTGAAAAAAAAACACCTAACTTTGTATGAACTTTTCATACAAACCTAACTTTGTATGTTAGGTTTCTCTGACGTCACTTTTTGGGGTTAGGTTACCAAAACCTAACTTGAGTAGGTTAGGTTTGAAAAAAAAAACACCTAACTCTTTGTATGAACTTTTCATACAAACCTTACTTTTGTATGTTGGGTTTATCTGACCTAACTTTTCGGGGTCAGGTTAGCTAAACCTAACTTGGTTAGGTTAGGTTTGAAAAAATAAACACCTAACTCTTTGTATGAACTTTTCATACAAACCTTACTTTTGTATGTTGGGTTTATCTGACCTAACTTTTCGGGGTTAGGTTAGCTAAACCCAACTTGGTTAGGTTAGGTTTGAAAAAAAAAAAACACCTCTGTATGAACTTTTTATACAAAAACTAACTTTTGTATGTTAGGTTTCTCTGATGTCACTTTTTGGGGTTAGGTTACCAAAACTTAACTTGGGTAGGTTAGGTTTGACAATAAAAACACCTAACTCTTTGTATGAACTTTCATACAAACCTTACTTTTGTATGTTGGGTTTATCTGACCTAACTTTTCGGGGTTAGTTTAGCTAAACCTAACATGGTTAGGTTAGGTTTGAAAAAAAAACACCTAACTTTGTATGAACTTTCATACAAACCTTACTTTTGTATGTTGGGTTTATCTGACCTAACTTTTCGGGGTTAGGTTAGCTAAACCTAACTTGGTTAGGTTGGGTTTGAAAAAAAAAACACCCAACTCTTTGTATGAACTTTTCATACAAAACCTAACTTTTGTATGTTAGGTTATTCTAACCTAACTTTTGTATGTTAGGTTATTCTAACCTAACTTTTTCAGGTTAGGTAAGCTAAACCTAACTTGGTTAGGTTAGGTTTGAAAAAATAAACACCTAACTCTTTGTATGAACTTTTCATACAAACCTTATTTTTGTATGTTAGGTTTCTCTGACCTAACTTTTCTGGATTGGGTTACGAAAACAACTTGGGTGGGTTAGGTTTGACAAAAAAAAACACCTAACTCTTTAAATGAACTTTTCATACAAACCTAACTTTGTATGTTAGGTTTCTCTGACGTCACTTTTTGGGGTTAGGTTACCAAAACCTAACTTGGTTAGGTTAGGTTTGAAAAAATAAACACCTAACTCTTTGTATGAACTTTTCATACAAACCTTACTTTTGTATGTTGGGTTGATCTGACCTAACTTTTCGGGGTTAGGTTAGCTAAACCCAACTTGGTTAGGTTAGGTTTGAAAAAAAAAACACCTCTGTATGAACTTTTTATACAAAACCTAACTTTTGTATGTTAGGTTTCTCTGACGTCACTTTTTGGGGTTAGGTTACCAAAACTTAACTTGGGTAGGTTAGGTTTGACAATAAAAACACCTAACTCTTTGTATGAACTTTCATACAAACCTTACTTTTGTATGTTGGGTTTATCTGACCTAACTTTTCGGGGTTAGGTTAGCTAAACCCAACTTGGTTAGGTTAGGTTTGAAAAAAAAAACACCTCTCTGTATGAACTTTTTATACAAAACCTAACTTTTGTATGTTAGGTTTCTCTGATGTCACTTTTTGGGGTTAGGTTACCAAAACTTAACTTGGGTAGGTTAGGTTTGACAATAAAAACACCTAACTCTTTGTATGAACTTTCATACAAACCTTACTTTTGTATGTTGGGTTTATCTGACCTAACTTTTCGGGGTTAGGTTAGCTAAACCTAACTTGGTTAGTTTAGGTTTGAAAAAAAAAACACCTAACTTTGTATGAACTTTCATACAAACCTTACTTTTGTATGTTGGGTTTATCTGACCTAACTTTTCGGAGTTAGGTTAGCTAAACCTAACTTGGTTAGGTAAGGTTTGAAAAAAAAACACCTAACTTTGTATGAACTTTTCATACAAACCTAACTTTGTATGTTAGGTTTCTCTGACGTCACTTTTTGGGGTTAGGTTACCAAAACCTAACTTGAGTAGGTTAGGTTTGAAAAAAAAAACACCTAACTCTTTGTATGAACTTTTCATACAAACCTTACTTTTGTATGTTGGGTTTATCTGACCTAACTTTTCGGGGTCAGGTTAGCTAAACCTAACTTGGTTAGGTTAGGTTTGAAAAAATAAACACCTAACTCTTTGTATGAACTTTTCATACAAACCTTACTTTTGTATGTTGGGTTTATCTGACCTAACTTTTCGGGGTTAGGTTAGCTAAACCCAACTTGGTTAGGTTAGGTTTGAAAAAAAAAAAACACCTCTCTGTATGAACTTTTTATACAAAAACTAACTTTTGTATGTTAGGTTTCTCTGATGTCACTTTTTGGGGTTAGGTTACCAAAACTTAACTTGGGTAGGTTAGGTTTGACAATAAAAACACCTAACTCTTTGTATGAACTTTCATACAAACCTTACTTTTGTATGTTGGGTTTATCTGACCTAACTTTTCGGGGTTAGTTTAGCTAAACCTAACTTGGTTAGGTTAGGTTTGAAAAAAAAACACCTAACTTTGTATGAACTTTCATACAAACCTTACTTTTGTATGTTGGGTTTATCTGACCTAACTTTTCGGGGTTAGGTTAGCTAAACCTAACTTGGTTAGGTTAGGTTTGAAAAAAAAAACACCCAACTCTTTGTATGAACTTTTCATACAAAACCTAACTTTTGTATGTTAGGTTATTCTAACCTAACTTTTGTATGTTAGGTTATTCTAACCTAACTTTTTCAGGTTAGGTAAGCTAAACCTAACTTGGTTAGGTTAGGTTTGAAAAAATAAACACCTAACTCTTTGTATGAACTTTTCATACAAACCTTATTTTTGTATGTTAGGTTTCTCTGACCTAACTTTTCTGGATTGGGTTACGAAAACAACTTGGGTGGGTTAGGTTTGACAAAAAAAAACACCTAACTCTTTAAATGAACTTTTCATACAAACCTAACTTTGTATGTTAGGTTTCTCTGACGTCACTTTTTGGGGTTAGGTTACCAAAACCTAACTTGGTTAGGTTAGGTTTGAAAAAATAAACACCTAACTCTTTGTATGAACTTTTCATACAAACCTTACTTTTGTATGTTGGGTTGATCTGACCTAACTTTTCGGGGTTAGGTTAGCTAAACCCAACTTGGTTAGGTTAGGTTTGAAAAAAAAAACACCTCTCTGTATGAACTTTTTATACAAAACCTAACTTTTGTATGTTAGGTTTCTCTGACGTCACTTTTTGGGGTTAGGTTACCAAAACTTAACTTGGGTAGGTTAGGTTTGACAATAAAAACACCTAACTCTTTGTATGAACTTTCATACAAACCTTACTTTTGTATGTTGGGTTTATCTGACCTAACTTTTCGGGGTTAGGTTAGCTAAACCCAACTTGGTTAGGTTAGGTTTGAAAAAAAAAACACCTCTCTGTATGAACTTTTTATACAAAACCTAACTTTTGTATGTTAGGTTTCTCTGATGTCACTTTTTGGGGTTAGGTTACCAAAACTTAACTTGGGTAGGTTAGGTTTGACAATAAAAACACCTAACTCTTTGTATGAACTTTCATACAAACCTTACTTTTGTATGTTGGGTTTATCTGACCTAACTTTTCGGGGTTAGGTTAGCTAAACCTAACTTGGTTAGTTTAGGTTTGAAAAAAAAAACACCTAACTTTGTATGAACTTTCATACAAACCTTACTTTTGTATGTTGGGTTTATCTGACCTAACTTTTCGGAGTTAGGTTAGCTAAACCTAACTTGGTTAGGTAAGGTTTGAAAAAAAAACACCTAACTTTGTATGAACTTTTCATACAAACCTAACTTTGTATGTTAGGTTTCTCTGACGTCACTTTTTGGGGTTAGGTTACCAAAACCTAACTTGAGTAGGTTAGGTTTGAAAAAAAAAACACCTAACTCTTTGTATGAACTTTTCATACAAACCTTACTTTTGTATGTTGGGTTTATCTGACCTAACTTTTCGGGGTCAGGTTAGCTAAACCTAACTTGGTTAGGTTAGGTTTGAAAAAATAAACACCTAACTCTTTGTATGAACTTTTCATACAAACCTTACTTTTGTATGTTGGGTTTATCTGACCTAACTTTTCGGGGTTAGGTTAGCTAAACCCAACTTGGTTAGGTTAGGTTTGAAAAAAAAAAAACACCTCTGTATGAACTTTTTATACAAAAACTAACTTTTGTATGTTAGGTTTCTCTGATGTCACTTTTTGGGGTTAGGTTACCAAAACTTAACTTGGGTAGGTTAGGTTTGACAATAAAAACACCTAACTCTTTGTATGAACTTTCATACAAACCTTACTTTTGTATGTTGGGTTTATCTGACCTAACTTTTCGGGGTTAGTTTAGCTAAACCTAACATGGTTAGGTTAGGTTTGAAAAAAAAACACCTAACTTTGTATGAACTTTCATACAAACCTTACTTTTGTATGTTGGGTTTATCTGACCTAACTTTTCGGGGTTAGGTTAGCTAAACCTAACTTGGTTAGGTTGGGTTTGAAAAAAAAAACACCCAACTCTTTGTATGAACTTTTCATACAAAACCTAACTTTTGTATGTTAGGTTATTCTAACCTAACTTTTGTATGTTAGGTTATTCTAACCTAACTTTTTCAGGTTAGGTAAGCTAAACCTAACTTGGTTAGGTTAGGTTTGAAAAAATAAACACCTAACTCTTTGTATGAACTTTTCATACAAACCTTATTTTTGTATGTTAGGTTTCTCTGACCTAACTTTTCTGGATTGGGTTACGAAAACAACTTGGGTGGGTTAGGTTTGACAAAAAAAAACACCTAACTCTTTAAATGAACTTTTCATACAAACCTAACTTTGTATGTTAGGTTTCTCTGACGTCACTTTTTGGGGTTAGGTTACCAAAACCTAACTTGGTTAGGTTAGGTTTGAAAAAATAAACACCTAACTCTTTGTATGAACTTTTCATACAAACCTTACTTTTGTATGTTGGGTTGATCTGACCTAACTTTTCGGGGTTAGGTTAGCTAAACCCAACTTGGTTAGGTTAGGTTTGAAAAAAAAAACACCTCTCTGTATGAACTTTTTATACAAAACCTAACTTTTGTATGTTAGGTTTCTCTGACGTCACTTTTTGGGGTTAGGTTACCAAAACTTAACTTGGGTAGGTTAGGTTTGACAATAAAAACACCTAACTCTTTGTATGAACTTTCATACAAACCTTACTTTTGTATGTTGGGTTTATCTGACCTAACTTTTCGGGGTTAGGTTAGCTAAACCCAACTTGGTTAGGTTAGGTTTGAAAAAAAAAACACCTCTCTGTATGAACTTTTTATACAAAACCTAACTTTTGTATGTTAGGTTTCTCTAATGTCACTTTTTGGGGTTAGGTTACCAAAACTTAACTTGGGTAGGTTAGGTTTGACAATAAAAACACCTAACTCTTTGTATGAACTTTCATACAAACCTTACTTTTGTATGTTGGGTTTATCTGACCTAACTTTTCGGGGTTAGGTTAGCTAAACCTAACTTGGTTAGTTTAGGTTTGAAAAAAAAAACACCTAACTTTGTATGAACTTTCATACAAACCTTACTTTTGTATGTTGGGTTTATCTGACCTAACTTTTCGGAGTTAGGTTAGCTAAACCTAACTTGGTTAGGTAAGGTTTGAAAAAAAAACACCTAACTTTGTATGAACTTTTCATACAAACCTAACTTTGTATGTTAGGTTTCTCTGACGTCACTTTTTGGGGTTAGGTTACCAAAACCTAACTTGAGTAGGTTAGGTTTGAAAAAAAAAACACCTAACTCTTTGTATGAACTTTTCATACAAACCTTACTTTTGTATGTTGGGTTTATCTGACCTAACTTTTCGGGGTCAGGTTAGCTAAACCTAACTTGGTTAGGTTAGGTTTGAAAAAATAAACACCTAACTCTTTGTATGAACTTTTCATACAAACCTTACTTTTGTATGTTGGGTTTATCTGACCTAACTTTTCGGGGTTAGGTTAGCTAAACCCAACTTGGTTAGGTTAGGTTTGAAAAAAAAAAAACACCTCTCTGTATGAACTTTTTATACAAAAACTAACTTTTGTATGTTAGGTTTCTCTGATGTCACTTTTTGGGGTTAGGTTACCAAAACTTAACTTGGGTAGGTTAGGTTTGACAATAAAAACACCTAACTCTTTGTATGAACTTTCATACAAACCTTACTTTTGTATGTTGGGTTTATCTGACCTAACTTTTCGGGGTTAGTTTAGCTAAACCTAACTTGGTTAGGTTAGGTTTGAAAAAAAAACACCTAACTTTGTATGAACTTTCATACAAACCTTACTTTTGTATGTTGGGTTTATCTGACCTAACTTTTCGGGGTTAGGTTAGCTAAACCTAACTTGGTTAGGTTAGGTTTGAAAAAAAAAACACCCAACTCTTTGTATGAACTTTTCATACAAAACCTAACTTTTGTATGTTAGGTTATTCTAACCTAACTTTTGTATGTTAGGTTATTCTAACCTAACTTTTTCAGGTTAGGTAAGCTAAACCTAACTTGGTTAGGTTAGGTTTGAAAAAATAAACACCTAACTCTTTGTATGAACTTTTCATACAAACCTTATTTTTGTATGTTAGGTTTCTCTGACCTAACTTTTCTGGATTGGGTTACGAAAACAACTTGGGTGGGTTAGGTTTGACAAAAAAAAACACCTAACTCTTTAAATGAACTTTTCATACAAACCTAACTTTGTATGTTAGGTTTCTCTGACGTCACTTTTTGGGGTTAGGTTACCAAAACCTAACTTGGTTAGGTTAGGTTTGAAAAAATAAACACCTAACTCTTTGTATGAACTTTTCATACAAACCTTACTTTTGTATGTTGGGTTGATCTGACCTAACTTTTCGGGGTTAGGTTAGCTAAACCCAACTTGGTTAGGTTAGGTTTGAAAAAAAAAACACCTCTCTGTATGAACTTTTTATACAAAACCTAACTTTTGTATGTTAGGTTTCTCTGACGTCACTTTTTGGGGTTAGGTTACCAAAACTTAACTTGGGTAGGTTAGGTTTGACAATAAAAACACCTAACTCTTTGTATGAACTTTCATACAAACCTTACTTTTGTATGTTGGGTTTATCTGACCTAACTTTTCGGGGTTAGGTTAGCTAAACCTAACTTGGTTTGTTTAGGTTTGAAAAAAAAAACACCTAACTTTGTATGAACTTTCATACAAACCTTACTTTTGTATGTTGGGTTTATCTGACCTAACTTTTCGGAGTTAGGTTAGCTAAACCTAACTTGGTTAGGTTAGGTTTGAAAAAAAAACACCTAACTTTGTATGAACTTTTCATACAAACCTAACTTTGTATGTTAGGTTTTTTTGACGTCACTTTTTGGGGTTATGTTACCAAAACCTAACTTGGGCAGGTTAGTTTTGAAAAAAAAAACACCTAACTCTTTGTATGAACTTTTCATACAAACCTTACTTTTGTACGTTGGGTTTATCTGACCTAACTTTTCGGGGTTAGGTTAGCTAAACCTAACTTTGTTAGGTTAGGTTTGAAAAAATAAACACCTAACTCTTTGTATGAACTTTTCATACAAACCTAACTTTGTATGTTAGGTTTCTCTGACGTCACTTTTTGGGGTTAGGTTACCAAAACCTATTTTGGGTAGGTTTGGTTTGACAGTAAAAACACCTAACTCTTTGTATGAACTTTTCATACAAACCTTACTTTTGTATGTTGGGTTTCTCTGACCTAACTTTTCGAGGTTAGGTTACTAAAACCTAACTTCAGTAGGTTAGGTTTGAAAAGAAAAACTATTTTGTATAAATTTTCATACAAACCTAACTTTTGTATGTTAGGTTTCTCTGACCTAACTTTTCGGGGTTAGGTTACTAAAACCAAACTTGAGAAGGTTAGGTTTGACAAAAAAACACCCAACTGTTTCTATGAACTTATCATACAAACCTACTTTTTGTATGTTAGGTTTCTCTGACCTTACTTATCGGGGTTAGGTTACCAAAACTTATCTTGGGTAGGTTTGGTTTGACAAAAAACACACCAAACTTTTTGTATGAACTTTTACATACCTATATACATTGTCATTGGTGTTATTAGGTCAACTTGTATTAATAGGATATCTCTTTCATGTGTATCAAAGTAAAAGAACGAAGTAGGTTATTTTAAATCCAAATGATGAAGGTTTGATGTGGTAATACCGATGACTTCACATAGGTTAAAGTCTCTTAAGATAGACCTATACAAGAAGTCATGGAAATTGTCTTTCAACTCTGTATTATAAAATGATTAGTAGTTTCAGATTACCTCTTTGGTTGGCTTTGTATGATGAGTTTAAGTAAGTAGTATTATTTTATATTTAATATCTTTAGGCTCAGTCCTTTTCCATATTTGCGCATATTTTACGTTAAATGCGTTTTTCAGGTAGGTCCTATTCTTACGGAGGTGGCAAATTGCTTTTGGGCAAATTGCGTTTATCATATGGTCGTTACTCCTGAATGAGCGTTTGGTGTAGGGCTCTTCAGGTCCCTTCGCGGCTTCACCTTCCTCTTCCTTGAATGCGCATTCTCCTATGAAACTCTAGAGAAACTTAAAATATATCATCCACGTACCTCTAAAAGAATTTGGTTCACTACTATAATCACAACCTACGGTCCTACCATTTAAACTAGACCATCACACTGCCATTAGAATCAAAAGAAAGAACCAAATAGGTTATTTACGTTTTCTATTATTTAAATTAAGTGTTTATATTTTGGTAAAGAGGGGGGATTATTACAACCAGCACTGGTCCACCAAAAACTAACCAGAATCTAGATTTTGGTCAGTTTTAAGGTTTTGCCGGTTCCTCAGGGTTAAGCCATTGTTTGATATGAGGATCTTGTGAAGATAAAAGCGGACTGTGTAATAAATAGGCTGGTTTATTATAGGAAAATTAGGATAACTTATTCTTTAGATATGCGTTGACAATTATGACGTACAAGGAAGCAAAAGAAAGAATACAGTAAAAAACAAATACAATCGATAATAGACAAAAATAAAAACATTCATCCAAAGAGTCTTTAAAGGAGTTTGAACATGCTCCCGGGGTTGAAGTATGCTTCAAAGGTCAGTAGTCGGCAGGACACAGATGTTGTTGTACGCCCGTCGAATAGTTCCTCGTTTGGTCTTGATTTCAGCAACTCGATATCATCATTGATATCATCTACTCCTGGATATACTTTCGTGACTCGGCCAAGGGCCCATAGTAGAGGTGGCGTTGTTTTGTCCTTGATTATAACAAGTGAATTAGGTTTCAGATTGTCCTTGTTTGTTGTCCATTTTGTTTTCTGTTGTAGCAGAGTAATGTATTCGCTGTTGAATCTCTTCCAGAAATGTAATCTCATGGCCTCTATCCTTCTATGGCGTTCGAGGTAATTGATGTTGGCTTCTTCGGAGATTGGGTGATGCGGCACTGACATTGGAGTTCGACCAATTAGGAAATGGGATGGAGTCAGAGCACTGTAGTCCGTAGGGTCGGTGGAAAGTGGAGTTATAGGTCGAGAATTTAAAACGGCCTCGATTTGAGTGAGACAAGTCGACATTTCTTCATAAGTGAGATGAGTCATGCCAAGAATACGCTTGAGATGAAATTTAGCGGAGCGTACTGCACTTTCTGCTAAACCATTGAAATGGGGGCTATATGCTGGGGTAAACAGAAACTTAATATCATAGTCTGCTAGCTCAGAAGGAATGTTAAATTTAGAGAATAACTGATTTAACTCGTTGCTTGCGCCTACAAAGTTAGTTCCGTTATCAGACATAATCATTTGTGGCTTACCCCGTCGTGAGATAAAACGCCGAAGCGCGGCAAGATAGGCTTCTTTAGAGAGGTCTGTAACAAGTTCCAAATGAACCGCTTTGACAGCTAAACAGGTAAAAATGCACAGATAAGACTTAATCAACTTACAGCCACGCCCTTTTCTATCAGCTATCAAGATTGGTCCAGCATAGTCAACCGAACAATTTAAAAATTGATACTCTAATTGAGTCCTAGATTCAGGTAATTGACCCATTACAGGTTGTACATTTTTTGCTTTGTACCTGATACATTTAACGCATTTATTGACAACAGCCCTGGCAAGGTTCCTCCCTCCTAGTGGCCAATAATTTTGTCTAATCTCGGCTAAAAGTAACAGTGGAGATGCATGTAACAATTCGATATGTTTAGTGCGAAAAATCAACTTAGTAAGATAATGCTTGCTACACAACAATATAGGGTGTCTTTTATCAAAATTATGTTTTGAGTTGTCAAGCCTGCCGCCGACTCTAATTAATCCATTAGAATCCAAATAAGGGGACAAAGACAAAAGTCGATTTTTATATGGCAATGGATTTTTTGTTTTGAGCACAGAATACTCGCTAGGAAACATTTCGAGCTGACACTGCTTCAATATTACATTTAATGCAGTCTGAAACTCGTTTTGTGTTAGATCACCTGTCATCTTGTTGTTTTGATTTCTACAATTAAAACCAAATCGTGTTATAAGGGCCACACAACGCACAAGACGTATGAAATTAGAATGTTTGTGAATTAGTTGTGAAAGGGAATTTGTGTTGTCTGTTGCTGTTGTGTTGTTTTGAGATAAATTACATTTCACTTCTGATAAATCTTGTTTATTATTGGAATTAGGCAGTTTAGGCCATGAATCTTCATCTTTTCTCAAAAATGGTGGCCCTGACCACCACAACGCAGAGGAGCTGATGACATCAGCCTTCACCCCGCGAGAAATGAGATCAGCGGGATTGTCGAAAGACGGTACGTATCCCCGTACTATGGCCTATAGTAGTGTCGTTGATCTCATTGACTCGATTACGAACAAACGGTTTCAATCGGTTAGTGGACGTAGATAACCAAGATAGTACAATAGTAGAGTCGCACCAGAATCTGCAATCAACCGGCACTGTTATTGATTGTAACACTTTAGTACACAGTCTTGCAGCAATGAGGGCGCCACACAGCTCTAAACGAGGTATAGTGGTGGGTTTTAGAGGAGCTACTTTATTTTTAGAGATTAAGAGTGTAGTATGTATCGAACCGTTGCTGTTGACAGTACGTACGTATATGCACGCTCCATAGGCTTTTTCAGAGGCGTCGGAAAAAATGTGCAACTCTATTTTATTATAGTGATCTTGTAAAATCCAGCGAGGGATTTTAATGTTATTTAGGCAACTTAATTTGCCTGAAAAGGCTAACCAAGCATCTTTAATATCTTTAGGTACTTCGTCATCCCATCCTAATTTATTAAGCCACAATTTTTGCATTATTATTTTGGCCTCTATTATTGTCGGCCCTACTAGATCAAGAGGGTCAAAAATCTGACTTATTACGGACAAAATATGACGTTTAGTAACAGAATCTCGTAAATCGATGTTTATTGAAAAGGATAACATGTCTGAGTTGCATATCCAATAGACACCTAATGTTTTTGCTGCAATGGTCGAGTCAGACTCAGACAAATTTAATATGTTGTTTTCGCAGTTATTTTTGTTGGTGATTTGTTGCAAGATATAATTACTATTAGACTTTAGTTTTCGAAAGTTAAATTGAGCAGATGACAGGGTGGAAATAACACCCTTACTCGTCTGGATGACCTCTTTCTCAGCAGTTCCACCGCTTAAATAATCGTCGATGTAAAAATCGTGTTGAATTGAAAATTTAATTGTTTCGTCGTCTACACTATCGGCTAAACTCGTGAGACATTTTGTTGCGAGGTAAGGAGCTGATGCCGTTCCGTAGGTGACAGTGTTTAGGGTGTAAGTTTTAAGAGGCTGTGACAAGTCGTCGCGAAAAATTATTTGTTGTAAGGGACGCTGTACAGGGTTAATTTCGATGGCTCGGTAAATTTTTTCGATGTCCCCAGACACTACATATTTATGCTGACGAAATCTAATTATAATAGATAGCAAATCGTCTTGAACCGTTGGACCGACCATTTGTAAGTCATTTAGTGATAGGCCACTTGTGGTTTTCGCTGATGCGTCGAAAACTGTACGTAGTTTAGTCGTCGTACTTGACTCGCGTATGACGCCATGATGTGGTAAGTAGCAATTTATTGTGGAATTGTTTTGCGACAAATTACCTTTGTTTTCTGTCATATGACCTAAGTTTTCGTATTCCTTGACAAATTCCTGATATTTGTGTTTGTAGTTAGAGTCCTTTTGAAATCTGCGCTCTAATGAAAGAAATCGTGTTTTTGCCATAAAGTATGAGTCGCCAAGTTCGGAAGGATCTTTTTTCAATGGCATGGTGACTACGAATCGACCTTCTTTATTTCGATATGTATTGGCGTAAAACTGCTCTTCGCACGCACGTTCTTCAGCGGTCATGAATAGAATAGAATAGAATAGAATAGAATAGAATAGAATAGAATAGAATCTTTATTTTGCTATAAAAGTGGTTACAGTGGGTCTTATAAATAAGTATAATGTCATATAGATCAGCACTTTTAGCTTTGTCATTTAAAGCATGCAAAATTTATAAATTAATTTATCAAATTAAAACACGAAATTACAAAATTATTAATAATATACATTATTTTCATTGCGTTATTTATTTTTACTGTCAATTTATTTATTAATATTAATCAATTCCTCTGTGCTATAAAATAATTTACCCATAAGCCAATTTTTCAATCCACTCTTAAACTTTGATAATGGCAATGCTTTTAAGTGTTCCGGTAAGGCATTGAACACCTTGATACACATAGCTCGTGTTTGTCTATGGTAAGATTTGGTTCTAGGCAGTATATCAAAGACCAATCTGTCTGGATTTCGCGTATTCCTGGGATATATATCCCGTGCTGTCTTGAAATAGTGGGGATTCATTTTTACAAAACAAGCAAGTTCAAACATGTACATGCACGGCAGTGGTAAGATATTTAACTCCTTAAAAATAGGTTTACATGAAACATAGTTAGGTACGCCACATATGGCCCGAACACATTTTTTTTGGACAATAAAAGCCTTATTAAAATCACACGAACCACCCCAGATCACCAGACCATACCTCAGGACTGACGAGACATAACCATGATATGCCATAAGAGTTGTAGACAAAGCTGACGTTTGTCTTAATCTAGCAAGAGCATACACGAAACGGTTAAGTTTGGCACATACGTGTTGCACATGAGACTTCCAATTAAGATGTTTGTCGATTTTAACACCTAAAAATGCTGTATCTTCAACCTCATTTAAGTCAATATTTAGATTTATGTTTCTACTCCCATAGTTCTGAAACTGTATGTAATTCGTCTTTGTTAAGTTAATACTTAAGTTATTTTTGATTAACCACGCTGTTATTGAATTTACAGTATCTACGAAATTCTCCTCATATGTGGCTAAGTCCTTATGAAGATTAATCAAAATAGAGATGTCATCGGCAAAAAGGGTACATTTATTGCTGGTAACGTTGGGTATATCGTTTACATATAATAAAAACAGCAAAGGTCCCAGTATGCTTCCTTGTGGTACGCCACACGCACTAACTTTAAGTTCAGATCTATACGCGGTTAAGATTGACTCCTGATCGATATTAGTTATTTCCACATATTGGCTTCTATCATTTAGATAAGATTTTATCCAATCCAAAACCATACCACGAATTCCCAGATTATCCAATTTAGTCAAAAGAAGATTGTGTGACACAAAGTCAAAAGCCCGGGTCATGTCAAAGAAAATTACACTGCAAGGAATCTTCCTGTTAAGATTATTTAGGCAGTAAAGTATCTAACTCCCAAAACCGATTTAGACCTTGTTGGTTTAGAAAGTGACAATGATGCGAGGAGGATGAAGAACGTGCCACATAACCGGAAATCAACCAACCTAGTTTGGTTTCATAAAGTTTTGGCTGGTTTTTACCTAGATCGATAGAATTGCTACATATAATGCTCCAAAAAGTCTCAGCTCCAACTAAAATATCAATCGCTGATGGAATATTGAAAGAAGGGTCAGCCAATTGCACACCACTAGGTATCGATAGGTGACTGATATTGATTAACGTAGATGGCAGCGCTTTAGTAATTTGCGGGAGAACTAGACAGATTAGGTTAGCTTTATAGTCACTATATAGGGATTTTATTGTAATATTGCAAGACTGTGAACTATTGCAGGCTTGACTGCAGATACCTGATACTGTAGCATCCGCAGCGCGTCTCGACAATCCTAGCTTGCCGCAGAAGTCATGCGTGATGAAGTTGGCTGTGCTGCCATTATCGAGCAGCACACGGGCCGTGTGTGCATCGCTATTATTGTCTAACACCTGCACCAGCGCTGTAGATAGAAGTACATCGGAAGAAGTGGTATGCTGTGAGGTGTTTGTAGATAGGACGACGTTATTATTGGTATTCACTTGGTTCTTAGATTGAGAGGTGTCGTTAGAAGATGACGAAACAGGTAGAGCGACACTTTCTTGAATAGGTACGGACGCAACGGGAATTAGAGGTTGATCCTTATGTAAATGCAATAAAGTATTGTGTTTAAGTTTACAGTATCGGCAATGGGACAAGTTACATTTTGTGTTGGTATGGCCAGGCTTGAGACAATTAAAACACAATTTTAATTCTTTTACCTTAGATATGCGACTCTCAACGGAGAATTCACGAAACTTGTCACACATATAAAGAAAATGTTCACCTTTGCACATTGGGCAATTCACTTTATACTTTTTTAATTGGTTGTTATCGTTTTTGTCCAATACTAAAAAGCTTTTAGATTTAAAGATATCTTGTTTTTGCGATTTGTTATCTTCTGGAGTCTCTAGCAAGTCAGCTCTGTTATTCAAAAAGGTACAAAACTGAGACAAAGTGGGGGGCTCGGACAAAGTATTACGAAATTCCTCCCAGTATCGACTAGTAGATGCATCGAGTTTATTAGACATCATATAAATGATTAATGTATCCCAATGCTGAGTTGGCTGTTTAAGTGTGGTAAGAGCTCTGATATTTTTATTTGTGACATCTAATAAGTAACGAATGGATTGACTGGATTCTTTCGAAATTGAATTAATATTAAAAAGTGCTTGTACGTGATTGTTAACTAGTAATCTTGAGTTGTCATACCTTTCACACAACAACTTCCCAGCATTATTATAATTTTCATGTGTGAAATCAATATTTTGAACAATAATAGCAGCACTTCCATGAAGAGAAGCACGTAGATAGTGAAACTTGCTTATATTGTCCAAAGTATCATTGTTATGAATCATCGATGCATAGATTTCCCTAAACTCGAGCCAATCTTGATAGTTGCCATTAAATTGAGGTATGTTTATTTTGGGCAGATGAAATTTTGTATGGCTGCAAGTCTCACCTGATTTAGCGTCGTTAAAACTTGATGCAGAACCCGATCTACGGCGCTGTTGTATGTCTCGTTTGGCGGCGCAAGCATCGAGGAGTTCTTGTGCAGATGAAATCAGGGAATAATATCTCGCCTCGAACAGCTGTCGGTCAGCATATTCCTCATCCGGAGGTTCGCTATTCAATTCAATTTCATTCTGCAAAATATCGAAATCATTGAACACTGATTCTATTCTAGACAGTCTATTTTTAAGTTCTATCACGTGAGCATCGCCAAATGATTCATAGTCCATAAGAGGGTGTAAATATGACTCAAATTGGCTTAGTTTTGCTTTCATTGAAGATCTAGATTTTTTAAGTTTTTTGATTTTGGTATCTAAATCTTCGTGACTCATTTTGAAAGATAAAAGGTTATGCTACACTATGAAAACGAGAAGAAAATTGTTGTCAAACTATGTAGATATGTAGTCAACTAATAGGTTTGTACGTTAGTATATGGATATTCTATATAGGTACTTATATATTAATATAGACAAAGTTTTAATCAGAAATAGTACTGTCACTTAAGTAAGTATCTAGATAGAGAAATATTGTACTTGCTACTCACTCAAATGTTGGCGAAAAAAATTATGAAATTGATGGAATTAGGAAATAGGGTAGGATGAAGACAAGGGAAATAGGTATTAGGTAACAAGGGATAACTGGAACGAACTCACGGTTGTCGTTGTGTGCTTTGATCACATAAGGCACTTATGTAGGTAGATATGTAGATTTTAGAGGTACTTATGTAGATTTCAGGACAATGATTGCCAACTTGCACTTCGACGAAATTGTGTTATCCAATCTTCAACTTTGTAGGCGATGGACCAGTGTTTGATATGAGGATCTTGTGAAGATAAAAGCGGACTGTGTAATAAATAGGCTGGTTTATTATAGGAAAATTAGGATAACTTATTCTTTAGATATGCGTTGACAATTATGACGTACAACGAAGCAAAAGAAAGAATACAGTAAAAAACTAATACAATCGATAATAGACAAAAATAAAAACATTCGTCCAAAGAGTCTTTAAAGGAGTTTGAACACCATTGTGATGATCGCTTCCGATTGTCGTACAGGATCTATTACTCATCACAAGACACGAAACGGTTCGAAATCCCCTCATTATTGTGACGAATGAGCAAAGAAACGCAGCAAGCGACGCGTGTTTGTTGGTTTGCTTCAGTTAATTGGTGCGGTACCCATTTTTCGAGTTTTTTGACTTTTCCGATTTGGCGCATCTGGATGATTATCGTTTTGTCACTTACGCCGAAGGCTGCTGCTAACTCAGAAGTGGTTTGAGATGGATCCGCTTCCATTATCGCCTTCAATTCTTCGTTATTCACTTGAGTAGCAGGTCGTCTACGAGGCTCATTGTGTAAATCGAAATTTCCAGAACCGAAACGTTGAAACCAAAAACGCACCGTTCGTTCGTCAGCGGTGCCTGGTCCGTACACGTCGTTAATTTTTAGAGTCGTTTCTGCAGCACTGGTGCCACGGTGGAACTTGTATTCGTAAATACCACGAATTTTCAATTTGTCCATAGTTGTTGTTATAGCAATGTTGAAGCTCAAACAAATGATGTAAAAACAAATGAAATGCGAATTTTAAAACAAATTTTTTCTGGCTTTATTTCAGAATAAATTTGAATTTGGAATTCCTAATCAAACGCAAGATATTTGATGTTAAAGTTGCCAGTATTTAGTATCGGCAATTTCATATGTAAGGAAGGAACTAATTTATACTCTATTTATTGTTACATTATTTCGCCTTTTGTTTTACAAAACCAGGTGGTCACAGGGTCTCGTCATGCTATAGAGGCAATTTTTTGTATTATAAGCACGAACATTTGTGCCTCATTCTAAGATGTCATTAATGTGTGTTTTGGGCTTGATAATAATTAGTAATGGTTGTCATTTTCCTCCTTTCTTAGCCGTCACTATGATCAGTCTGGTGAGGTCAGACTGGCAGCGGGTCCACACCGCCTACCTACCGTCCTAACGCTGCTACCCATAGCTACCTGGCAGCAGTTGGAAGTTTTTTTTGTATAGAATACTGTTACGGAAGTGGGTACGGGATTAGAAGGAAATGACAATCTTCCAGAAAGACGCTTTATTCCTCTTCACACAAGCCACTCGGACGCAGTCCCGATCAGTGACAGAGTTCCGACGTAGCACTGACGTGGTCTCCTTGTCTGACGCGGTCCTCTTGACAGACGGCACCGACGTGGGCCTGTTGACTGACGTAGCCCTGACGTGGACCTCTTGACACAACACTGACACGGTCCTCTTGACGGCCGTATAACGCACTATACTGCACTGCACTGTTCGCTTTTTACTACTAGACATTATCCGCTTAAATGTAAAAAGTGACTACAGTCACTTTTTTATCGCGATGCCATAGAATTCAACATATCTTGGCATTGACGAGTCTGGTCTCTTCGTGTAGTTGCAATAATATAACTATTAATGAAAGTTGCTCACTCGGCTCTCAATTAGGATGTGAGTCACCAGTTACTCAAACATTAAAAAACAAAAAAGTCACAACCTATGTAATGTCTCCGTTAATTCCCAAGCAAAGAATAATCATATAAATAGACCTGTAAAATCGAATATAGTTATGTTCAGCGATGAAGTAGGTAAAAACATGGGCCTATTATTGAACTCATATTTGGGACAAGTGTTATTAACCACTGCATGTTAGGTTCTTCATATTATGAAATTATAAATAGTATTATTAATTATAAATTCAATAAAAATACTACTTTAATAATTTTGATTGGTAATAGGGGCAATGTAAACAAAAATGAGTTAGTAAAATATTTAGACTCATTACAATTGTTAAACTTAAATAAAATTGTAATGTTTACATTACCTTACAGTGACGGCTTGCCACAGGAAGAAAATAATATTAGATATAAAATTAATTTGTGTTTAAATACTATGACATATAATTCAGAAAAAAATCATATTATTGACATTAATTATTATTTAAAATATAATTCAATTTATTTGACCCGAGATAAATATTATCTCAGCAGTAAAATTAAAAGACAGATAGCAATGTCGCTATCATATTTTATTAAGTGTTCAGCCAAGAACTTGGCTAAACAAACTGCTTTTATTGAGCAGAGCAATGACATAATAATTCACAAGTTGGCAAGCAACTGATTGTTGCAACGAATAATTACATACATTTAAATTAGATATTAAGACAACAGAGGAAATCTCTTGCAACCTACCTATAGCGACAAAGGAAAAGTCTAACTGGCTTAATATTGTTGGAAATCTGTTTGGATTGGTCAAAGATGAATTTAATAATATATTTAAACAAAAGCATGTTAAAATAAAAACAAATCAATGTAAATTTAGTGACTAGGCGACTGGTATTCATAAAAGTAGGAAAAAATTATACGAATTATACGACCTAAAAGCGCACACTCAAGCCCCTCATATTATTGAATATGTTAAAAAATTCTCAAAAATTTTTAAGAAGGTATGTGCACTGGCTAAAGCTAATTATATTCGGGATATTATTGTTAGCTCTAAAAATAAAATAAAAGCTACTTGGAGCATTATTAATAGAGAAACAAGCAGAAACAGACAATCGGATCGCACAATTAGCCTTAATATTAATAATAAAATTATTAAATCAGACAATGACGACGACCGTCTGGTGTAGTGGTTCATTAATACTCATTAATACTCATTTATTCAGTATATAGGCCCTCTTCCGGGCACTTATACACGTCCCAAAATATAGCTTTACCCTACCACCGCTTCGGGACTACATATCGGTTGGTGATGAGAAGAAACGGCGCAACAAACTCAGTCACCTTTGTCAGCCTTTTTTACAGGAAATACAATTACAAGACATGAAGTAAGTGCGAGCTAAGCAGGTTAAGTCCATGCACTCTTGTCGTTCAAAAAATCGTCTACCTTATAATACCCTTTTTTCATAAGGTTTTTTTTAATGTGAAATTTGAACTCATGTACAGGTAGTTCAACAAGAGTCTGTGGAACTTTATTAAAAAATTTAATACATTTCCCCAAGAATGAATTACCAACTTTGTGAAGTCTGAAGCTCGGAACGGCAAGTTTATTTTTATTACGAGTATTATAATGATGAAAATCCTTCCTGACAGAGCAACTATATGGGGACTCCATTGGAGCCGGGAGTCTAATGTAATTCCCAAAAAAATTGTGGAATCGACTGCATCTATATGATCGTCTGACATATTAATATGCGTACTGACCTGCCTCACATTGGGAATAGTGAATTTAATGCATTTAGTTTTGTTTGCATTTAGCAACAGGTTGTTAGCTGTAAACCAGCGTACTACTTGAGAGAGAGCACTATTTACATCGTCAAAGGCAGCTTTACCTCTGTCAGTTTTAAAAATCAATGATGTATCATCTGCAAACAATACTATCTCACAAAGATCTTTAGTAAAGTAAGGAAGGTCATTTATATAGATTAGGAATAATAGAGGTCCCAATATAGAGCCCTGGGGCACACCCATGCGTATTGGAGCTCCAGAAGAGTCAGTTCCATTGACATTAACTTTTTGAATTCTATCTGTGAGGTATGACTCTAACAATTTACCTGAATCATTTGAGACACCATAATGCCGTAATTTCATTAATAAAGTCTTGTGATCTACACAATCGAAAGCCTTAGACAAATCACAAAAAACCCCTAAAGCATCTTGTTTTCTTTCAAAAGCATCGAAGATATGCTTAAGGAGTGCAACTCCAGCATCAGTTGTGTTTCTACCTTTGATGAAACCAAACTGCTTCTCATGCAACAGTTTGTTAGTTCTAAAATGTGATAAGAGTTGATTGAAGACTATCTTTTCAAATATTTTACTAAGAGCTGGTAGTATTGATATAGGTCTAAAGTTAGAGGGATCACTTTTATCACCGGATTTAAATAATGGTATAATTTTACTTTAATTTTTCGTTCGCGCTCCGGACTACAAAGCCAGCGGTTGCGGGTTCGAATCCCGCAAGGGGCAAATGTTTGTGTGATGAGCATGAGCATTTGTACCTAAGTCATGGATGTTTATAAATGTATTTAAGTATGTTTATCCGTTACCTAGTCGCCATAGTACAAGCTTTGCTTAGTTTGGGGCTAGCTAATTGGCGTGGTTGTGGAAACAATTTATTTATTTAGTGAAGTAGCAAACGCGTTTAATGATTTCTTTTCTAAAATACCAATTGCTACAACTAATAAATTAAACTCAACGCCAGGTCTTGCGGAAACTTTTTTGAAATCAAATGTGGATGAATGCAATTCTTATTTAAAGTTTAGACATGTTAATTCTGATGTTATTGTTAAAACATTTAGAGAGCTGAATATGAAAAAAACTGAGGATTTATGGGGCATTTCAACCAATATAATTAACCATATAATCGATAGTATAGCAACTCATTTTGCTTGTATATTTAACCAGTGTATTGATGAAGGTACGTTTCCTAATTTAATGAAATTTAGTAAAATTATACCATTATTTAAATCCGGTGATAAAAGTGATCCCTCCCACTTTAGACCTATATCAATAGTATTGATAATAGTATTGATTCAATACTACCAGCTCTTAATAAAATATTTGAAAAGATAGTATTCAATCAACTCATCACATTTTAGAACATGCATGAGAAGCAGTTTGGTTTCACCAAAGGTAGAAACACAACTGATGCTGGAGTTGCACTCCTTAAGCATATCTTCGATGCTTTTGAAAGAAAACAAGATGCTTTAGGGGTTCTTTGTGATTTGTCTAAGGCTTTCGATTGTGTAGATCACAAGACTAAACTTAATGAATTTACGGCATTATGGTGTCTCAAATGATTCAGGTAAATTGTTAGAGTCTACCTTACAGATAGAATTCAAAAAGTTAATGTCAATGGAACTGACTCTTCTGGAGCTCCAATACGCATGGGTGTGCCCCAGGGCTCTATATTGGGACCTCTATTATTCCTAATCTATATAAATGACCTTCCTTACTTCACTAAAGATCTTTGTGAGATAGTATTGTTTGCAGATGATACATCATTAATTTTTAAAACTGACAGAGGTAAAGCTGCCTTTGACGATGTAAACAGTGCTCTCTCTCAAGTAGTACGCTGGTTTACAGCTAACAACCTGTTGCTAAATGCAAACAAAACTAAATGCATTAAATTCACTATGCCCAATGTGAGGCAGGTCAGTACGCATATTAATATGTCAGACGATTATATAGATGCAGTCGATTCCACAATTTTTTTGGGAATTACATTAGACTCTCGGCTCCAATGGGGTCCCCATATAGTTGCCCTGTCAGGAAGGCTCAGTTCAGCGGCTTATGCAGTGAGGAAAATAAGGCTTTTAACTGATGTCGAAACGGCAAGACTAGTATACTTTAGTTATTTTCATAGTTTGTTGTCGTATGGTTTACTGCTATGGGGCTCTGCTGCTGACATTGAATCAATCTTTGTGTTGCAGAAAAGAGCCGTACGTGCAATAATATACTGTCTTGGACCACGTGACTCTCTGAGGAAGATTTTTAAAGATATTAATATATTAACAGTAGCCTCTCAATACATTTTTGAAAATATTATGTACGTGTAGCGACATCTATCTCGCCACATATAAAACTGACGTATCCTACATCGCGATATTAAAGTCATCGGAGCGATTGAACCATATATACAAGAACCCGACAAAACAACCGTCGGGCAGTAGCCCACAAGACACAACACCCGTCTGGTCGGAGGATCCTCCCTTTTCAATGGGGGATGAGGAACTCAACACCCTGTTCCTCTCTCACCCCCAAATACGTTTGAAAAACTCGTAAGTTTGTTTAGCTTTAAAAGTAATTTTCATCATTATAATACTCGTAATAAAAATAAACTTGCCGTTCCGAGCTTCAGACTACACAAAGTTGGTAATTCATTCGTGGGGAAATGTATTAAATTTTTTAATAAAGTTCCACAGACTCTTGTTGAACTACCTGTACATGAGTTCAAATTTCACATTAAAAAAAACCTTATGAAAAAAGGGTATTATAAGGTAGACGATTATTTGAACGACAAGAGTGCATGGACTTAACCTGCTTAGCTCGCACTTACTTCATGTCTTGTAACTGTATTTCCTGTAAAAAAGGCGGACAAAGGGGACTGAGTTTGTTGCGCCGTTTCTTCTCATCACCAGCCGATATGTAGTCACGAAGCGGTGGTAGGGTAAAGCTATATTTTAGGACGTGTATAAGTGCCCGGAAGAGGGCCTATATACTGAATAAATGAGTATTAATTCACAATCGCACAAAAAACTATTTCGGCCGCCCGCGCGGAGTTGTGTTAAAAACTAGTTTTATTCCGTTCTAACTTACAAAACATTCTTATTCTGTCACTTTTATTTACAAGTGGCTTACACAACGCATCTTTTGATATAAAACAATCTACGGTACGATGTTTTGAGCCCGAGACAAAACATTACAAATTCAGCCGTTTGAACTTGCCGCCCGGTGAAATTTACGACCACATAGTTTAATTTATACCTCTTTTTTTAATAAATGTACAGTTAAGAGTGAGACATGTTTGGAAAGATAATTTCTTGTACTTTCAAGTAAGTATTAATTGTATTGTTCATAAATTTAGAATACATAACATAAGACCTTAAAAGTAATGACCCAGCTTTTTTCTCGAAAATTTTAATACCTTAGTACAATTACATGTTTTGCTGCAATCATTCAATATTTTGAAATGATTTCTACAAAAAAGCTAGATTATAAATATATCATACGAGTGCAAGTAATATTTTAAGTTTATTTAAAGAAGTAAAAATTTTATGATTTTTCAGATTCACCCCTAAAAATTTACACCAAAAAAAAACTCCCCAAAATCGTAAATTCCTAGATAAAACATTAATTTCTAGAGGTAATGTATGGTTTTTATATTTAATTCGTAATAAGATTGAACTTTTTAACTAATATAAAGAATAAAATAAATAGGTTACAACGTTAGTTTTTTAAATCCGACTGTCATACATTTTGCGTAGCTCATATTTACAATTAAGTATTATTACCAAGAAAAAACCGATTTCAACAAATCTTTCACGAATTAACAGCTAAACTCTAACACTTAATTAGAAACATCACTTGCTAGATGTACGTTATAAGTAACGAACGCAACGACAGTTTTTTGTTGACATGAGCGACCACGCGGCGATAAGGATTGGGTGACGTAATCGGTGCGCTCTTGAGTGATCGCAAGTGTTTTGTCGTTGGCGCTTCTATTACATGAGAGCGGCTATTACTTTAACTTGTCTTCCTTCTTTCTTCTCTTCTTTTTCCTCTTGTTTCCGCATCACTAGACTTACTAACTGCCCGTAGTGCACGGCTCGCTGCCTGTCTACGACATAAAACCTTTTTTGTTATTTTTATACTTTTTACTCTTTGACATAATTTGTCAATTTTCGTTATTCAATTTTTTTCACTCTCGTCATGTTACAATTTTATCATACAAAGTAAATTTTATTAAAAAAAATAAAACCGACTTCAAAACACTAAAATGATAAAAATAATCCTAACACTTAAGTACCTAATCAGTTACTTTTGGAGTCGGTGCCAGCCGATGAGAGATTCAATGTTTTTGTTTGCACCGACTCCAAAAGTAACTGATTAGGTACTTAAGTGTTAGGATTATTTTTATCATTTTAGTGTTTTGAAGTCGGTTTTATTTTTTTTAATAAAATTTACTTATTTCATCTATTTTAGTGATAAATCCTAATCTAACTGCTGAACACCAATTTCATCCCCTATTTTCCTACCCTTAGGGGTGATTTTTATTTTGCAAACTTTTATCATATTATCTTTGAAGTATGAGCTATTCAATAAAACAAAAATCATCTAAATCGGCTCATATTTGTCGAAGACAGGTAACAAGAACCACAACCAAAATATTATCTGGGTATATATTTGTTGATTTTCTCAAAAAGTTCTAATCAATTTCGATAAAATTTATATGGGACCACCTCTGAAGTATGATCTACCAAACAAAAAAAGAATCATCAAAATCGATTCATAATTGGCGGAGTAATCGCGTAACAAACAAACAAAAAAAAAAAAAAAACATAGTCGAATTGAGAACCTCCTCCTTTTTTGAAGTCGGTTGAAAATAAATCTTTAAATACATAATATTTCATTATATTTTATTTACAAGCCTAGCAGTAAACTCGCAGGCATTTTCACTGCCCCTTATATACCCCTCCTAATCGCACCTTCTACTAGACCTTAATTTCGATAGTCATCATTTCGTTTGTCATTTCGTTTATCTACTTTTTAGTCGGTTCCTGCATTTACTAAAATTTTCCCAATTTTCATCGCGAAACATTTAAATACAAGTTTAATTTTCTAGAAGAGTAAAGAAACGCTAACAAAACTTTTTTTTTATCCTCAAATTCAAATTCTTTATTTGCCTTCTCTTCTCTTCGCCGGCTGGATTTGAACTCGCGGCCCGTTAACATCATCGAACATCTTAACCGTTCGGCCAACGGTACTTGACAGAAACCGACAAATTTCTTAATGGCTTGACGCTTGCGGTGACGTAAGCGGCACACGTCACAATATCATTATCATCATTCGCCGGCCCTGTTCCCATGTCAGCTGGGGTCGGCGCAGTATGTCTTTCTCTTCCGTGCAATCCGGTCACTCGTCATCGAGTCATCAATATCTAAATCAATCATCATCATCATCATCATTTAAGCCTTATGACCTCCACTGCTGAACATAGGCCTCCCCCATTGACTTTCAGATTGTCCGGTAGGAAGCGGCCCGCATCCAGCGGCTTCCTAACTTTTACCAGGGCCCCGATCGCACTATTTTTTGCGGAAGCGGTTCGAACGTGAAACGTATCCAATTCCAACATGGCTACGATTCAATAACAATCGAGCTGGAAGCAAAATCCGTATTGCGCTAAATGTCATTAGTTCAACCATAGTTGAATCGATAGAACTTTGTTTCTGTAGGGACGGCAAACCTAGTATTTTTTAGTAATATCTGTGATTTGTGCATAATCGACACTCGATTAAGCAATTTGTCACTAGTCTTGTGATGCAAACAAAATCTAAATGTCATTTAATGACAGCTTTCAGCCAGCTGTTTGTTTTATAGATTTTATCATTATTTAAAGTAATATTATTTAAAACATAAAACATGATGCAAATGCTGCTCACGAGATACTGGCAATTTAGCTTCCATTGCTGACCTAGCTATACTAAAAAACCTTACTTATCTGAAGAAAACTCATCAGCAGGACTCAGGAGACTCCCTTAATTCAAGAAGTAAAAATGTGTTATAGTGTACCTACTTAGTGTGAGCAAACAGAGCAAAGAAGCTTTAATTTTTTGGCAGTTTATGAAAGTTAAATTATGTATAGGTTTAATAGTAAGCATAGGTTTAATAAAATAAAATTCTTTGTTTTCCATAGAAACTTGTTATTATTTATTTAACTATACTGTTTATTTCCTTATGTTCTCATTTTACTTGCCTATTTTAATTTTAAATCATTGTTATTGTAGGTGTAATTCCCCAACTTTTTAATAATGCTATAATAGTAAGTAAGCATAACAAGTTATAAGCTTTATCTTGAATGCTATTTCAACTCTTAGTCTTAACTCTATCTAGACCAAAGAAAATTAATAAAGATATCTTTGGGCTGGGCCTACAAATCCCTCATGCCTGGCGTAACCTAGGTACCAAATGATTGATACAATATGCGCACAGGTCCCTACAGTACGTCGTCCAGTCAAGCAGGAACAATATCTTATACTTGGCAACTGTTACAACTGAGTCATGTTTAATTAATAATAACTCAGAACGGACTAAGATTTAGAACTTGGTGCCATAGTAACTTTTGTTCAACTCAAAAATACCAATCCAACGGTGTCACACACATAGCTATTGGAAGGTGAGACCTAAGTGGGACCAGGATTAGCTTCATCCTTTATTTAATAATTAAATTGTAACACCCAAACAAAAACTACTTAAATATAGTAACCACCTACGCACTTAAAAATAAATGCAAGACCGTACATGTTTTTATTTACAAAAAAATTTAATGAGTTTGCAATCGTGCGAAGTAATGTCGCGACGCGACTTGCTACTCCTGCCTGGCTCCTCCTGGCTGCAGGATGAAGCGGGTAAACCGCGGGTCTAATCACCTGAGAACATATAATCAAATGGCCAATTAAGTAGGTTTTATAACTTAAGTAAATAAATGAATCTTCAACTTGAAAACTAACTTAGATTTTTGGTTGATGCAATAGTCACAAAAAACCTATAAACAATACCTGCATCGCAGTTAAATATTATGCTTAGCGGCATTATTATTACTATTTTAACTTTGAGTTAACAGCTATCATGCCTTCATCATAAAAAATTTAAAATTTAAAGATTACCTACATAATTTATATTGCTTTGTAAAGTAATGAAATTGAAAAAATCTGCTGCCATGCTCCTTTATTTGCATAGATTGATTACCTACTTGGTTTGAGCGCCAAATTTATTTTCTTTCTTATTTCACGGCATAGGATTCCATGTTTATAATGCCAAGTCTTCGTCGTTATTTTAATGTGGGTGGGAAGATAAATGTTGGGTTGTTGGGATGTCTAGGTAATGCGTTGTGTGTGTATTCTATCTAAATTCATATTCGTTAACCCGGCGTAACTACGTGTTCTTTTTGCAAACGTAACAAACGACCTTTTTGTTTCGCTGAAAAACGTTTCGTTCGCAAAAGGTAATAAAAACATAATTTGTTTTATTTATGTAGTGTTATCAGTTTTTCAAAGTAACGTTAATTACATTTTGATTACAATTAAATCATGATTCTTAAATAGATTCTCGCGAATTCCGTATGAAAAACTAGTTAGTCATAAAAACACTTCTGGTACAAGACAATGTACTTCGGTAAATTTTAAAAGTTAGTGCGTTGAACTTTTAAAGGCAAATACCTATTCACCCTTTGTTCGCTGAGATCTGAGTTAATTCAGCTTATGGTGGTTTTCATCAATGTAATAAATAAGTTATAGAAATAAGAAAGAAATACTACACAAAGTAAGGTATTTATTTTTGGGGAATACATACTCGCAGGTAAGTATAGATACCAATATTGAGCTAAAAGGACAGTAGTATATATTTTTTTATATTTTAAAATATTGGACAACATGACATACATTGCTCTGATCCTATGATTAGCTTAAGCACTTGTGTTCCATAATGATAGTAGATGGTATTCAATGATATAGAAACAATTATGCACGGCACAGTTTAGTAGGAGAGAGGAAGTGATCAATCTAATGCATTTACGATTAAAAATATTTTTTATCAGTTAGGTTTTATTTTTATTTTTATTAATCACCTGGTTACAAGTCCGCGCGCAACCTGCGGTCCGTGACTCACTCCGTGACGACAGTCGCTCCGGCTCCAGAAAGCACCGCTCATTTTCCTTGATTATATTGTAAGGTCATGATAAGGACTTCCCCCGTCAACTGTTAAATATGTAAGAACGTATTTACATCAACTTTAAGTTATACTAATGTCAGTTGTCAATGAAACCAACAAATATGCACTCTTAAAAATTCACAAGTAACATACAATTTTGATTTTGATCAAGTGGTAGACACGATTCGCCATAACACTACAAAATGAGAAATTAATAATATAATTTCTTGCTCGCTGCTTCTTTTCGGCGCTAATCATCATCATCATCATCATAAAATCCAAGTTATCGCTTCCATGTGTTAGGGACATGTATTGAGAACGTATTATTTATAATAAAGGCACTAATACGTTTTACCCCTGTAAGGGTATTGCATTGATGTTATATAATAATATTATATGTAATCAATATTAAGTAAATGGTCATATTTGATGGACGTCTTTATTTATGTAATTAGTTATTTAATAAGGTACACCAACATCAAAAAATACTATCTTCTGCTGTGTAATACCTCCTTCTTCTTTTAAAAAAAATCAAAATTCCTTTATTGATTTTACAATTATTAGTAACAAGTACATTCAACCTCTCTTTTAAAGTATCTTCTATTAAAAGACAACCGTTCTGTCTGCGGGTTCTCGGCTCTAGCCCACTTATTGTCCCGAAGCAGTGGTGGGGAAAAAAAATGATTGGGACGTAATAAAGAGCTTAATTTAGGCATACTTTTAGAAATAAGGTTTTATTATAAAATAACTCTACTAAACCGAATTTGATGAAATTTAGTACAGAGATAAGACTAGAGCTTTCGAAAGAACATAGGCTACTTTTTATGTTAAAGCTGAACCGATGTTGATGATTTTTTTTAAGGGTAAAGCTTGGCGATAGAATATGTTGGTATATATTATTTTAAAAACACTGTGTAGCCATATTCTGGCAAATAAATGATTTTATTATTATTTATTTTTTTATTGAACTTTAGGGAAGGACATAGACTACTACGTATATTTATTTCGTCTCCTAAGCGAGTAAAATAGAGTGTACGCGAGAGGTGTGGAAGCCATGCGAGCGAAGCCGCGGACACAGCTAGTTTAATATAAAATAACAATGTATTTTTAACTTATTCGGAAATAAAACAACATTATTAAAATACGCAATACTCAATACTCAATAATTTATTGCAAAACCATAATGTACATATAGATGTTACAAATTAAAGAACCAGTGTTATGGACCCTGTTGGGCACGCAACTTGGCGGCTAGGAGAGAGGAAGCGCGCGCATCTACCTGTGTGTTAATGACATTTTGTTTATTATATTATAAAAATACAATATAATTTAAATTGAGCTATTTGGTATAACCTATGTATGTATTATCGATGAAATATTCATTCAAGCTATAGTAACATTTACTAGATAAAAACTGTTTTATTTTTTGTGTAAATATGACGTCGTTATTTTCGTTTTTTAGTAAGTCAGGTAATTTATTATATATTTTTATAGAAGAACTGAAGGTGCTTAAAGAATTTAGTTTTAACCGGGAAGATGGCAATACTAATTAGTTTTTATGCCGTAACGTATACTTGCAAGGTAAATCTTCCCGTTTTGTATAGAAATAAATGAGTAAAAGAGACAAAGTTACGAAATAGCAGTTCCTTTGTTTACTTAAATTCTTCACCCATCTTGGCCCAAGCCCAAGTATAGCTAGAAGACTTAATACAAGTAAAAAGCTAAAAATAAAAACAACAACTCAACTTACTATAAATAAGCAACAAAACGAATTACCGGTAACTGAAGCACGAATGACGAAACTTAACAAACACTTCCTGAAACATCAATAGGTACTATTTCTATCATGATATTGAATTGGAAATATTTTAGTTAATATCTTAAAATCATTTGAATAATAAAAACTATTTTTGTAAGTTGCTATTACTGATTTCATAAATGTAATAATGTATTACTTATTATAAATTGCAGTACTATCGATTTCCTACTATTTTTTCTGGACTGGGCAAAAATCTAAACAAACATACCTGCTTTTTTTACTATCTAACAACTTTTTTTATTTTTTATTTATTCTACAAAATTCACAGCTCTTAATACAAAGAAGAATCACAGTCTTACATTCTAGAACTTACAGCCAATAATGAATTTACATTTTATAATTAAAAAAAAAAATTTATAAAATTGCGTTAACACGGTGCAAACAAGACATTACTTAAGCCTAGAATCTGAACATCTGCTGCATGTTTTATATTATTATTTTATTTTATTATTTATTCTCCTTAAATTTTAACATTTTGTGTCTGTGCGCGTACTAAGTACCATATACCACTGTGAGAGAGAAAGTTATGATAAATACATATGTACAACTTACACGAACTTACTCTTTCAGTCACATAAGTAGTATACATGTTCCAACTTCTAATATAGTCAGTCAGCACCATCACAATAGCTCTAAATATAATCTGTCGAGAGCAGGGGCGGTTGAAAATCAGTGCGGCCCGAGACCTAGTCTCGTGGCAGCGTGAGCTGAACCACTTTACCCTTTGTCTTTTCTTGTATATTTTATTTTTTTGTGGGATCATGACGACTTCAAAACAATTGCTTGTAAAATGTTTCTGGAAAAGACAATAAATGATTATTATTTATTCAATATTATATTTGCCCAACCATTGCATCGGGGACTTTTAGCGAGATCGGAAAAGGCTTACATTAGCGGTGCAAGAAACTCAGTCAGAGTTTCTTGCACCGCTAATGTAAGCCTTTTTTACAGTTACCTTATTAAAAACAGTTACAAGACATGTGGTAAGTGCTAGGTTATAAAAAGTCAATGCGTTTTTGTCGTTTAAATAATCGTCTACCTAAATAAAATCTTAAAACATATGAGTTCATAGTCATAGGTAGTTCAACAAGAATATCATTATTGCGCATATCATTTAACTTCATTTTAATAGTGGTTTTAAAATAAGATTTCTTTTATTGATTCGTTACATTTTGATTCAGGCCGTACTTGTTGTTCAGCTCTATGATTGGCTGATAGCCCGTAAGGATGGCGCTGAATGTCTCTTCAGCAGCGATCCCATTGGGAAATAGATGCTTCCACACATGATTGCGGGCCAATAAAAATTCTGTACGCTTCCGCTTCATCGCTTGTCAAGCAGCACGCAACGTATTTTTTTGTGATAAAAAACATTTCATACCGCGACTAAACCAATACAAAAAATGTATAAGTGAAGGTGTTGCGCCAAGATCAATAATTATGAATCAACGACATTCAAGACTTGCGACCTGCACGCCTGGCATACTCATGATGAAGTGCTGAAGGCCATCGAGGACTGTTCCGCAGGTTAGTGGGCTATTTTGTGTCTATTCGGTAGAAGACGGTCATAATTTGGAGGGCTGTTCCCCTATTTAGATTCATCAAAACGAACTTTTGGATCTGAAAATCGCCCCGCTTCATAGTGAAGCTATTGACACGCTTCTCCAGTACTATTTAAAATTATATAGTAAAGTCTAAAGTATCCTCCGAAGTCTCTAAGTAATCCTGCCTGGTTCTAGAATGGAGGCCGCGTACCGGCAAACGCAGCGTAGGACATCCACTCACAAGGTGGTCACTGACCAGGTCGTCTGACCACTGGTCAGACGACCTGGTAATAAGGGTCGCAGGAAGACGCTGGATGCAGGCCGCTTCCAACCGGCCAATCTGTAAGTCAATGGGGGAGGCCTATGTTCAGCAGTGGACATCCTATGGCTGAAATGATGATGATGATGATGATGAATCGCTATATCATATCGTATTTTGGTGGTCATGCTAAGAGGGCTGAAAAGCGACTGTTATTACAGCATCAAACTTTCGGAGGCACCACAGTAAATTGGCTATGGCGACTTGCGATAAATAACGTATGCCATTGCCGCTATCAAGGTCCCACATATCAGCTGTCTTGACCAATAAAACACGGGGAAAAAGGGGAACTTTTGAAGAGCGCGTGTTGTCTATGCGTCATTTGTAAGTGTAGACACTACGCATATCATGACAATAGCGAGTGAATGAACCTGAATCAAATTTTATTGCGTAATAATAACATACATTTTACCGTTTCCTGAGGTGCTTGTAGCTCAGTGGGGGCAGTGATAAAAACTCAAACTCAAACTCAAAATCTTTATTGCGTGTCAAATGGGTATACAGTTGACAATAGTAGGGTTTAAGTTATTGCCAAGTGAGGCAACACACGCCTCGGTTGTGAGTGGATGGGTGACCATTCCGACCATATTTAGTGATCTTTATCTCCGTGCTTCGGAAGGTACGTTAAAAGTTGGTCCAGGCTAATATCGTTTGATAGTAATCGTGAAGCCTAGTCAAAGGCCCTATAAGGCGGCTGGATTACATCTGACCACGACTCACCCCCAAATCGGGCCCGCTAGAAAGGAGCCCGGCAGCGGTCCGGCCTGTTTCGGCAGTTCCGGTCCCGTCGGCGCCACCACTAGCGGGTTCGCCGCTTGGTAGGGTGCCTTTTGCACTCCACATTGGCCCGATCACGCCTGCTAGTATGGGGCTCGACACGTACGAGTCTGAGGCCTCACACTCGGCCGGGTCGCGGCGACCGCTAGCGGGGCGGACCTAGGCTACGCCACAACTGCCCGGGTTAAGCTGAAGAATGTCTTCCTCAAAGACACTCAGCGATAGGTCCGTCCATAAAAAAAAAAAAAAACTGACCACGAAAGAGATAAAGAAGATTTTCTTCCGTACATCTGACAGTAAGTTTAGTCACTGGCCTCACAACATTTCTTGAGGTAAGGCCTGTGCCCTGCAGTGGGACGTATACATATACGTATACTTATACTTTTATACCATTTTCTGCGGTACAGATTAAATGTTTTATTCGCAAAATTTCAAGTGTCGCTCTCCCTGCCTTTCTTTCCTCTGTATACAGTTCCTGTAATCTAGTCGAAAAAAAATCCTAAATCATCGACTCGATCATACTGAGGTAAGAGCTGCTGAGGTAGCTTGGCAAGGACTCAGTCCCAACGAGGACATCCCAAAGGAACGTCACATTAAAAACCTCTGCGATGTCCCACTGGCGAGAGAGTATTTTAGGTTTGTTTTATTAATTGTTAAATTTTTTATTTGTGTAATTAATGAATTATTATAACTTCCAATAATTCACAGTTCAGATATACTGATTTCTGGTTTGCAGTCGTCACATCACATTATACCTTAAATATTTATATCCAACATCTTATTAATATGTGTTAATGAATTAATGTTTTACTTTAATTACTAAGAAAGTTTTATGTTCTTGTTGTTATTAATTGAAGGCTACGGCAGAATACCAGCTATGTAAAGATTATTCCTAACTCCATTAGCTGAGTCGTAGACCTATTTGTCTCATTAATGTAAAATAATGTGCTACTTATTTATTATATTAAGACATGAAAATTGTATGCATGTATAATTTTGTAATTTTTTTTTGAGACAATAAAGCGTTATTTATTATTATTATTATTAATATAACGTGACGCACAATAAAATACATTTAATGTCATCTTTAAACTACTAATTTCAAGAAAATATATCCTTTGACCAACGTGTAACGTGTTTTAGTGCGCAGTTATTTGAATATCATCGAAACACTGTTATTTAAGTTCCACCTGAGTCCTCTGCCAAGGGCGACGATGCCCTAACTCAGCCCGAAACCTTTGATTATCGTGCCCTATAAACAACCTTAGCAATCAAACGACGAATAAATTAATGAAACAGGTACCACGTAACCAATGCGATTGCGACTTGTCGCTCGATGAAGTTGCAAAGCTCTTTAAAATTACATTAATCGCAAAAAAATAACGTCATCAAGCAGAGCAGCAACACGGACCATCTTCCTTCGAAATACGTTAGTGATTTTTCACTTACATTTAGTATGGAATGACAAGTCCTGTAAATTCTCGTCAATACAAAAACAATACTTTTTTTTAATGGACTTAATCCCGCTCTATATTAGAAGCAATCATTCTGCCAATGTCGAGTATTTTTTTTATTAGTGTTCACAAAATTACGGGAGTTTAGTATTTATTGCTTTTCATGGATTCTGTGAAAGCTACTTTTCCCGTTTCACGCTATCGGGTCTAAAGCAAGTTGTCTTGAGACAAGTCACTTGACAGTCGTTGCGGCGTTGAATACAATGATATTTCAATAGTTTCAGTTTATTATCATTTCTCCAAACATTAGAACACAAACTACACCAAACTTGCACTCTAAAGCTCTTTAAATGATAAATAAAAACCATTAAAATAGATCGACTATGCTTTTCGTTCGACTACCCACTTACCTTTATTATGGAATGACAGACAATTCCTCTCAATTTTCGCCAATACTTAACAGTACAGTCACAGATTAAATAATTGCGGATTTTTTGTGGAAAATAGATGACATTAAATGTCAAGACATTTTTAGTTCTACTCATAGATTACTTACTTATTTGGTTCTAACTTCTACTCTATATGGTGTGTGCGGCTGCAGCGGCTATGCCACTACGGCGTCTTCAAGAATCCTATGCTGTATCAGTAGAATCCGTATCCGTTGGGAGCTCTACTCTCGAAATTGTTGACAAATATGTCTACTTAGGACAAGTTATCCAGTTGGGTAAATCCAATTTTGAGAAGGAGGTCAATCGTCGAATCCAACTCGGCTGGGCAGCGTTCGGAAAACTACACCACGTCTTCTCGTCCAAAATACCTCAGTGCCTCAAGACGAAAGTCTACAACCAGTGTGTTACCAGTGATGACATATGGAACTGAAACGTGGCCTCTCACTATGGGCCTCATAAGAAAGCTCAAGGTCGCACAGCGTGCTATGGAAAGGGCTATGCTTGGTGTTTCCTTGCGAGATCGAATCAGAAATGAAGAGATCCGTAAACGAACAAAAGTCGCTGACATAGCCCAACGGATTAGCAAGCTGAAGTGGCAGTGGGCGGGGCACATAGCACGTAGAACTGATGGCCGATGGGGCAGAAAGGTTCTAGAATGGAGGCCGCGTACCGGCAAGCGCAGCGTAGGACGTCCACTCACAAGGTGGTCAGACGACCTGGTAAAGGTCGCAGGAAGACGCTGGATGCAGGCCGCTTCCAACCGGCCAATCTGGAAGTCAATGGGGGAGGCCTATGTTCAGCAGTGGACGTCCTATGGCTGAAATGATGATGATGATGATCAGTATAATCTACCCGTTTTTTTCTAATTGACCATTTTCATATCTTCAAAAAAAAATGTATTTCGATAACTATCGCATAAACAATTTAAGTCGTAATACAGGGTTGCTAGGTGTAGGTGGCGATGCTAACGCGAGGGCGTCACGCAATGCGCGTTTTTAAGGGGAGTTGTTTATCGGTAATAATTAGTTTTCATTCTATTTTTATAACACACGACGCAATAGAAAGGTTTATAGTCCAAAGTCACCCAGCGTGCTATGCTTGGCGTTTCTTTGCTGTGTGAGATCCGAAACTATATACCTAATTCTTCGAATTGCAAAGCTTAAATGGAAAAAATCATCAAAATTTGCACGTCTCTGGCGATAGAATATGTTAGTAAATATTGTTTTAAGAACACTGTGTAACCATATTCTGGCAAATTAATGATTTTATTTATTGGAAGTAGCCAGGCCACATTGATAGCAGAGCTGATTATATGTATTTATTAGTTATAGGTAGGATAAACATGTCCGCGTATGCTTGTGGTTGCGTAGACATTTCCAAAACTATAACTCTACATATTTGTCATTGTTAAGTGTAAGTCCTGTAACAAAAAACATTTAAACTCTGATCAGCTTGCACCGACTCCAAAAGTAACTGATTAGGTATTTACATGTTAAGAGTATTTTTTAACTTTTTAGTGTTTTGAAGTCGTTTTTTTTTAAATTGAATTAATTTATTTCATTTATCTTTAGTGATAAATCCTAATTTAACTGCTGAAAACCGATTTCATCCTCTTTTTTTTCACCCTTAGGGGTAAAAAAAATCCGAAATTTTTTATTATAGTATCTTTGAAGTATTAGCTATTCAATAAAAAAAAAACATCAAAATCGGTTTACATTTGTCGAAGATATTGGATAACATAGATACAAGAATCACTAACCAAAACATTATTAGGGTATATTTTTGTTATTTTCTCAGAAAATGCTTGATCAATTTCGATAAAATTTATATGCGATCACCTCTGAAGTATGATCTACAAAAAAAAATAAAAGACACATCAAAATCGATTCATAATTGGCGGAGTAATCGCGTAACATACATACAAAAAAAAACAGTCGAATTGAGAAACTCCTCCTTTTTTGAAGTCGGTTGAAGAATGAAAAACCATTCATCTCTTTCGCCAAACGACACAACTTACTTGTTTCCTTTAGTTTATAACAAAGCTGTAATCAACTGGCTTCTTACAATGAATTACGTTGAAACTCATCATCATCATCATCATCATCATCATCATCATCATCATCATCATCATCATCATCATCATCACCATTTCAGACACAGAACGTGCAATGCTGAACATAGGCCTGCCCTAATGACTCCCAGATCGGCCGGTTGAAAGCAGCCTGTATCCAGCGGTTTCCCGCAACCTTTACCAGGTCGTCTGTGTACCTTGATCAGGACGACGCTGCGCTTGCCGGTATGTGGCCTTCATTTCAGAACCTTTCTGCCCCATCGGCCGTCACTTGTACGTGCTATGTGCCTCGCCCATTGCCACTTCAGTTTGCTAATCCGTTGATTTAAAACTGGATTGCTTATCATATATTGCTTATTATATATTATAGAGCTATTTCGTGCTAAGGGAGACTTTAGTTCTTCTACGATAAAAGGAGGAAGCGGTTTGACCAGAAACCCGTTTCTGCTCGTTCTTTGTTGCACTCTGCCAAATAAAGAATTTCAGGCGACGGGTAACGCAAGTGACCTTGAGCATTTAGCGTCGAATAATGCGACTTCTATTACGTGCCTAAGATAATACAAATGCTTCTCGCAGACTAAACACCCATCCGTTCCGCTCTTGTGCAAATAGATTATCATTGCGAGCAAAATATCCGCTCATGGAAAAGTAAAAGCTTAGAGTGGAATCCATTAAAAATCCTTTTAATTCCTTATATTCTTAATTTGTTAGGCACGAATGTTATAAATAACGTAACAATGTTATAATAAATAATAATTATTTTCGCCAGAAAACTAGTCCAAAAACCTCTTTTACGTACGTTACGTTACTCTCCTTACCCTGCGCCTTAAGAGATCCTCAATAATTGCAGAATGACTAATCTTATATTTTTTAGGAATTTCTAAAGCTCCTCCCCGCACACACTTAGGCAAAGCTAGGTGTGCCCATGGGAAAGTGTCCAACAAATTATACAGGGTTACATTTAACGGTAGTGCCAATTTTTCAGAGACCAAACAGAATCGGTAACTAAATCGATATGTTACTTAAAAAAACAAACTATGGTTTTTTCATTTTTACTTCTTCTTTTCTGCATTTGAAAAATAGAATACGTAGAAAATTTACGATTACTCGATTAAATTGCACCGAATGTGCACTGCATGAGGTTCTTGTAGGAGCGCCGTCGGCCTGTGATCTCTGATGAATGACGGCGCATCTCACGTCTTCTTGTTTTACTCCAGAAATACGACGACTGAAATTAATTACGATAAATTAGTATTTATATATTGGTCTACAGACCTTATTTTTAAAATTTGGCACTACCTTAAAATGTAACCCTGTATCTCCCACCCAGGGGCCTCGCACTGGCTTACACCGTTCCGTTAGCAAGTGCAGGACGTTATCGATGTAACAGTCATCATCAGTTCAGTAACGACTAACGAACGAGGCTTGATATTGTTTGTTGTTTGTTTTGCAATACTTTATCACTTTGTACTATTTTGTGCAATAAACTATACTGCATATCTATGATTCACTGAAATGAGGATCTGGTCACCCGGCAGTGTCACAAGCCAAGTTTGCAAAAGACTTCGAACTTTTTTGTATGGAGTCTAGCATACCTAAAGTTGCAAGTGGTATCTAAAATAATGTAGATTTGGTGTACACCTATGAAACATACGTCAATCGACAGAGAAAAGTATTACAAACAACAAATATTATATGAAAAAATGTCATAAATGATATACTTTTTTTCTGAAATTCTGTCTTCTGTTCAGAACCTCAGTTTGAATACGAGTATATAAATAAAAATAAATATTCAAACTGAAACTTTTGATCGCCTTATGTTTCATAGGTGTACACCAAAATAACGTAATTTTAGGTACTTGCAACTTTAGGTATGCCAATAAGGTTCGTTGCTTTTTGGCACGTGATAAGGAAATCTATCAATATTGTGCGTACAAAGTTACTTAAGATGAAATGTATGGAAGAACATAACAATTTGCATTTTACAAAATAGCGAACGTTTGTAAATGGACGACGCCATTTGTATAGGGACAAATCATACAATATGTCGGCGACAGAAACGTGTACCTACATTATTTATTAACCGCTAACCGAGCTTTATTAACCCACAAGCATCAGTCCGTATTTTCGTTGTAATTTTTTTTTTAAATTCTGAATAAAATTATAATTATCTATTCTGTCTATTTAATGGTAGAGGCTTAAATATTACTGTTTATCTAAGTAAAGAACCAAAAAAAAAATTTTTTTACTACCTCTGCATTAAAAAAAATAATTCGTGGAAAATTTACGATTAGTCGATTAAATTGCACCGTAAATGCACTGCATAAGGTCCATGTTGGAGTGGCGTCGATGTGCACCTGTGATCTCTGATAAATGACGGCGCACCTCGCGTTTTCTTTTTTTATCCGGAAATTTATAAAGTATATTTTATTACAAAAATACTTAGATTAATGAAATTAATTACGATAAAGTCGTATTTTTGTCATCATCATCATCAGCCTCTAGAAGTCCACTACTGGACATAGGCCTCCCCTTGTGAACGCCACAGCGAGCGGCTCTGGGCCGTTTGCATCCAGCGGCTGCCCGCAAGCCTGACAAGATCGGTGGACTGACGAGGCGTGGGAGGCCTGCTCACGCTGCGTCTTCCAGTTCGTGGTCGCCACTCGAGAACCTTTCTCCCCCAAAGGTCGTCGGTTCTGCGAGCGATGTGGCCTGTCCACTTCCACTTTGCAATTCTAAAAGCTATTTATTGATTTATTTTTATTTTTATAAATTTATACCGCATTTTTATCAAGACCCTATTTTTAAAATTTGACATTATCATGCAAAGTAACACTGTATATCCCGAAAAATGACAGATTGCTGATTATCGTAGGCGTCTCTGTTAAATTGTTAAAAATAAAACAATATTATGTTGACTACATCGAGTTGATTAGTTTAAGGTGAGCAGTGCCCCTAAATTACCGTATCAACGCGTGTTGGTATCGCACGAAAACTCGTTAAACAAACGCTTCATAACAGCGCGCAATGAATCGTGTGTTACGACAATCGCTGCGTCTTTAGGTAGCGGTAATTAGGGAAAATAATATTTTCTTTTCGCATGGACGCAACTGTTCGATTGAAAAACCCTATCCACTGTTTATAGCTATCAAGTTGGCCTCTCAATCAACGTATAAAATGATCATTCAAGCAGTTAATAAGAAGAATGAGAGTCCCGCTCAACCCGGCTTTCTGTAGGGGTCCATTTAATAGACCCGCTGTATTACCAACACGACCCGTCGCCGTCCCGCTCACGCCTTCTATAAAAGCCATGCATAAAGCTATGCTATGCTGAACTATTATATACTGGTCCTCAGATAAATCGGGCCAACCTTTTTGTATCTTACGGTCGGATATGGGCCGATTTTTGTGATGACCAGTGTAGTTAAGCTCAGATTTATAATTTCGTGCTCCGGCCCGCGGCAGCCCTACTCATACTCATAGTCAACGGCAGGTCAACCTACACAAAAAGTTAAAGGTCACTGAACCGATTTTCAACTTTAATTCGGACCCGTAGAGATCAATATTAATTAACATTAACTAACTCAATAGGCTCGTTATGGGCTATAACAAATTACATAAAAATATAGCTAATAGCAAGAGTTCTCTCAACAATTCATCAAATAAACCAAATGACATTGATATAATATTCTCAAGCGATTTTACAAGATTCCGCAAGAATTTGATGTATTTGGATTAACTGTTCTTCTGCTGTTTTTCTCTTTAATATTGCACAATAATATGCTACTTTTATAAATAAATTTTGTTACACTAATATTAATAATTTAGATATTTAACAATTACAAAATATTTAAATCTACTTAAATGCTACGCTAATTCAATTACTTTTGTGTAATACCTGTAATTAAGATAGCACTCAGCTTGATATATTAGCATGTATAGTTAATGTTGTCTAAAATAGTGTATGTCTTGTTGGTGTTAATATATAATAAAATAAAAAATAAATAAAATAAAAAAAATAAACATTTGACGTTTTGTGGTAGGTTGACATGCTGTAACTGTTGTCTGGACAATAAAGTCACTGTAGTTCGTGCGAGTGACATAATTTAACTACTCAACTGTATTATGCGTTTTCGAAACTTAAGTTTGTTATATAATGCAAAGCTTAGATCAGCGACAGTGTGTTTTTGTGTGTATACTTACTTAAAGTACGTTAGTGACAGAGTGAATGATCTTTGTATTTATGAATGAGATAATATTGGAAAAGTTATAAATCATTTTTTTTAAAATTAAGACGACCTCAAGACGACTCGGTGTCGCTATCTCTGAGGTCCCGGGTTCGACCGGATAAGATAAGATAAGATAAGATAATTTTTATTTACGTAAACATGTGTGAGATATACAAAGCATTGGCCGACATAGTTAATTCGTGTTAGTGTCATTAGTATCAACATATCTTACCGATATACGGTGTGCAAAATTTATAGTGTTAGTTCGTTAGTTCTCAGTTAACATTAGCAATTTCCATCAATATACAAAGTCTATAAAATTATTACTCAAACAATCAACAATTGAAATATAATTTATATAAGGAAATTATTATTAATTATTACATTATTTTCATGTCAAAATTTGTCATGTCATTTTCATGTCAAAGAAAGTCAGTTACAGTGTAGTAGCATTTTTCAATTAAAAGGTATTTTAATTTATTTTTAAAAAGATTGTTGTTTAAAGATTTATATACTGAGTGTTGTGATACCGTCGTTGTTTCTTTTTCTGTAACACAAGTGATTTGGCTACTTACCATAGGATCCTTTTAAAAAACAATTAATTAAATAATAATTAATGAATTAAGGAATGTAGGTATATGCTGTGGTCCAATATTTATTTATTAAATTTTTACTTTAATTGTAACGGTTAGGAAATACAGTTCATAATAATTAAAGGCTCAGTCGATACTTAACGCACTAGAATAAATAAAGGCAACGCCGAGTTAAAATACCTATCTTATTATTGTGCTCTACAGGGTATATAATGATCTGTTTTATGTACTATTTAAACCATCTGTGTAACATTATAGAATGCAATAAATATATTGAATTGAAAATTTAGTTAATAATTTGTATATTGCTTGAAGTGTACGCTCCTAACTACTAAGCTAGGCCGTTAGGATCAGCGCAAAGTATGCAACGTTGTCTAATATTAAAAAAAACAGGATATCATATTATTGGATATTATTAACTACTATATGATAATAGTAATGATCCAAGATTCTAGATAGACCAACAAGACGGAAGTGAGTGTCATGATAATTCCTGACTGAGACTGTATGAAAATAAAACAGTAATTAATCTATAAACTTCCGTGACTCAACATTGAGCTATAAATGCTACAATAAACACCGATAGTTTACTGTCTCTGAAAGAAAGAAAGAAAGAAAGAAACGTTCATTCGACACACAAGAGAAAAAAAATACAATACACAAAACAACATAAATCAGATGTGTCGAAAAGGTGCCCGCTCAGCATTTGTCGTGACAGCCATGGACTTATCACGAACGGACTTATCGGCTCTGCTAGTAGAAGCTCTTTAAATATTAATTTAAATTAATTAAGTTAAACGGCCCTCTCCCGGTCCCATATACATAGCTGAGATGGCTGGGACCCAAACGTCAGAGGACACACAGACAGAGGACACTATACAGGTAACTAATAATATTGTGAGATTAGGCGACCTGCGTGTTAGTTGTTTATCTTGTTTCACATAATAAAAAATGTTTTTCTGGTCTGAGATCGTGATACCAGATACGATATAAACAGGTACGTAAAGACAGATCATAATAAAACTGATTTAAGTATATTTCCCAATACTTAAGTTATGCGATCTAAAGACGTCATAATTTGGCATAGTTCTACAAAAGGTCATTTGAATTGTGAATGAAAAACGACGATGGTTTACGAAATATGATTGACGTCAAAAAAACTGACCAAGATCGCACAGTAGAAGAAACAGAAGTAGGGTTAATCGCTCTGTGCCTTGCTCCGCCAATTCAAAGAACATACAATCATGGTGTGTGCTTTGTCTGTTCGCGGTTTTAAGAGCGCTACTATCAACGTTTATTGTGGCTAGGCAAATAGACGTGTGAATGAGAAAGCTTACGCATACTTTAGGGGTTTCCCGATACCATTCCAATTTGTAAATAGAGTATTTTAAAGACAGACACTGGCCGCCGGCCGCTCGCAGTCAGTCAGTAACGCGACGCCTCGCGAACCGTGCGAACGTCTGATCGACGTAATTAAAAAAATAACTAACTATTTGTGTCATAGCGCGCGCGAGGATTGATACAATTGACAGTGTTTTTTTTTAATAACTTTTTTTATTTGTGATGAAAGGACAAGCAAAGAGGTTCGTAAACCACAAAGGGAAGGAGTACATTATGGGTGCTAAAAAGAAAGAAATCAGTGAAAATGTAGGATTCTTCGATCTGGTAAGTTTTTTATCATATTTTTTTTAGATCGTATAGGTTTGGACTGGTGAATATTTTAGCCTAAAATTAGTTGGAAAGTTCGCGTCTTAGCCACGTTTAGCCACAAACGGGTTGAATTCAAACTCGTTTTGCCGTCGCAATTTTATTGTTTGATGTCAAAATACGAATATTGATAGTCGTGTATCTTAGTTTTATAAACGGTTTTCCTGTTTTTTAAACCTAAAATTAGTTAGAATGTTATGTTATGCATTGAAAAAAAAGGATAGAACTACATCTTTTCATCATCAATACATACTGGTTTAATCTTATATCGTCGCTTAAAACTATTAGAAAAAATTAAATAATAGCACGTGGCGACCAGTTATACTAATTGCAGTCGGTAATTACTGCATTAAAGTTTAAATTATTAATCCAAACTAAACTTCTTATAAATTTGCTTCACATTAAGCTGAATCGAATAAATTTCTTATCTCATTATTAAAAACTCGTTCAAAACAAAAAATAAATAAATTCGATTCGACCAAATCAAATATATTTCTGATAATAATGATTAAAGTGGTAATTGATTCTTCTGCATCTAAAACATTCAGCCGCGATGCTGATCGTTGCTTTATTGATGAAGTCATTTATTGGGTGGTACTAATTGTCCAAATACTTAGGTAGGTGAAGAGCGTCTTCATGCTATAATAGGATGTTTGATTACTTTGTCATAAATTAATAGGTCTAAATCAAGCATTTCTATTTTATAAATATTTCTTAAAGTTGTTGTCGTTTGCAGACCTTGTTATTAAAACAACATGCCACAATTATTTTGTATTTTATAAATCCAACTTTAAACAAAATACAAAAACTTAAAAATAAACTAAAAAATATATTCTTAAACTCAAAAGTTTAAATATGGTTACGAATTATAAGTTATAAAATAAGGTTTCCACAATCAAACCAATTAGCTAGCCCCAAATTAAGCAAAGCTTGTACCTACTATGGCCAATACTGATAACGGATAAACAAACATAAATACGTTTAGAAAACATCCATGGCTTGGGTACAAATGATCGTGCTCATCACACAAACTTTTGCCCGTTATGGGATTCGAACCCGCAACCGGTAATTCGAAGCGCAAACCACTACACCAGACTGTTGTCTATTTTTAATATAGAGAGTTATTTGTAAAACATCAACAACCTCCTAGGGGCTGATTCTGGTGCTCAAATACAACAACTTTCTCACCAGAATCAGCCTCTAGGCGGTTGTTGATGTTATACAAATAACCCTGTATATAATTATATTATTACCCTATATAATATTTTCATATTACTTGTGAAAATTCGGAACTAATTTAATGGCCATGACCACCGAAGGGTTAAGGCGTAACTTCGGTTTTTTCAGAATTATTGGATGTAATATTTTATTCAAATTTAAATGTGACCACCCAGGGTAAACTAATTAAATACATTTAATAGAAACACTAAGTGCGGCACATCGATTGACCGATTCCTGTAATGTTCAAGCCCATTTCTGCCAATCTCCTTTATCTTATAAAGTAACCACTCGAATCGAATCACCAATTAATGTTGCACGAGATAGAAAGAGACAGTTTTCGCTGGCTATACTAAACTTGCTTTATTTAATTTGTCACTTTGTCTTGCTTCAGAAAATAAATAACTAATATAGTTTGTAAGGAATGATCGCACTAGGACGATATCGTCTGAATGATGCGAATGAAGAAGATTTTGGGTTTTTATATTAGCGAAAAACCAAGATAAAATTATATATTTAAGTAACGCACAGATCAAAATCTTTCAATCAATCACTTCTTGATTGATATGTATGAAAAAAGGTGAAGTGTTTGCCGTCGTAAGGGAGGGTCACCTTAACTTACTAACCTAAAGTAAAGTCTACAAGGCATAGGTAAGTAAAAGGTTTCTTCTAAAAGACTTTTATTTAAATTTTTAAAAGTAAGTATATTTTTTTTACAAAAAAATTCTAAATGCTATAACGTATAATGCATGTGCCTCAAAGTACATATCTTCTACTATATATAATAAGTAAATTTTATTTTTATTAAATAAAACCGACTTCAAAACACTAAAATGCTAAAAATAATCCTAACACTTAAGTACCTAATCAGTTACTTTTGGAGTCGGTGCAAGCAAAAACATTGAATCTCTCATCGGCTGGCACCGACTCCAAAAGTAACTGATTAGGTACTTAAGTGTTAGGATTATTTTTAGCATGTTAGTGTTTTGAAGTCGGTTTTATTTTTTTTAATAAAATTTACTTATTTCATCTATTTTTAGTGATAAATCCTAATCTAACTGCTGAACACCGATTTCATCCCCTATTTTCCTACCCTTAGGGGTGATTTTTATTTTGCAAACTTATCATAGCATCTTTGAAGTATAAGCTATTCAATAAAACAAAAATCATCAAAATCGGCTCATATCTGTCGAAGATAGGTAACAAGAACCACAACCAAAATACTATCTGGATATATATTTGTTGATTTTCTCAAAAAGTTCTAAATAAATTTCGATAACATTTATATGGGACCACCTCTGAAGTATGATCTACCAAACAAAAAAAGAATCATCAAAATCGATTCATAATTGGCGGAGTAATCGCGTAACATACATACAAAAAAAAAACATACAGTCGAATTGAGAACCTCCTCTTTTTTTGAAGTCGGTTGAAAATGAATTGACGTATGAGAGTCTCACAAAAACTCAAGAACGGATGGAGCGATTTGTCTAATTTTGGTTTTGAAATATTTTTAGAAGTCTGAAGAAGGTTTAAAAGGTGAGAAGGCAAGGGAAGTAGTAAAAACAACGATTTAATTTTCCCATACAAACTGGTTGTACCTGTCAAACGGGATGCGTTCAGATTAATTTTCATTGTACGAAGTTCGTCGGGTCTAGTTAGATAGTTAGTAGCTAGTTTTTGATATAAGTTGAATGACGCAACATTTAAAATAAGTTAAGTTTTTGTTAGTCTACTATCCCCGGTCTCCCTGACATCACCATCATCATCATCATCATCATTTCAGCCACAGGAAGTCCACTGCTGAACATAGGCCTCCCCAGTGATTTCCAGATAAACAAAAACTGTTATTTTGTCAAACATGTACACATCTTATTAAGAATAGAAAATATTTTTTGCTTTCATTGATTGATTGATGTATCTTGACATAAATGTGCTAAGGACATTATTTTTGCATGTATGTGCTAATTATAAAACCTTGATTCCTACATGTATCGTATCAGTCTCTTACCGGCCCTCTTATTGTGCGTCCGCGACCATTACCTTGCCAACCTTGCTTGACGTTGACGATCACATCAGCCTTTTGAAGACCACTGTTGGACACAGCTCAAAACAAGCCACAGCAAGCGGCTATAAGCCGTGTGTATTCTGCTTCCCACTTTATTAGAACATCAGTCGACCGGGTAGGCTTGCCTACGCTGCGCTTAGTGTGGTCGCTTCTCGAGAACCTTCTCCAACGGTTGTCATGCGAGCGATGTGGAGATGACCAAATTCGTTTTTTTCTGTATTGTTGGAGTTATTACTATCCAGGCCGATTATAATGCTGGCTCTAATCCCGCCATTTTCGCTGGAACACTACGACTTGCCACTGAGAACACTATCCAAGGACATGATATACCAGATGACCTGAGAGGGAGCCCTGTAGATATCCCCAAAAGTTACTCATCTACCAAAGTGTCTGTGCTAGTTGTGGACTCCCTTACACCAAGGAACCAGCCTTTGAACATTTCAGATGGTAGTAAGCCTACAAGATCAACATAAACTTGGATGGATTATCTTGAAAGACTGATTATTCTTGAAAGTCATACTGAAACTATTATATGAAAGCAAAAAAATTAAGTAAGAACTGTTTTTTTTTGACACAAAATGCAAATAACAAAAAGAATTTGTGCTAAAAAGGTCTACAGCTCAGAATTAGTTATTCATGACAATCTAAGGCATCATGCCGACACTTCTGCAGGTGCCATGATGCCCACTGGGATCACCTTTGCTGATCCTAACGAATCTGCAGAAACACATGGGACGAACAAGACTTGACGGAGGAGCCAGGAATATAATATAATAAATAAATAATACATTGTTTACATAATCACACCAATTATCTATCCCTAAACTAAGCACATTCATATTCAAACGTTTATTGCATGTCACAAAGCAAAAGCTTGGTACTATAGCGACTAGACAACGGATAAACATACTTTAATACTGTTATAAACATCCTTAACAATTGCCCCTTGCGGGATTTAAACCCGCCTCCGCTAGACTTTGTAGGCTGGAGCGCAAACCACTACACCAAGAGGTCGTCAAGATTGGGAGATAAGAAGCGTAAAAAATTGTACGAAATACCATAACTTTTGACTGATCAATTTGTTGCTAGCCACACATTTTGTGTAATTCAGATCAACTCTGTGGACTTTTATATATTTTTAGTGCCATAACATAACATGTGGCAATAAACAATTCTTGTATCAATAAATTCATGCATGCAATCATATTTCATCGAACGTGTTCATCAATTATCGTTTATTTTCCCATTAGAGTAAAGTCTATCGATTACAATTCGATTATATTCGTATCACTTATCCAGCTATATTGTCTATTGCTAACATGCGATGATTTTTATAGATAATAAAATGTATCTTATCTTATAATAGACAATATCGAAATCGGTTCAGCTCACCATAAAAAAAACTGTCATTTATGTATGTATGGAGCATTAGTTATTTTTTTTGTTGCGACTTTGTCCGCTTAGTAAAAGCTGTTTACATTAATAGGCCGAATATAACGTTAAAGCGATTACTCTTAACAGTCACCCTGTATTATCACCCTATATCTTTTATATATGCCGCGGCAACGGCTTCGCCCGCGTGGTTTAGGGCATGACTTCCTCTATTTTACTTCTTTAGGAGGTGGATTAAAAAATAGTAGCCTAGATCCTTCCTTAGGCTTCAACCATTTTTCGTACTAAATTTCATCAAAATCGGTTCAATTTCCACAAAAAAGGTGGCCTATGTAGGCTTAGGGCCTGCGCTCACTATCGGGACGGCACGGCAAAGGATTTTTAGGTGACGAATAGTAATTTAACTTAACGTTATAGAACTACGATTTAAATTACAAGCCGCGGTAAGCCGCCGTATGTTTAGGAATACCGAATTATTATTATTAAACTTACCGGCATGAAATTAAGGTTCATTATTATTTGTCACCTAAAAATCCTTTGCCGTGCCGTCCCGATAGTGAGCGCAGGCCCCGTGGCTACTTAGGCTTAGGCGTGTAAAGTAAACAGACAGACAGAGTTAATCATGTCACCCATCCACTGCCAGCCATCTTCTTAAGGTCGTCGGTCCATCGAGCTAGGACGCGTCCTACACTATGTTTGCCAAGACGTGGTCTCCACTTGAGAACCCGTTTACTGTACATCTCTGCGACAGATGTGGCCAGCCCACTGCCACTTTTGCTTGCTAAATTATAGGGCTATGCCCATTACTTTGGTCTGCTGTCGGATAACCTCGTTTCCAATTATATCTCTTAACGAAATCCTAAGCATCGTCATCGACCTTACCATAGCTCGCTGAGAGACTTAAAGTCGGTGGGCCAGCTTTACTAGACGGACAAACTACTACACACAGACTAGATAGAGTTACTACCGCATTTATAATATTAGTACCTACGGATAACACACCAATGAGCTAGTTTCCTAAAAAAATCTAATAAGTCCGTCAGTTGAATTAACAAAAATTATTGGACACGTATTTTTTCTTTTCTCAATCAAACAAAAAAATATGAAGATATAGCCCGTTAAAGTTCCGCGTAACGTTAAGGCTTGCGACACTTTTTAGCAAGGCGTGACGTCACGTGCTCACTCTGATAAGTTTTATCTTCGTCATTTTTTGTTTGATTGAGAAAGACAAAATATGGGTCCAATATTTTTTGATAATCTAACTGACGGACTAAATAGAATAATCTTTTTTTGACCCAGGAAACTAAGCCTATAGTACCTTTCCCCTAAACGGCAATTTCAATCAGATATTCGATTCAATTCAATTCAATTATTCAATAACAACATACATCGTGTTTGAATTAATTAACTAAGATAAATTACAACTACCTAAAAAAAAAACAATACAAATGTCAAAAGAAAAAAAACAACAATGTCAGAATAAAAAATAAAAAAAGGTTGGTAAATATCTCACACTATTTTGAATTAAAAATACAGATTTTAAAAGTCAAGTTATTAAAATGTCACATTATTAAAATTTGTCTCTAAGAATTCGATATTTTATTTATAGGCTGTTTCATTTACGAGTAGGGCCGATTATTGTAGGTAATAGCCAAACTTTTAAATGACGAATAAGTTTTACATGTTAACAGTTAGTTTTCGTTTAGAAAATGTGTCAACATGACAATTTCATTGGTAGAAAAAGTTATCCGGCGCTTGGAAAATCGGCTCTTATTTTATTAAGGTTTTTTCAATCGCCAGATAACTTTATTCGACGAATGAAATTAACGTTTTAACACAATTTCTTTACAAAATCTGTCAAATAATAAAATTTATTCTTCAAATTGGACATATTTCCAAGTTGGACATATTTAACTCAGGGTTTGCGAGGTTCAAAACGGCAGCAAGGTCCATTTTTGACGAACACAATGGTGTTCGTTAATCTTAACTGGAACATAATTTAAGATGTTTATAATTAGTATTTTTATATTTGTTAACGAATTGATTTAGGCAGCAGTGTAAACACCTTTAGGATATTAGTATAGTCCAATACCTTTATACATTTATACCGTTTGTTGTATAACTGATGTCTGTCTAAAAGTTATCTGACTAATGAAAATCAGTCCTAAGAGCTGATTTTCTACTGAGGATTCTGACTGCGTATAAATTAGGCGAAAAGTTTAGGTTTCGATCTGTATAATATTTATGTACTTTAAAACAATTGTTTGTAAAATGTTGGAGAAGACAATAAATGATTTATTTTTTATTAAATTCAAAATCACATTTTTATCAGTTTAGTCACATGGTATATGTAGAAATCCCTTCCTCAAGATAAAACGGTGATATACGGAAGGCTGCTGGCAGTGGACGGAAAAGAAGCCGAGAATCGGGCTCAGTGGCGTGCATTGGGAGAGGTCTATGTCCAGCAGTGGGCTAGCGTGGGCTGATTATGATGATGATGATGACGAAGGAATTGGCTTACACGCCTTTCTAGTGAGCTTTTCTAGTAGGTACAAATAACACGAAATACTAGAGTTGTAAAGTGTCCGTCACGTTATAATTGTCTGACCAATATGACCGAGCAAATTCGACATTTTCTCAATGTGACCGGACATTTTGGACATTTATTGTCACTAATGTCACAATCAATTCTATTGACAAACTATGAAAAAAAAATTTGGTCACAAATAAGTGCATTATTATAAGAAAGAGGCTTTAGTAGTAATGATCTATAACGAAATGAAATTTCTAAAATTAATTTATCTTTCTGCACGAACAAGCTAAAAAGCGTCACGCGCAAGTTTTTGTTTTTGTTCAATCCAGATTAAATAACATGTTTTATTGTATGTTTTTATTGTCAAATACATAATATTTAAGACTTACTTTAGAGTAAAAAAAAAAAAAGATCTTTTTATAAAGAAAAGTGATATTCATTCATATAACGCCAGAAACAAAAACAAACTTTTAGTCCCAAACTTTAGATTGGCCAAAACAAGTAATTCATTCTTGGGAATTAAATTTTTCAATAATATACCTCACAATGTTACCAAACTTCCTATTAATAAATTTAAGTCACATGTCAAAACTACACAGATGTCTAAGGGGTATTATAAAATTCAAGACTATCTTGATGACAAGAATGTATGGTCAGTCCAGCCTGCACTAAACTGATGTACCTACCTGTTTATTTTGATTTATATTTTTTGTGTGGCAGCTAGTGGTGACTGAGTTTGTTGCGGCGTTTCTTCTCAGCACTTGCCAGATTGTCTGTGTCTTGTCTCGAAGCGCTAGTAGGGCCCAAAAAATAAGGAGACATGTTCTGGCCCCCTAGGGGCCTATAATGTTGTTATTGACGTTCATAAGTGGCAATTTTGTCCAGAATTGAATAAATGATTTTTGACTTTGACTTTGACTTTGACTTGAGGAATTCGTCTTTTTTTTTAGTTTATACAAAAAAAAATATGTGACCATCGTGACAATAAATGTCCAATGTGACCGAGCATTTATCATAAATGACGGACGCTCATAGCATATGACCGTCAATTTACAACTCTACGAAAAACTTATATATTTGTTTTTGAACTACCTATCCACTGTTGTTGCAATACAAGCTATGTTACAGACAGTATCGAGTGGAAAATATCAAACATTTACATTACACATTACTTTGTTCCATACAATAACGGATCGACCTTTCGGATCGATCGATTCGGATGTGTACCGTGTTTCCATGTAAATTAATTAATTTGAATTTGGCTTTGGGAGACGCTGCCTCGATCGCACTGTGCCTGGGGCCCTAGAGGTTCCAGTGCGGGGCCCATTACCTCTTATTTTTAGGGTTCCGTACCCCAAAAGGAAAAAATGGAACCCTTATAGGATCACTTTGTCCGTTTTTCAAAAAGGAATCAAAATTTATACGGCACTTTTCGTTGACCTAAAACTATGAAATTTCGAAGTATCTAATATCTGAAAACTATATCTGCTAAATTCAGCAACAGTTGCGTAGCAATGTGTGTTAAAATATATAATAAGATTCCCAATAACATTAAAAACCTCAAAATGAATTTATTTAAGTCAAGACTTTATAAATGGCTCATTGAACTAAAAGTGTATGACATTAAGGAATTTATTGACATTAAACTTTAATAATTAATTGAATCTTACTGTATGGCGTGACATATTAATCTGATATTTATTGAATTTTTTTTTTTAAATCTGACAACTTAATTGTATATAATTGATAATTAGTAATTTCTGATGTAACTAAATTTGCGTGCTAACTATAAGCGAAACATGTGAACTTATTTTATTATTTCTTCCACAAATACTATGTTTTTATGCAAATAGAGAATTTATTATTAATTAATATTAAAGTTGTAATTGAATCGTAAATTGCAAGACTCGATTCTCAAAAATAATTATAATAATATGTACCTACAAGACAGAACCCTCGGTGGGCGAGTCCGACTCTCACTTGTCCGTTTTTATTAGTTGTTTGCGCATGTGGGGTGCCGTAGATGTCTATAAGCATGCCATACGTTGACGACCATTGACGACCGTCTGGTGTAGTGATTCGCGCTCTGGACTACAAATCCAGCGGTTGCGGGTTCGAATCCCGCAAGGAGCAAATGTTTGTGTGATGAGCACGAGCATCTGTACCTAAGTCATCGATGTTTATATAAGTATGTTTATCCGTTATCTAGTCGCCATAGTACAAGCTTTGCTTAGTTTGGGGCTAGATAATTGGTGTGATTGTGTAAACAATTTAATTAATTTAATTTAATTGATTTATAAATTTAATCAGTTGAATGGTATGGAAAGGTGGTAATGTGCTAAGTATTTCCAGAACTTACACCACAAGTCAAAACTTAAATTCAAAAATTTTTTTTGACATCTTTGTAATTTACCAATACCAGCATGTGTTTTATTCAGTTTGACATAATTGACAGTGACAGTGACAATTTGTAGTTATTTTATTATGATTATTATTTATTTGTTTTCCATTATATTGAATGTATAATGTTCAAAATGTATTAATTTAAGATTTTATTATTTCTAAAAATCACGAATGCCTTAGTAGGTCATACTGTAACAAAACGGACATCTTTTATACCTTTATTGTTTGGACTACTGTTACTGTATGAAAGTGAATAAATGAATTATGAATTATTGTGGTTAAGTAATTAAAACCTCTTTATTTTGTCATGGCACATTATGTGTTAATTAAAACATAAATTAAGACGATAAAAGTAAAAGTTAGAGCTTATTAACGAAAAAAGAAATACGAGTCACTTGCTAGTGATTACGTGTTTGCGACATATGGCGTTGAGACTTGGATCGTCGGGACCGAGTGCAAAATTACTTTTCAGTAAAATAGATGCAAAATTAATTAAGATTTCTGAAAATCAAAAGGCTTTGTTTAGCCATTCTGCTATCATTCTCGCCTCTTTGCCTCATGGACACGCTATTATTTTCAACCGACTTCAAATAAGGAGGAGGTTCTTAATTCGACTGTATGTTTTTTTTTGTATGTATGTTTATGTTATGTTTTGTATAAATCGATTTTGATGATTATTTTTTTGTTTTGTAGATCATACTTCAGAGATGGTCTCATATAAATTTTATCGAAATTGATTAAGTAATTTTTGAGAAAATAACAACAATATACCCAGATAATGTTTTGGTTCGTGATTCTTGTATATTTGTTACCCAATATCTTCGACAAATGTAAACCTATTTTGATGATTCTTTTTTATTAAATAGCTAATACTTCAAAGATACTATAGTAAATGTTTTCGGAATTGTTTTCCCCCTAAGGATGGAAAAAATGCGAATGAAATCTGTTTTCAGCAGTTAGATTAGGATTTATTACCAAAAATAGATGAAATAAATAAATTTTATTAAAAAAAATAACACCGACTTCAAAACACTAAAAAGCTAAAAATAATATTAACACGTAGGTAAGTACCTAATCAGTTAGTTTTGGAGTCGGTGCAAGCTGATCAGAGTTTGAATATTTCCGTTGACTCTAAAAGTAACTGATTAGGTACTTACGTGTTAATATTATTTTTAGCTTTTTAGTGTTTTGAAGTGTTTTTTTTTTAAATATTGTGTAGGTAGTTTTAGGTTAGTTTATTTTTGTGTTAATAGAATTTGAACTGTTATTAAATAAACGTACGTATATTCTGTATAGTACTGTATTATACTTGAGAGAAGATATGTTTTTTCATACAACATGTTTCACATGTTGCTAAAAATTATTTATGTAATTAAAATTAATAATTATTAAAATAAACTTGTCATCTTAATAAAGTAAAATAACAAGTTTTTTTTCTTATGTATGATTTGACTGACTAAAATGCATACAAATATTAATTTTCAGATTTTTAAACTGACATTTTAAAATTTAGATAATTACTCACATAAAATTAAATGGATTTTTATTTTTCGTATTTCTTATTTGTCAAGGTGGTAGGTAGATAGTGGTGATGAAAATATCGATACTTTAAAAACACACTTTTCACATCTTTGGTTTTGGAGCCGCAAAAGTAACGCGCCATCAAATACATCAACTTTTTAATACTCAATCATTTTATTGCATCCCATACGTTACAAAAGGTGTTACAAAGTTTTATGATATCTCTATGGACCCTGATGGGCACAACAATATCAGGAAGGAGGAACACTTATTTTGTCTTTATTTTAAATTGTTATTTTTTGTATGTAACATCGTTTAAAAACACTGTTCACACTCTCACGAGGTTAAGTCACGTATAAATATAAAGCAAGCAAATTTAATTAAAGATCAAGCAAATTCTTCGGAGCTTTACCTAAAAAAGGTACCCCTCTTACCATAGGCAGCCGAGTGAAGAGCCTATGAAACTATTGACATTACACAGTTGAAGATTTAAGTACCTACGAGTATCGCCCATCCTTGGTTAAACCAATGGTTTATACCAAGTATGAACCCAAGTAAACCGTCTTAGTAATAAACGCGTTTTATCCACCAACCACTTTTTATTTTTCCGTATTACGGGCAGTATTTTGGTCGCTGTAAGGAAGAGCGAAAATCGCGTGAATTTCGCGCTACGCAAGTAGGCGGTCTCTGCAGAGCCTACTTGTCAATTCTATAGCGAGCGCATTTTTAGTTTTAGTAGAAGTAGGTTTTTGCGAATATGATATTTTTATACGATTCTGTTTATTGGCATAATTATAAATTTTTTTTGCGAATTCGATGTTGGTCCCATAGAATAAGTTGATGTAATTTAGCCGTAGAATAACCTCTTAAAGTTTTATTTCACCTTTTCGTTACACCCTGTATATGTAGATATAAGATTACACCTTTGTACTTAATTTGCTAAATAAATAACTTTAAACACAATCTTGTATACAAATAGTTAATTATGTGATTTACTGTTTGTAGTTATTAGATTTATGTTACGTGTTGTCGTTGGCTGGCTGTTTGCCGAGGCTACACGCACGCCTCTTCTCCCTATAATGCCTAATACTTACTCGAAATACACAAAGTTGGTAATTCATTCTTGGGGAAATGTATTAAATTTTTCAATAAAGTACCACAGGCTCTGGTTGAACTAACCTGCTCATGAGTTAAAATTTCACATTAAAAAAATCTTTATGGAAAAAGGGTATTATAAAGTAGACGATTATTTAAACGACAAGAGTGAATGGACTTAACCTGCTTAGCTCGCATTTAATATAATTATGTCTTGTAAAGCTGACAAAGGTTACTGAGTTTGTTGCGCCGTTTCTTCTCATCACCAGCCGATATACCACCGAAGCGGTGGTAGGGTAAAGCTATATAAGTGTCCGGAAGAGGGCCTATACAGATTGTTTGGCGGAATGTTGAATATACGTCAATGGGGGCAGCTGTTGTTGCCGTGCCGTGTTGTGCCGTGTGGGGACGGCCGTAAAGAATACACTTCCCCACCGCCAACAGGAGGCGTGTCGTAAGAGTCGACTAATTCCTGTAGCACGAGACGGGCAGCAGCGTCTTCGTGCGAAATCTTATAAAAAAACTGCGCTCGCCAACCCGCCTGCCAAGCGTGGCGCGTATTGGCAATCCCCCCCGATGATCAGTCATTGGGGGAGGCCTTTGTTCAGCAGTGGACCTCCTATGGCTGGAATGATGATGATGATGATGGGGGCAGCTGGGGGTCTGCTACCTAACCAGCCAAATAACAATTACTTAGATCCCAATTTATTGGTTTTTATTTTTATTTTTAGGATCGTCACTTTTTGACAAATAAACCCCATTCAAAAAAATATATGGACAGATCTAAAAAATATTTTTCGTTTTAGTAACAGTTGGTAGTTTCTTTTTAAATTGTTGTTTGCTGCAGGTTATAGTTAGAAACAAAGTTATGGACGCTCAAACATAAAAAAGAGGTAATTCATTTTTAAGCTAAGCTTCACGTTGCCTTAAAATAAACTAAGTGTGATAGATAACTTCTGATATTTTTAAAACATCTCTAGAGTATAATCTTTCTAACGGTATGTAGTAGATTGCTGCTTTGATATCTTTTTCGTAACTAGAGTTAAGTATTCGCTGTTTGGACAAAAAATTGGATTATTTCAACGAAATTCTACTAATGTGGCAAGTTAAATGTTTTGCGAAATGTATCAATGTAATGTATAAAATAAAGAAACCATCAATTCAAATCTGATATATATATATATATATATATATATTTGTTTAAGTACTACTATGTTATGTTATTTCGTTTTTAACTTAGACGTAAGAGTGAGTTGAGGAAGAGTGGCTTCTTCTGGCACAGGTGCTCTTAGCACTTAATAGAAGAAGTCAACCTTAGTTTGTAAAAGACTATTGTGTTTTAGCGAAATAAATTTATTATTTATTTATTTATTTATTTAATTTATAATTATGTTAAAATTTTGCTCAAACCGACGTCTATCGTAACGCAAGCTCTTATCGGTTTGTTATTGTCTTAATGTGATTTAGTTCAATATTTATTCATTTATTATTCACTAGTAATAAATCTATTATATCTGTATACTAGTCAATTGTGTTATCATTATTGTTACTTATCGATATATTAGGTATCAAAACACTATCGATAACTTCACTAATGCTATACAACACTACTAGTTTACCCTATGTCAGATCAACAAACACTTTTTGCTTTTATACCTCTTTGATTGATTGACGGATTTGATGGAAAGCAAAATGAGCGTTAAATATGTTTTGAATATTCGAATCGCGAATATAAAAGGCAATTCCACTTGACTTATATCATTCAGTCTACAACTTCCAACCACAACCTACCTTGGTTTTTTAACACCAAGTACCAAACTAACTTAGCCGAGTTGTAGCTCCTGAGTTGAAGCATCAACTGCCACAGAAGATCCAGATACAAGATGTCCAAGTTCACTTTATTCTGTATTCTCGGAGTTATTATTGTCCAAGTGGATAACAACATCGCAGCAAGTCTCAATGCTGGTGCTGGCACACACCAAGGCTATTCCACTAGTATACCAACCACTTCCACCGGCAACTCTGTGGAAAAAAGCGAAACACAAGGTGATTCGGACATTTCTTTAGATACTGGCTTAAGCACAAGCCCTCCTTCTAAATTGCCGATCCTGTTCTTACTTCCCCAAAGAACTCCTATTGCCACTTCTGATGCTGGAACCCCTGCAACATCACCAGGAACAGCTCCTGATGGTTCTAAACTAATACTTATACTATTCAAAATCCCTACTGGAGGTATGGTACGTCAAAACACAGATGGCTCCAACGTGGCCATTGCAGACTCTGCCAGGTCGAACGAAGACTTGTCTGATATTTTAAGCGGAGAAAAAACGGAGGTGAAAAGATCAATACCAAAGATAATGGCTAAAATAAAACTTGATAAAATTCGAAAATACTTAGGTTGGTGCTGACATAGGCGGGAAACTCTTATGGCCTGTTGGCGGTGCCGTCGAAGGTGCGTATTATTGAATTTTATCAGGACCATATTAGCAGCAATATAATTGTATGAAAATAAAGTTAAAGAGATAAATAAAAGATAATAATAATGTGTATTTTTTATATTGACATGAAAATTTTATGCATGTATAACTTTGTATTTTTTTTTTGAGACAAATAAAACGTTATATTATTATTATTATATTAGTAAAAGTTTTACGGCATTTTAATAAGTATTAAAAGGATGAAATATAACAAATGTATGTATAAGAGAACATAATAAATAAATAATAACTACAATTATTTTATTTTTTTAGTAGGAGTAGTTTTAGTTTTATTTTTTTTGTTAAATCACTACATTACATTTTGCCAGTATGCTAAACGGTTTAGGTTAGTTCATTAATATTCGAAGTATAAAAACAACATTGCAAAATGTAGGGTTCCCTAGCCTTCCGTCACAATAATTATGCGGTATTTGCTGCCTGTTTAGCATAATTAACAACATCATCTAAGTAACTAGTTTCTTCTTTAAGAACATTTGCTACCTAATGCTTGACGGCAAAATAGATCCCGCTCGCCCTCGCGATGTGCCAATGCCCGGCGAGGCCCGCCGTCTGCGCGCGCGCCGACCCCATTTCGTAGGATTTCTGATAGGAGTAGAGAATAGTGATTCTTCAGAAAGTATTCTTGAAGTCATGGGGAAATTTAATTTCGCTTTTCGCAAGACAAAATTTAAATTAAGAAAAAAGCACACAAAATGTAATAATATGATTTAATGTACCATTTAATAATTAATAAAAATGATTTTAAATCACATAACATTTGTATTATTCTTAAGTCAACTATGATAAATACTTATTTGACGGGGTGTGTAACAGATTTGATTTTAATTGTTATATGAAATAATAATCATGTCTTGTAAAAAAAATGCAAAATTCTATGTCTGAATGATGTTCTTGGTATTTAATTTTGCTATTTATATCTGAAAATAATTTGATATACAGAGTGTAACGAAAAGGTGAAATAAAACTTTAAGGGGTTATTCTACGGCTAAATTACATCATTTTTTTCTATGGGACCAAGATCAAAATCTCAAAAAAGAAATTGACGTTTCCATACAAACTGATGCCAGCTGGTCGCGTTTGAGTATAGGAAAGTGTTTTTTTTTTTCGATTTCGATATTGGTCCCATAGAAAAAGTTGATGTAATTTAGCCGTAGAATAACCCCTTAAAGTTTTATTTCACCTTTTCGTTACACACTGTATAATATACATTTACAATTATTACATTTTATACATATGTATTTATCATAACTTTCTCTCTCACAGTGGTATATGGTACTTAGTACGCACACTGACACAAAATGTTAAAATTTAACGAGTATTAGTTAATAAAATAAAATAATAATATACAACATGCAGATGTTCAGATACTAGGCTTAAGTAATGTCTTGTTCGCACCGTGTTAACGCAATTTTATAAATATTTTCTTTTATTATAAAATGTAAATTCATTATTGGCTGTAAGTTCTAAAATGTAAGACTGTGATTCTTCTGTGTATTAAGAGCTGTGAATTTTGTAGAATAAATTTTAAAAAATAATAATAATAGTAAAATGAAAGTTTTGATTATGAAAGTATACAGTAGCTTCCAACCGGCCAATCTGGAAGTCACTGGGGGAGGCCTATGTTCAGCAGTGGACGTCCTATGGCTGAAATGATGATGATGATGATAATATAATGATTGTTATATTTTATGAGCTTTATACTAAATGTTAACAGGGCAGGCAAATGATGATGATACTAAATGTTATTATAAAAATAAATGTTATAACGAATTAAAATTATATAAAATGAAGTTAAATACCCCTCGAATTTAATACAAGTAAAAATTATATTATATGACTGCTTACAGCGGAGCCAAACCCTTCTTTTTACTTTAATTACTTAAGTCATTAAATAAATCCTTTTTCTTTTGTCAGTAGTTGATTTTATGTTAGCTAAACCATGACGATGATTGAGATTGGGAGAAATCTATACATATGACTAATAAAACTGTAAAAAGTCAATTCCAAATTCAAATTCAATCGATTATTTGCGAGAATACATCATACATGCAATTTTATAATGCAGAACTTACTAACTTTGTCCATGTATTCAGCCTGCATGCAGGCGTGCAAATATTAATAATAACATTACAATCAAATGTCACACTATTTAAATTAAAGATTTCATATTATTTATACAATTACAAACACTTCTTGAACAAACGAGTGGTTAAAGCGTGGAATAAGCTTCCAGAAGAGGTAGTCTCAGCACAGAATGTGAACCAATATAAGAACAGGCTAGATATGCATTTTGAACTGCATACATAAACAAATAAACAAAAGAAGAACAACCTGATACGGGCAATCATCAGTTGTTTCAACTGCCTGCCTGTTAATAAATAATGATAATTATTCATTAAAATTAAAATATTTATTCAGACTATACAAACAATTATTCAACAACTAATTATTTAACATTTTCTTAAATACATTTCCTTGTAGCACTTTCAGTCTTTCGGATAATTTATTAAATATTGCAATCGACACATTATAAACATTTCTCTGATATATACATTCCTTCCATTCCTGTACATTGACTGGAAAACATTAAAATCAGGCGTTTTCTATAATCAGCGGAGTCCAAATAATCGCGTTTTTAGGGTTCCGTAGCCAAATGGCAAAAAACGGAACCCTTATAGATTCGTCATGTCTGTCTGTCCGTCTGTCCGTCTGTCCGTCCGTCCGTATGTCACAGCCACTTTTTTCCGAAACTATAAGAACTATACTGTTGAAACTTGGTAAGTAGATGCATTCTGTGAACCGCATTAAGATTTTCACAAAAAAATAGAAAAATAATAATAAATTTTGGGGGCTCCCCATACTTAGAACTAAAACTCGAATTTTTTTTTTCGTCTAACCCATACGTGTGGGGTATCAATGGATAGGTCTTTAAAAATGATATTAAGGTTTCTAATATCATTTTTTTCTAAACTGAATAGTTTGCGTGTGAGACGCTTCCAAAGTGGTAAAAACATAACTGATAGGAAGACTGCTATTCTATCGTACCATGTGTAAGAGTATTGCTATGTTGTAACGTTATTATCGTAATTTAGTATCGTAATCATAATTATTTATCAGTGACGAGTATCTGATAACGTTATTCGTTATTTCTTTAATTGGATTTATAAAGTTATTCCTTGGTCTGTGGTTATGACGTTTGCGACGTTGGCAAATACTCGTCACTTGACATCGAGCTGTTGAACGGAGCGGACGTTTGTGAAGCGAGTATTTTACGGAATAAAATCCAAGAAAATCTAAGCAATCTTCGTTTCATTTCTGAGTTTATGAACTGATCTTTCAACTCAGAAGTGGGATGGTTACAACACGCCCAAAATTTGCTAAAGTTACTACTTAGAACATTTTTTTTCTCCTCCGTAACGGACATATTTGAATTTGAAAATCATAAATCATCGTTAATAAGTAATGGAGTGCGTTGATGGTGATAGAAATCGTCCGCGAAAAAGTCGTTCTCACTATACTCCGGATGTTATGGAATCTAGGCGCAAGCGCCGTCGTGATCATGCGAGGAGTGTAGATAAATCAGTTAATGTGAAGCGTCGGAGACGTCACAGATTGACACGAAGCGAATCAACTGAATCAAATAAAAGAGAAAGTCGATCGAAAGCTCGCACTGAAAGAAAACGATCCCGGAAGCACAGCCGTAGACGAAGGCATGAACATCGACCAAGCCGCAGTACTGAGAGGAGCCGAAAGGAAAAACGACGTTCAAGATGCAGGCGTATTTCATCCGACCGTGATAGCAGCTCATCCAGTAGCACCGTAAGTGGACCTCAATCACCAAGTAAGGACTCTAATACAGTTTTTGCTAACAGTGAAACTCAGTTGTTTTTAAGTGAATTAGTTAAATCATTGCGTAATACTAAACCTGAGGGTAATAAGTTTCCAATGTTAGGCAATGTCATTCCAGAGTTTGACCCCATGATTAAAGGTCAAACCATACATATGTGGCTTAATAAAGTAGAGGAGTGTGCAAAGTTATATAATTGGGGTAATGATCAGATTATACACTATGCTTTGCCACGTTTGGTAGGGGTCGCTCGTACATGGTACCAAGCCCTGCCTACAATGTCGTTTTCGTGGCCTGAGTGGAAGAATAAGCTAACTGATTCTTTTCCAAGTAGCGACGATTATGCAGAATTGTTGACAGATATGTTGTCTAAGCGGGTTAAATTTAATGAATCATTAGAATTATACTATTACGAAAAGATTAACTTGTTGAATCGTTGCGAAATTTTTGGTAAGCGTGCTGTTGACTGCCTACTATACGGGATTGAGGATCGTTCTTTAAGGTTAGGTGCGAAAGCAGCTAAGTGCCAGGAACCGGAACAAGTGTTAAATTATTTTCAATCAAGAAAGCAACAAACCCGAGAAAACGATAAAACAAAAGTTATTGGACAAGATAGACGTGGTCAAATTAATAATGTTAGCTCAAACCTAAAGCATTTTGCGAGCAGTGATGGAAAGCCTAAACCACAACCTAGTACATCGGTCATTTGTTACAATTGTAGTGAGACTGGTCATTTTAGTTTTAGGTGCCCCAAAAAGATCCTAAAATGCAATATTTGTAATAGATTAGGACATACAACAATTAATTGCCCACAATTGCCAAATGAGTCTAATAAAAATATCGAAAAGAAAGCAGACAAGACGGTGATGCAGGTAGATCTAGATGATTCTGGTAATAATAAATATTTCATTTCCTTAAAACTTAATGGTAGCACAACTGACGGATACATAGATCTGGGCAGTCAATGCACATTGATACAGCGCAGTGAGGCAATGAGAATTGGAATCACTTGGTCAGTTGATGAGTTACCGGTTATGAGGGGTTTAGGAAATAATATAGTTGTCCCTATAGGTATGGCCAGTGTTGAAATTGAGATTTATAGCATTACAGAAAAAGTTGATTGTTACATAGTCGATGATAATGTTATTAAATATCCTGTATTAGTTGGGCATAGTTTTACGGAAAAACCTGGGATAGTTATTATTAAAACAACTGATTCTTTAACATTTAAAAGGGAGAATCCATTAAAATTACATTTGTTTCTAAATGAAGACGTTCAGGTTCAGCCAAATCAAATGACGACCATTTCAGTAGTTTCAGACCATAATTACTCTGGGCCTGTGTATGTAAGAGGTTCAGTAAGAGGTTTACCTAAGAGTGAATTCTATTTATTACCTGGAGAATATGATTTAGTGAATGGTGTCGGGATATTACTGGTTCATAACTTTAGCAATAATGTACTCACACTAAGTAAAGAATCCTTAATTACTCGAGTTTGTTGTAATGTTAAGAGCTTAGATGTTAATATTATAGACTTTAGCGATCCCGATACCGATGCCGATCTGAATTTTGGCGAGCATTTAACTGATGCTGAAGTTATAAAACTAAAAACACTTCTTAAATGTTACGAACGTTGTTTTTCTTCTAGTTTACGCGATTTAGGCTACACTAATGTTGTGCAAATGGAAATACAGTTAACTGATAATCAACCAGTCGTTTATCGTCCGTATAGGCTATCTTATCCAGAACGCGAATTGGTGCGATCAATGGTGCAGGAAATGATTGATGCTGATATCGTATGTGAGTCTAATTCACCCTATGCTAGCCCTATTCTTCTCGTAAAAAAGAAGACAGGCGAGAAAAGACTCTGTGTTGACTTCAGAGCCCTAAATAATAAAACTCGTAAAGAGCATTATCCTTTACCATTGATCGATGATCAATTAGACAGATTATCCGGCAATTCCCTTTTCATTAGTTTAGATCTCGCATCGGGATATTATCAGATTATGATTAATGATAATTCACAACACCTAACTGCATTCGTGACACCGGATGGGCAGTACCAGTTTAAAAGGATGCCATTTGGCCTAGCAAATGCTCCCTCAATATTTCAAAGGACTATGAATAAAGTCCTCTCCAAGCTTAGATACGTAGTAATTTATATGGATGATATCCTGATTCCTGCCCGGTCATTTGAAGAAGGTTTTGCACGCTTAGAGGAAGTATTTAAACTTATAGTTGAAGCTGGTTTAACACTTAAGTTAAAGAAATGTTACTTCTTTCAAACAGAACTCGATTTCTTGGGTTTTCATGTGTCTGGAAATGGCATAAGGCCCGGATCACGCAAAACCCTTGCTATTTCAAATTTCCCTGTACCACGAAATGTACACGATGTCAGACGTTTTATAGGTCTTGCAAGTTTCTTTCGCAGATTCGTTAAAAACTTTGCAATACTAGCTTGCCCCTTGACAAATCTTCTTAAATCTAAATTTGAGTGGAAATGGACTGATGAACACACAAAGGCGTTTAATGTTTTAAAAGAAAAATTAATAGAACGACCTGTATTAGCTTTATTCGATGCTCTTCTCGAAACTGAATTACATACAGATGCGTCTAAGATTGGCATCGCAGGCATTCTGATGCAGCGGGATAAGGATGGGAACTTTCGACCCGTAGCCTATTATAGTCGAAAAACATCAGAGGATGAGCAGAAGTTTCATTCTTTCGAGTTAGAGACCCTTGCCGTGATTGCGTCTCTGAGTCGATTTCGTGTGTATCTGCTAGGACTAAAATTTAAAATAGTGACTGATTGTAACGCGTTGCGTACGACATTGACTAAGAGGGATCTTATTCCCAGAATCGCTCGTTGGTGGGTGCAGCTGCAGGAGTACGACTGCAGCATCGAATACAGAGCAGGAGCCCGTATGGCTCATGTAGACGCTCTTAGTCGTGCTCCAGTAGCTGAGCCTAGTACTCGAACTGACACACACGTGATTGACGTATTACATGTAGAGGTTAAAGATTGGGTTGCGACAGTTCAAAGCAATGACGAAGAGATAAGACGAATTCGAGATATTCTGTTAGATGATGAGACAAAATTTGTTGCTGACGTTAGAAATAATTACCAAGTTAAGGGTGCACATGTCTATCGTATATTAGATGGTGGTATTCGTTGGGTAGTGCCAAGAGGTGTCAGGTGGCAGGTTTTACGAATGAATCATGATGATGTAGGTCATTTTGGTTTTGAGAAGACTTTGAATAGACTAAAAGGAACTTTTTGGTTTCCAAAAATGCGTCGGTTTACTAAGAAATACGTTTCGGCATGTTTGCAATGTGCACACCACAAAGCACCTTCTGGTCAGAAGGAGGGCTTTCTTCATCCAATTCCAAAAATAGAAATGCCATTCCACACATTACATGCGGATCACCTTGGCCCGTTCGTTCGCTCTAAAAAGGGAAATGTATATATACTAGCAATTGTAGATTCTTTTACCAAATTTGTCAATATACGTGCTGTTAAAGATACAAAAACTTCCTCTGCGATCAGAATATTTAAAGAATACTTCAGTTATTTTGGAACACCCTCGAGGTTAATAACGGATAGGGGTTCATGTTTTACAAGTGCAAAGTTCAAAGAATTTACTGATAAATTAAATATAAAACATATTTTGAATGCAGTTGCAACGCCTAGAGCGAACGGACAGGTCGAGCGTTTCAACCGCACTATATTAGATGCTCTCAGTACAAAGTGTCATGGTAAAAATGAAAACACCTGGGACGAGTATGTGGGTGACATCCAGTTAGGTATCAACACAACTGTGAGTAAAACTACAGGGAAAAGCCCTTCAGAATTATTGTTTGGTTGCAAATTGGTTACTACATCTGAAAATATGTTAGGCGATGTGATTACGGAAACTTCTCAGTTGTTAAGTGGTGATGAATTAATGCAGTTAAGATCTGTTGCTAAAGATAAAATCGATAAAGATCAAGAGGTAGCTAAGCGGAGATTTGACAGGAATAGAAAACGTGCAAAGTCATATAACGTAGGAGATCTTATAAGAATAGAGAGAACTGTAATTGATAAAGACCATTTAGGCAAGTCTAAAAAGCTTGTCCCTAAATTTCAGGGCCCATATCGAATTATGAAAGTTCTTCCAAACGACCGATTTTTAGTAGAAGACACGCCACTAACTAGGAAGGGAAACAAAAGATATGAAAATATAGTCGCAATTGATAAGGTTCACCCGTGGCTTAATTTTAATGATTACTCCACTGAGGCCAGCGGAAATGACAGCAAATGTAGTGACAGTGATAATGAAATTGACGAATGAATTAATTTATTGATATAGATTTAATTGATGATTGGGAATTAACGTAGTTGAATAGCTAGATGATTGTATGTTCTGTGATGAGCGATCAGTGCAGAAACGAATAGCATTGTTAATTCAATGTTGCATAGATGATCGCAGATTATCGCATAGCATATTGACTTGATGTTCAATGTGATTGATAAATATTGATAATGATCAGTGCAGATAGTGAATGGGACTGTCATAAAACGACAATTTCGCACAGATGATTATTACTACTACTGTTAGTCTATTTCTTCTTTTGTAATAGTGTAAGTAGGGACAATTAAGTTAAAAAATATATATTTTTGTATAGCTTTATTTATGCAATAAACAATCAATTTATTTAATAAATAGTGTAAGCGCAAGTTACGAGCAGTCAGTGCAGATAGCGAATGGTGCCAAGCGATTGATACCGCACAGATGATTGTAGATCGCGACAGATTGTGCAGTTTGAGCGCAAGTTACGAGCAGTCAGTGCAGAGAGTGAATGGTATCAAGTGATTGGTACCGCACAGATGATTGCAGATCGTGACAGATTGTGCAAGGTTATGATAGGATCATTCAAATTGTATGTCACATGGATGTTTATTTTTCTTTTGCTACCTGATGCTGTTTAGTGTTATAGTTTATAGTGGGAGGACCCACTTAGTGAAGGATGGCCGAGTTGTAAGAGTATTGCTATGTTGTAACGTTATTATCGTAATTTAGTATCGTAATCATAATTATTTATCAGTGACGAGTATCTGATAACGTTATTCGTTATTTCTTTAATTGGATTTATAAAGTTATTCCTTGGTCTGTGGTTATGACGTTTGCGACGTTGGCAAATACTCGTCACTTGACATCGAGCTGTTGAACGGAGCGGACGTTTGTGAAGCGAGTATTTTACGGAATAAAATCCAAGAAAATCTAAGCAATCTTCGTTTCATTTCTGAGTTTATGAACTGATCTTTCACATGCCTACATTGAATCTTTACTGCGTTATGCAATTGTGGCATGGGGTAATAGCACAGATTTGGAAAAAGCATTTATTGCACAAAAAAATGCGTTAGGGCTATCTGCGGGATTAAGCCTGATCATTCATGTGAGCCCCATTTTAAAAACCTTGCGCTACTACCTCTACCATCTTTATACATATATGAAATCTGTAATTTTGTATATAAACACAAGAATCTGTTTAAGATGGCGAGTGAAGTGAGTGAGTTCCGGTGGCTGAATGACCACAATTTCTATAGTATTAAGGATTTTTTTGACTGGAAAAAGTAGCTTTATCTAATTTATTTGGTATAAAATTGACAAATTGTATTTCTATTAATCCATTCGCAATTTCGGACATTTGCACTAAGTAATTTTAATATTGATTGTGATAAATTATTTTTCTAGAATAACTAATGACATTTGCATGCTAATTCCCGTAGCCTAACATGTGACTCAAAAATATAATGAGGGACTGCTTATACCATGTTTGATGCAAATAAAGTATTATGATTATGATTATTATGATTAAAGTGTGTTCCCCCCCCCCCCTGTAACTTCTAAAATAAGAGAATGATAAATCTAAAAATAGATCTTGTGACTAATAAAAACTGTTCTGATCGACATGTTGTTAAGAATTGTAAGATTTAACTCCACAAGAATTATTTAAACGATGCAATACAATGTTAACACCAACCTATTTGAAAAATAATTTATTACTTAGACAACAAAAAGTGTCCCCTTTTTTCTTGTAAGACTTGACTGACAGAAATGTGCAGTAAAATGTATGAAATGTTGTGACATTTGAATATTATAATTTTTTATGTATGCTACGAAGTGTAACCTTTATGAGGTCGTCGTTAGAATTTCGTATTTTCCAAATTGGTAGGTAGTAGTGATGCCAAAATATCGATAGTTTCGCAATAGTTTACTCGGTGAATTACCTTTCGTTTCGAAACTGCAATAGTCATACCCTAATGCACAAATACAACAACTTTTTGGATGGGACCAACATCGAAATATAAAAACCGGACAAGTGCGAGTCGGACTCACCCTCCGAGGGTTCCGTAGAAATATGTAGGTAAATATTGACAGACAGACACATTTTTATTATTTATTTACAAAATCCACAGCTCTTACAAACAGAATTAATAAAGCCAGTAAAGGTTATAGATTTTTTCACCTAGTTCAAATAAAAGTGACTCCCCAAGACCAGTCATCAAGCACCCCCAAATAACTATAATGATAGATAGATAGATAGATAGATACTCTTTATTGCACACCATACAAGTAAAATACACATGATTTTTACAGAAAGATGTACAATTTAGGCGGTCTTATCGCTAATAGCGATCTCTTCCAGACAACCTTTAGGTAGAGGACAACCATTAAAGAATGATTAAGTAATAAAAGTAAACGGGGTCCCAACGCACTCTCTTTATATAAAGAGATTGCCAAAAGATTAGTTGACACCACAGGGGACCCAAGGGCTGGCAGCTACCTCGCACAGCGACTAAGCATCGCAATCCAGCGAGGTAACGCTGCCAGCATCTTGGGTACCCTTCCACGAGGACCATTTTTATAATTCTCTATTTTCGTAGTTTTTATTTGTATATAGTATTTCATAGTTGTATATAGTATTTCATAGATGTATATATTATTTAAAAATTAGTATAATTATTTTATAGAATTAATAATGTATGAAAGTGAATAAAAGTAATAAAAACAAATCGTCGAAAACAAAAACAATCGGGGGTCGTCTTGGATTGTGGACTATATTTTGAGTCACATATCAATAAAGTTGTTGCTAAAGCATATAAATTGCTAGGATTTATCTTCCGACAAAGCACTGATTTTAAAAATATCAATACACTGAAACTTCTTTACAATGCATATGTCAGATCGCAATTGGAATACGCTTCTACTGTGTGGAACCCCATGTACTCCAAGTATATAAAGAAAGTATCCAGGATAAATTTCTCAAGCGTTTGAGGTATCGGTTTAAGAATGCCTCCTTGGATAAAGTTGAGTCTTTGACCATTAGACGGGAACATAGGGACCAATTTCTTTTATATAAAATCATAAATAATATTGTTGATTCTCCTTATTTAGTAAGTAGGTTATCTTTCGGGTGCTCTAGACCTAACGCGAGGCATAAGAAAACTTTTGTTCTACGATTAAGTCGGTCTAAATACAGAAGTAACTGCTTTGTTATTAGAGCCTGTAAAAAGTTTAATAAATTATAACCACATCGACTTATTTCACGAAAGGCCTGCGCGTTTGCGTAGCCTTTTAAAGGCATAAGTGTAACCTAAATATGATTTGTTTATTTTTCACCTTATTTAGTTTCTTATCAATTTTAAATTAGTAGTGAAAACTTTTAGGCTAGTGTAAAACTCATTTTTTCTATGAATGTGTATTACCTTGTAAGCTGTTTGTTTTCCAAATAAAGAAAATAAAAAATCAAATCAAATCAAATTACAAATGAACCCTTTTCAGATTTGTTTCTGTATTTGTAGTATAAGACGGATAGGTATTACTTGAAAAAAAGAACTTACTTTAAAAAAATTGCTACGCAATGGGCATAAAAATATATAATAAGTTGCCAGCCCATGTAAAACTTTTACCATTACATAAATTTAAAAAAGTCTTGCATGCTTGGTTAATTCTTTGTAATTTTTACACTGTAAGCGAATATTTGAATTCAATAATTTAGCAGCTTATTAATTAACTTTTTTACAATGTTTGCATGCTGGAATGTATACAGCGAAACATGGATCCTACTTTGTACCTACCATCTTATGTAACCTGTTTCTAGCAAATAAATGATCTTTATCTTTATCTTTGCCAAATTTCATAGTTCTAGGTCAACGGAAATTACCCTTTAAACAAATGATTCCCTAGAGAATCAGAATCTTTATTTGCGTAATAACATGGTATTTAAACATGTTACAGGATAAAAAAGAGTGCACATGTTTTGCTATTACAAATAGCAAGCAAAATTTACATAAATGTCTTTCAATTACTCTTATGAATTAGAAGTATTACAAACTTTGTGTCACATTACAATAAATTAACTAAATTGAGTTCAAAATAAATTAAAAATATGACAGGTAGAATATTAGGATTTCATGTCAATTAAATCTTTTATGACATATATTCTTTTATCCATGAGCCACTTAAATAATTTTGATTTTAATTTTTTTTTTTTTTTTTTTTATGTCATTAGGAATTTTATAATATATCTATAAACACATTTTTAAGCAACTTTTATTGTATTTCGCTGACTTTTGGATAATGTCTAACACCTGTCTATAGTGTCAAAATATGCGCTTTTGGGCATTTATGCCCTGGACATATCTTTTTTTTACCTTAACTTAGAAGTTTGTTTTTTGTACTCAATTATGGTTTTAATTTCAACTCGAGTAGCTTTATGGTTTTCATTTCAACTCGATAACTCCACGGGTTTTTGGGGAAACCCTCCTGACAAGCTACGGAACAACGAAGTGATCCTGTAAGGGTTCCGTTTTTTCCCTTTTCGGTTACGATTATGCGGAAGTTTATGTTAAAGACTTTTTGTTGATCCCATACAACATTTTGTTGTATTTAAGCAGAAGAATGTCACCTTTGCAGCTGTAAACAATTGAAATTTCACAGTGATATAATATGCAATTAATGCAATGGTCCAATATACAATTGATACATTCTATCGATAGTTTTTTTTCGTTTGACTTTTGCCGTTTTTTAATTTTATTTTATTTTATAAAACTACGGCAAACTTCGTACAGCCTAGTTTTACAATGTTTTAATAGTTATTCTGCTATTAGGGGCGGATAAAAATACAAAAAATCATACATCATAAAAATCGGTCTAGCCGTTCTTGACTTATAAATGGTGTAGCTAACCCGACTTTCTTTTATATATATAGATTTCTTTGCACTTGATGTGTTATGACAAGTGGCAACTTCTAAGGTTTTCACCATTTATTTAGACCAAGGCGACTATGTGCGTAACATTTAAGGCGCTATCTGTCATGCTAGCTAAAAACTCCATACAATCGGCTAGAGTCCTAGATCAAAAGAAAATTCCTATTTCTTAGTCCGTCAGTTAGATTATCCAAAAATATTGGACCCATATTTTGTTTTTTGTCAATCAAACAAAAAATTACATTATAATATTAGTATAGATAGATTTGAACCGCCTAACGAGTCGAAAGTACTGACAGTTTGAGATGGAGTAGCCTGTTTTCGTATTTAACTATTTATACTTCGTCAAACTATAGATATTCGACAACTACGATTGATTGGGGCTAGACTACAACATGAGCCTTCTATGTGTGTTAAAATGAAAATAAAATATGAAAATATTTATTCATTGTAAAATTGAAAAAACATAACAATGTAGAGGCAGAACCACCTTTTAAACGTTGAAAACACTTGTGCCAGGACAGACTCTCCCTTAACATATTAGGGGTAATAAATTCTACAATAAATAATGATAAAATAAAATACAACACATTTACAAAAGTCGCATATTTTTGTCTGTGAATAAAGCGAAATTTTATAAAAGTCCAATGGGTTTCACTTCGTTAGGTAATGGTTCCTATTAAACAAAGGGACAGAGCTCAAGCTTTTACTTTCATTGTCTTATTGTGCTTTCATTAACTACATAACTGCCTACCTCGTCAAAAGGGAATGTTAATTACTTAATAGTAGTGCTTCATTACTCTGCACACAACAACATGAGACTTAAAACTGATTTGACTGACTGACATAGGATCAAAAACCTAACCCACTTCTGATGACCTAGAAAGTTCCAATTTTGAATACAGCTAAGTAATAGGAAATATGCATAAAAATATTGTTTTTTACTATATTTATTTTACCGGCAAGCGCAGTGTAGGACGTCCACCTACAAGGTGGACAGACGACCTGTAATGGTTGCAGGAAGCCGCTGGATGCGGGCCGCTTCCAACCAACCAATCTGGAAATCACTGGGGGAGGCCTATGTTCAGTAGTGAACGTCCTATGGCTGAAATGATGATGATGATGATGAGGTACTATTTATTTTAGGACCAAATAAAAAAACATGCATATTCCCCATTGTGTGTATACGAACGAACAAATCAGTTTTTTTTTCCAAACAATCGATTTGCAATTCGAGGAGCTATGTCGATGACTGGTTATTTTAAAGATATCCTCATTCTTTTAGATCTTATCTCGCAAATAATAATGTGGAGTATTGACCCGAAACCAAATATTAAATTATAATTCCACTGCTCTAAAAATGTCGTTGATTTTTAAATAAACAGACATTGACGTCTTATAATCTGGCTTCATGACGAACTATGCAGCTTGGTTTAAAATTAGTTACGTGCCGAGACGCTGGATTTCCTAAACAGGTTTTAAAATGGCTAAAATATAACTAATTAACTCCTTAGACGTTTTCCTGTTAACATAAGTTATCAATAAATAATACAGAAATCTTACCACAAAGTCTTATCTCTCTATTATCCACTTCCTACTAGCCAATCTGGAAGCCACTGGGGGAAGCTTATGTTCGGCAGTAGACTTCCGGTGGCTAAAATGATGATCATCATCATCATGTCAGCATCATGCAGTCCACTGCTGGACGTAGGCCTTCCCCAAAGAGCGCTAAAGAGCATAATTTCCCGCTTTTTTAACCGACTTCAAAAAAGGAGGTGGTTCTCAATTCGTCGGTATCTTTTTTTTTATGTATGTTCAGCGATCATTCGTTACTACGTTGACTGATTTTCAACCGACTTCAAAAAAGGAGGAGGTACTCAATTCGACTGTGTTTTTTTTTTTTTTTTTTTTGTATATTTGTTACGCGATTACTCCGCCAATTATGAATCGATTTTAATGATTCTTTTTTTGTTTGGTAGATCATACTTCAGAGGTGGTCCCATATAAATTTTATCGAAATTGATTTAGAACTTTTTGAGAAAATCAACAAATATATACCCAGATAATATTTTGGTTGTGGTTCTTGTTACATATCTTCGACAAATATGAGCCGATTTTGATGATTTTTGTTTTATTGAACAGCTTACACTTCAAAGATAATATGATAAAAGTTTGCAAAATAAAAATCACCCCTAAGGGTAGGAAAATAGGGGATGAAATCGGTGTTCAGCAGTTAGATTAGGATTTATCACTAAAAATTGATGAAATAAGTAAATTTTATTAAAAAAAAGTCGGTTTTATTTTTTTAAATAAAATTTTGATAATTCTTTTTCGTTTGAAAGGTAATACTTTTAGAATGGTCTCATATAAATTTGGTCAAATTCTGATGATGGGATCTATAAGAAAAATATCATCAAACATTGCATGAACTCCGTACCACGCCAACAGATTTTTGAATCTATGTTACCCAATATCATTGACAAATGTGAACCGATTTTGATGATTCTTTTTTATTGAATGGCATAAACTTCAAAAATATTTTAATAAAAATTTGCGGAAATTTTTTCACCCCTAAGAGTGGAATAATTAGGAAATGAAATCGGTGTTCAGCAGTTAAATTATGTTTGCACTCTTAAGATCTGTTTTGATTAGGTTTTATCACTAAAAATAGATGAAATAAGTAAATTAAAAAAAAAACGACTTCAAAAAACTAAAAATCTAAAAATGATCTTGACGTATGGCACCTAATCAGTTACTTTTGGAGTCGGTGCCAGCCGATGAAAGATTCAATGTTTTCGTTTCTTTCTAAGGTTGTCGGTCCATTGAGCTGAGGGGGCGTCCTACACTACGTTTTACATTTTAGAACTGTGTCCATTACTTTACTAAGCCGCCGACCAGCTGACATCAGTTTGTATAAATCAATGTTTTTTTTTTTAGATTACGATGTGTACCCATAGATAAAGTAGTTGTATTTGAGCACCAGAATCAGCCCCTAGGGGGTTGTTGATGTTTTACCAACAACCCTGTATAATTGATTTAGGGAACACTCGGGAAAATAGTCCCCACTGTCTATTTTTTTACTTTAAATTTATTTTATTACTAGCTGCTTCCTCGACTTCGCTTGCGTGGAATACGTTTTGTCACACCGAAATGGGGTGGCCTGGAGGAGGTTTACAAAATAGTAGTCCCATGTCCTTCCCAACGGTTTAAGCTTTTCCAAAAAAAAAACATCTAAATCGGTTCAGCTTTCACGGCAAAAAGTTGCCTAAGTCCTTTTCTAAGGTCCCATCTATCACTATATTAAAATTCATCAACTGCTTAAGCGGCTTAGGCTTGAAAACGTCACAGACAGAGTCACTTTCGCATTTATAATATCAGTATGTATTAGTTGAAACTCATTCTAAGATGTTAATTTACATTATTACTTTGAATAAACAAGATCATGTTAATAGACTTAAAGATCGATAAAATATATGTTTATTGATCACTACTTTACCTGGATATTTTATAGGCATTCAGCCGGTTTACAACACACTGGAGTTACGAGAAATTGAGGTTAGGTTTTTTTCCTCAACGATTTTAAACGCAATATGTTTAGGACAAAGACCGTTACGAACAAATTTTGTTCCAACGACCGATGGTACTTTTCCATTCTCGGTTATTATAAATGCGAAAGTTTGTGAGTATGGATTGAGGTTTGTTACTCTTTCACGCAAAAACTACTAAATGATGGATTTCAATGAAACTTGGCACACAGATAGACCATGGCCTGGATTAACACATAGGATACTTTTTATCCGGGTAAAGTCAACGCAGACGAAGTCGCGGGCTTAAAGCTATCCTACTTCCTTCTATGTTATAAATGCGAAAATAAGAAAGTTTCGCAGAAAATCCTTTATGAATAAACTATTGACCACTCGAAACAGCTAGTAGAACATAATGTTTAATTTTCTTGAACAGGGTGTACGGAAGATCGACAATGATAACATATCACCTATCCAGCTTTCAACAATAGCATGTAAATACAAGTATATTACTAGGATGTACAGGGTTATTTTAAAGACTTCAACAATCCCCTAGGGGCTGATTTTGGTGCTCAAGCCTCAAATACAACAATTTTATCTATGAGATCAACATCGGAATCGCAAAAAAACATACTTCCCAATAATAAGCCGCCGACCAGCTGACATCAGTTTGTAGGTATGAAGCGGTGAGTTTTTTTTCGATTATGATGTTGGTCTCATAGAATAAGTTGTTGTATTTGGGCACCAGAATCAGTCCCTAGGGGGTTGTTGATTTTTTTTAAATACCCCTGTATTGCAATATTAATTTAAAATTTAACACAATGAGAATAGAATAGAATAGAATAGAATAGAAAAATTTATTTCGCTTAAAAGTGTGACAAGGATGTTAAATTGGTTTAAGATCACACATTTCACCATAGTATGGCATGCGAAATACAATTTTAACTAAAATTTAAAATGTCACTTAACATACAATCAGTTATAGATGCAAAATAAATAGGTTACAACATCTTGGATTTAAAAGAGTTAAAATATTCATCTACTGAGTAAAAACATTTTCTATCAACCACCTTTTTAGCGAAACTTTAAATCTGTTTAGTGGGAGTATTTTCATGTCGTCATTTAACTGGTTGTAATTTTTTATAGACATACAATACGTGCTCCTACTGTAAAGGGTCGTAGTTTTAATGGGTAGAACCAGTTTGTTGGGATGTCTTGTATTAAAATTGCAAAACTCCTTTTTTATAAGAAACAAATGTGAATTCGCTTTTACGAATACACATATCTTGGAAATCTTGCTTAAACTTATAAATTATCATGTAGGTATGATTTGTGCCTGTAACTATTAAATATAATTGAATGGCAATTGACATTATTCGCTTATTTATTTGCTGATTCTCCTTAATATCAATAAATGTGCGAGTTCACCCTAGGTACTCATATACTTTACTAGCTTCCGCCCACGGCTTCGCCCGCGTGGAGTTCATTTTGTTACCAAATTATGCATTATTTTATAGCAAATCTGATAAGTCAATAAAAAGGGTTTTAGTTAATCAACCTTTATTTTTAAATTTGATCTCATCCCGCTCTTTAAGCTGAGCAGTGATTCTGCCAATGTCGAGTGTATTCTTGTTAAAGTTCGCAATAAATAACGGGTGTTTAGTTTTTATTGCTTTTCTTAGATTCAGTGGAGGCTACTCTTCCCGTAGAAGCAGATTTCAAGACGCTATCGGGTCAAAAGCAAGTTGTCTTGAGATAAGTCACTTGACACTCGTTGCGGCGTTGAATACAATGATATTTCAATAGTTTCAGGGCTTTATCACTTCACCAAACATTAGAACACACTACACCAAACTTGCACTCTAAAGCTCTTTAAATGATAAATAAAAACCAATAAAATAGATCGACCATGCTTTTCGTTCGACTACCCCCCACCGATTCCTAAGTCAATCTTAAAAAACCTAGATATATGCTGTAACGGACTTTTTTTTTAAAAGGAACAATTCCGTCATGGATTTTGATGATTTTGTTTACGGAAAAGCTTGAACTCTAAGGAAAGACATTTAATATTATTCAATCCACCTCCTAAGGGATTAAAAAAGGGGGTACCTAACATGCCGTATTTCACTCACGCGAAGCCGCGGGCGGGCACCGCTAGTTTAATATTTATGAAGTAACCCTGAACACCTATGTAATGTACCACATTTATTACAAATAAAGTTTTTATTTATTTATTTATGCCTTCTATAATGTTACGCAGGTGTTTAAATAATGATAAAGTTATTCAATTCAAATTATGATAAGTCAGTAAAATATTAGGTTCGAATTTGGTAACGCGGAACCGCGAATATTGATAAATCACTAACATTGTATTGTGTGTTGACAAGATTCTAAAGTATATCAGTCATTGTTACAAATTAGCTTGACGACAAGTAATTATTAGTATAACTACGCTGTCGTGTCCGTACCTAATAGATTTAGGTCCACTTGCGCTCCACCGAATTTATTTAGTGCGGGATTAAGACATCTGTCCCTGTCAACGCCATACAACCTGACAGTTATAGTATGATGTTTTATCCCATGTTAGTGGATAGCACTGGATTAAATTAGCTAATCCTGAGATGCGCAAGTGGACTCTTACCATATAAATAGAGGATATTGATCGCTCAAAAAATAATACATACGAGCTATCTGCAATGTAGACGGTTTAACATCTTGTAGACGTTATTCAAAAAACTCAAACTGCTAACCGTCCCCTGTATCTACATCTATGAAATATGTGTATTTGTTAAAGCGAACTCACATTTGTATACTACAAAAAAGGAGTATTTCAATTTTAATACAAGGTATCCAAACAAACTGGTTCTACCAATCAAAACTACGATCCATTTTCAGTTACACGACATGAACACACTTACTCCCACTAAACAGATTTAATGTTATCTTACAAAGATAGTTAAAGAAAAGAAAAGATTGATAGAAAAATGCTTTTACTCAATAGACGAATATATTAACACTTTTAAATCCAGGTTGTTGTAACCCATCTTGGAAATGTATGTCTGTTTTATGTTATACGACATTTTAAGTACGTAATTAATTAAATTCAAGTTAATATTAAATTTTGCATGCCATACTATGGTAAAATGTATGATCTTTGAACAAACTTTTTTAACATCTTTGTACCACTTTTAAGCAAAATAAATGATTCTGATTCTGATTCTGACAGTTACAGTGTTTGAGTAGTTGCGCCACTTATTATTTTTCCGTGCCAATTGTCGGGAAGAGATCGCTGTTAGCGATAAGACCTCCTAAATTGTACTTCTTTCTGTAAAAATCATGTGTAATTTACTTTGTATGGTGTGCAATAACTTAAGATTCCCTACCAATGTAACCCAGCCATGGAACACATCTAATTGTTCCACTAAAGATCCGCCATTACTTAATCTGTGACTATACTGTTCGAGTATAGGCGATAGTTCAGAGACCTGTCAATTCATACTAAACGTAAGTGTAAAATCACTAACCTGTTTCGTAGAAAGGTTTGTATTGCTGCTAGTGGGTACCTATGTACTCAATAGACCCAGCACAGTATTCATCCCTCCCTTTTTTACCACTTGGTTGCCACTTTATTAATTCCGCACAAGTTGCTGCTGTGTGTTGTAGTTAGTTTTGTTGCCAATAGATGGCATTAGTAATTTCTACTTCGCGATATATGACAGTCACTTTTTGTGTGGGTTGCAACCAAAGTGCAATTTACTAATCTTTTAAATTTTGCTTAAGTGTTCGAAAATATTAATTGCAATTAAATTTGACTAATGTGCGTACTTCGTACAGATATTTTATAGTATTTTACAGTAAGTTTATATGGAACGGTAATCGATATGTCGAGAGCGCGGCCCCATGTGCGTCAGTCCCAGTCATGAATCATATGACATTTCTACTCTATATGGTATGTGGGATACCCTAATATAGAGTAGAAATGTCATATGATTGTTCGACAACGTTTTCCGCCATTTTTTTATCTGTATCTGTACTTTTTTGTATGGGTGACAGTTGACAGGACCTGTCATTTCATACTAAATGTAAGTGAAAACTCACGGGTGTGTCCTTGATGGCCCTATTGTAGCCGCAACTGAGTTCCCAAAGATACATTTTAAGCGCTAAAAAAGCGCACATTTGGGGTAAAAGATACATAAATTTTTACTAAATCCACTAACTAGCCTCTCTCGCTCTGTCACAATGTACACGAGAGAGCAAGAGATAGCCAGCTCGAAGTGCTATTTTTTGGATTCGAGGCGTGAGAAAACGCGTTACATACAACATTCATTCCGCTTAAAAGGTACATAAATGGACCCCATAACACATTACACATGGGAAGCTAAAAAATACGTGAAATGTATAAACGGCAACACTGGCCTGCGCAAGCGCCGGTCAAGATCAAGGCCCAGACCGGTTACGGGCGGTTATACAAGCTACTCGATACTTGCTGCACGTGTCGGAGAAAAGATTTATTGACGACCTGTTTGGCTCTTAGTGGTTCACCTTGTGTGCATAGGGTCTCAGGTTCGATTGGCGGAGCAGTGGTTTTCTATGGAGTTGCAGTACCGTCGTTGTTTCTGATTTCTATAACACAAGTGCTTTAGCTACTTATCTTACGATCAGAACAATGTATGTGATGTTCAATTCAATTCAATATTTATTTACTTAGAGGTAAAAAATAGGACTTGTTAATATATATACTTTTCTAATTTTAAGTCAGGTCTAGGCCTATTTAATAGATTGGTTTTACCACTGATTTGGTATTATGTTTTACTGTTGACACTTAGTCTATATTTTTCTAAAACATAATTCACAAAACACACAAAAGATCGTAATCTTCAAATCAAACTTAGGTTTATTATGCTCATTAAATATTTATATAATATTTACTCATCATAATTCGTTATCCAATAGCAATGTTGATATTTACTCTGAATCAGCTTTTTTAAATAGATTTAGATCCACATGTTTCAAACGGGTTGGATAAGCCTGACAATATTTATTCTTTTGTTTTTGTAATATTTCGTTATTAAATTATTTATATTGATGTTGTCTCCAATGCATGCTGTTCTGGCCTATTTTTTTTACGTTTGCACTTAAGACATAACACAGACAGACAGTTATTTAGGGTTCCGAACCTTAAAAGGCAAAAACGGAACCCTTATAGGTTCACTTTGTTCTCCGTCTGTCTGTCTGTCCGTATGTTAATCAAGACCCTTTATCTCGAGAACGCGTGGAGGTGTCGAGTTGAAATTAAAACCATATGCTCGGGTCTCTTCTTCTTCATCTATACAGTCAATCCGTGTTGCATCCAAAGCCGTTGATTCGGAGCTGGCCCTGACCCTGTCCGCTTTCCATGATTTACTCCTCCACTTCGCGCGGTCTTGAGCGTCTCTAGTTGTGAGATCATTGGCACGCATGTCAGCCCTCACGACGTCAAGCCAGCATTTCTTGGGTCTACCCCTTTTGCCAGGACCTGGCGGTGGCGGCATGGCCAGACATTTGTTTCCTACGTAGCTTGCCGGTTTCCGCAAAACATGGCCGTACCAGCGTAGGCGACTCTCCTGTATTGTTTGTCTGCAATATCACGGACACGAAGGCTACCGCGGATGCTCAAGTTCCTCACGCGGTCCTTCCGCGTGACTCCTGCGTGCCGGGTCTACGGTCCCTTAATTGAAGTTGTAAACATATCAAACTTCTAAATTAACTTTAAAAAAAGATACTGACGTTTATGCCGCAAAAAATGTATTTCGACACTCTCAAGGAAATCAAAATTTATAGGGTACCTTCCGTTGAATTAGAACTATGAAATTTGCGGGTAATTGCGGGTCTTGTATTTCAAGTACAGAAAAAAATCTACAGAAAAATACATTTGTAATTAAATTTTGTAATTCCTGACCTATTTATAATATTTACCTACAAATTAATACAGCACCTACGGTAAGCGAGTCCGATTCGCAGGCGCACTTGTCCGTTTTTCTACTTCCGATAATGAAAGTAATGCAAAAAGTCACAATCAGCTAGACATCAGGCAGGCATTTATAACGGCATTATAGCTTCTACGTTAGCATATTTACCGTTGGTGTAACCTTTTTGGTAAATACGATATTTATATTCGTAAAACAAACAAAATGTTTAAAACTATAGAACGCAATCTCTTAAAAACTATATTATACTAGCTTTTGCCAGCGACTTCGTCTGCGTTGAGCTTACCTGAATAAAAAGTATCCTAAGTATTAATCCAGGCCATGGTCTATCTGAATGCCGAATTTCATCAAAATCTGTATAGTGGTTTTTGTGTGAGAGAGTAACAAAGATCCATACATTTAAGTAGGTATATTATATAAGGTGAATATTATTAATGATCTCACAACTAGAGACGCTCAAGACCGCGCGAAGTGGAGGAGTAAATCAAGGAAAGCGGACCCTGGGCTCCAAAGTAATGGCTTTGGACGCAACCGGGATTGACCGTATAGATGACGAAGAAGAAGAGTCAAAGTTATTCATAATATCCATAAGAAAAACCACCTGCAGAAATATGTGCCTAACACCCTATAAATAAGGCACATCTCTAAGAGAAAAGCCTTAGATTTTTTTAAATTATAAACAAAATGTTAGCTGTAACACAGAATATCTAGTAGTATGTAATACAAACTTTTATATAACTCCTAAAACACTGACCAGTAGTCAGACAAAAACAGTTAGCTAATCTAATTGAAGTAAAAAACTCAAACGAACCGGTAATTCAATTGTTTTTGTAGAAACTAGTGGTACAGTGAACATATCGCCTAACAACAGTAAGTAACTCACGTTTACACAAATTGACGTTGATCGAAAACCCACAAATAAAAAAACGGCATACGTGTAAAAACCCGACAAATTTAACTCATTATTATAAACAAATAAATATTGGTCAACATTAAATACAGGGCTCTGATCCTAAGCTAAGCAGCCAAAGCACTTGTGTTACAGGAATCAGAAACAATGTCGGTACCACAACACAACCCGAGACAATACAGAAAAGTTATTTTTCTACATTGACCGACCGGATATCGAACCAGGGACCTCAGAGATAGCGACACCAAGTCCAGTATGCTCGTCTCTCGGCTACGGAAGTCGTCAACGTCGTAGTCATTTCATAGGGGGGGGGGGATTGCAAATACTCGCCACGCTTGGCAGGCAGGTTGGCGAGCGCAGTTTTTTATAAGATTTCGCACGCAGACGCTGCTGCCCTTCTCGTGCTAAAGGAATTAGTCGCCTCTCGCGACACGCCTCCTGTTGGCGGTGGGGAGGTGTATTCTTTAGTTTCGTAGTAGGTGTAGATATCGGTGATTCTTCGCGAGATCGAATCAGAAATGAGGAGCTTCGAAAACGAACAAAAGTCGCTGATATAGCATAACGGATTAGCAAGCTGAAGTGACAGTGGGCGGAGCATATAGTTGCAAACTGACGATCGATGGGGCAGAAAGATTTTGTAATGAAGGCCACGTACCGGCTAGCGCAGCGTAGGACGTCCCACAAGGTGGACAGACGACCTGGTAACGGTTGCAGGAAGCCGCTGGATGCGGGCGGCTTCCAACCGGCCAATCTGGAGTCATTGGTGGGGGAGGCCTATCTTCAGGAGTGGACGTCCTATGGCCGAAATGATGAATGTCGATTGTCAAGACGATGTGATAAAAGGTGAAACAAATAAACCATACAGTACGACCTCCGTAGCCGAGAGGCGAGCATACCGGGCTTGGTGTCGCTATCTCTGAGCTCCCGGGTTCGATTCCCGATCGGTCAATGTGGAAAAATGACTTTTCTATATTATCACGGATCTGGGTGTTGTGGTACACTCGTTGTTTCTGATTTCTGTAATACAAGTGGTTAAGCTACTTATCATAGGATCAGAGCAATGTATGTGATGTTGTCCAATATTTATTTATATATTTATTATTCATCAACTTCCATAAATATTAATAGTAAATTTTACTCAAACGAAGCTTCATTTAATGTTTAAAACCAGTCAAACTGCATTCTTAAGTAGCTTGCCTAATAGAACTGACGCATACAAAAAATTATGTATATAATTTTCTGTATCAATTAGATACTAAATCGTGTTGACTGTGTGTCATCACAGCGCATGCGCCAGGAGGTATAACACAAAAACACAAGTTTGTGGTTTTGCGATTGTTTTGCGGTGAGACAACTCATTTTAAGTAGGTATTAAGAAGGTGAATGGAATTTATTTTCAACCGACTTCAAAAAAGGAGGAGGTTCTCAATTCGACTGTATGTTTTTTTTTTGTATGTATGTTACGCGATTACTCCGCCAATTATGAATTGATTTTAATGATTCTTTATTTGTTTGGTAGATCATACTTCAGAGGTGGTCCCATATAAATTTTATCGAAATCGATGTAGAACTTTTTGAGAAAATCAACAAATATATACCCAGATTTTGATGATTTTCGTTTTATTGAATAGCTTATACTTCAAAGATGCTATGATAAAAGTTTGCAAAATAAAAATCACCCCTAAGGGTTGGAAAATAGGGGATGAAATCGGTGTTCAGCAGTTAGATTAGGATTTATCACTAATTAATTTTATAAAAAAAATAAAAACCGACTTCAAAAAACTAAAACTCTAATAATAATCTTAACACTTACGTACCTAATCAGTTACTTTTTGAGTCGGTGCTAACGAAAACATAGAATCTATCATCAACCGGCACCGACTCCAAAAGTAACTGATTAGGTACGTAAGTGTTAAGATTATTATTAGCGTTTTAGTTTTTTGAAGTCGGTTTTTATTTTTTTTATAAAATTAACTTATTTCATCTATTTTAGTGATAAATCCTAATCAAACAAATCTTACGAGTGCAAACATAATTTAACTGCTGAACACCGATTTCATTTCCTATTTTTCCACCCTTAGGGGTGTTTTTTTTTCCAAAAATGTTTGATTATAGTATCTTTGAAGTGTAAGTTATTTATTAAAAAAAGAATCATCAAATTCGGTTCACATTTGGCAAAGATATTAGGTAAGATAGATACTAAAATCAGTTGGCGTGGTACGGAGTTCATGCAATGTTTGATGATTTTCTTATAGATCCCATCATCAGAATTCAACCAAATTTATATGGGACCATTCTGAAAGTATTACCTTTCAAATAAAAAAAAAAATTATCGAAATCGGTCAACGCAGTAATGAATGATCGCTGAACATACATTAAAAAAAAAAAAAGATACCGACGAATTGAGAACCTCCTCCTTTTTTGAAGTCGGTTAAAAATAGATGAAATAAGTAAATTTTATTTAAAAAAATAAAACCGACTTCATAACACTAAAATGCTAACGCAACGACGACTTTGGTGCAAACAAAAACATTGAATCTCTCATCGGCTGGCACCGACTCCAAAAGTAACTGATTAGGTACTTAAGTGTTAGGATTATTTTTAGCATTTTAATGTTTTGAAGTTGGTTTTATTTTTTTAAATAAAATTTATAAGTTGGCTGATAGCCTTAATATTATATCTTATTTTAAAAATAACAAAAGATTTATTTGACACAAATCAAGATAATACATAACAAAATAAAACTAAAGTAATGTAACAAATAAATAAATTGTTTGTTTTTACAATCATTTATCGGGATGATGGCAAAAGGCCCAACGGAATGACTGTTATTCCCTGGAGTAATGGCCCTGCGTTGGTCTGGGATGCGATCAGCGTGAACACTGGCCCCCACCCACGTTCCTGCCACTTCAAAGGCTGCGGGTGCTGCAGCTGCTTCTGCAGAGGCTTTAAAAAAAAGGAAATACTCTTGCCTAGACAGCTGCTACCGTTTTGCGCCTTTTGGAGTGGAGACGCTGGGACCTTGGGGCCATGAGGCAAAAAAACTATTTGGCGAACTATCCACCCGCTTGATTGATGTTTCTGGTGACCATAGGGCCGGTAGCTACCTTGGCCAACGAATAAGCTTGGCCATTCAACGAGGTAATGCAGCCGGCATTCTGGGCACCTTTAACATTTCTGTGGGAATGTTAGGTTTTGATAAACTTTTATTTTAAATTTTAAACATTTTTTTATTTTGTATGTGTTTTATGTACATTTTGTAAATATGTATTATTTGTCTTATATTTAGTCTTAAGCTGAATATTTATTTGTTATATATTCATGTAAATTATTAATTAAATAAATAAAATTAAAATAAATATATAAAGAAGTAAACTGTGATAGGTAATTTAATACGAGAAAGATACAACTAAGAATTTGACGAATAAATAATTTTTTATTTATTTATTATGCATACAACATATTACAATTTTTACAAACAGAGAGAGAATTTTTAGAATCAAGTGAGTCTCACTTAAAATCCTTAACAGATTATTTTTATATATCTGTAAGGTGTTCAAGTAATATTTTTTCAAATGACGTTTAAATTTATTTTTGGTTTATTAATTATCATTTAATCATAAATACTTTGTAAGTATAATATGTCGAAGTCCTTGCTTAACTTATTTATATTTTTTTGGAAAATAAGTATCTTAGTTTTGTACGCGTCTTAACCAAACCTCGTCAAAACATGAGAGCTGCTTATTCAATCACACCAATTATCTACTACGATCATAAAACATAATCATTTTAATATTAAGTAAATAAATTGCAGTAGAAATGAAACAACTTAGACATTATTCGTTATCAGTAACTTCAGAGGCCCAATTCTCGTAATTTGACAATAGTCGCAATCCGGTGTCGATCCGCTCCCAGTAACATTACGATCACAAACGGTATTCTCGTAAATCCAAAAATTACAATTATAGTAGTATATTCGACTGAAAATGGAAGAAACCAAAATTATATATTTTTTTTGCTCTATTTTCAGTCGTGTTGGGATAGTTTTGATAATATTACCTCAAATTAAAAGTTTACGAGAATACCGTTTGTGATCGTAATGTTACTGGGAGCGGATCGACACCGGATTGCGACTACTGTCAAATTACGGGAATTGGGCCTCAGGGTCTCGAGCTGCTGTAATCAAAACCAAATTCAAATAATATAAGTTTCTAAGTATTAGTTACTTTTATAGCAACTAATACTCTTGATTGTCTTGATTTTTATTATTTTATGTTGACTGAAAATTTCGTGTAAAAGTAAGTTTTACAACTTTGCGCAAAGAAAACTTGTCAAAAAAAGTAAACATTCTTCTGAGGTCGAGATTTGTTGTTTGTAATTATTTTCTCTTTCGATTAACGTATGTTTCATAGGTGTACACCAAAAAAACGTTATATAAGGCTACTTGCAACTTGAGGTATGCCATGCTCCATACAAAAAAGTTCGAGGTCTTTTACCAACGCATCTTTAGATTTTTTATTTTTGTGTATGGGTTGTCCCACTGTGCGCTGTGAGTGCTGTGACGTCAGCACTCAGCTGCGCCTTGAACTTGTCCGCAGATGTAAAAATAGATGAAATAAGTAAATTTTATTTAAAAAAATAAAACCGACTTCAAAACACTAAAAAGCTAAAAATAATCCTAACAAAGTACCTAATCAGTTACTTTTGGAGTCGGTGCCAGCCGATGAGAGATTCAATGTTTTCGTTTGCACCGACTCCAAAAGAAACTGATTAGGTACAAGTGTTAGGATTATTTTTAACTTTTTAGTGTTTTGAAGTCGGTTTTTTTTAAAAAAAAATAATTTTATAATCAAACTGACGGACTAAACATAACTTTATTTTCTTTACCCAGTCGTCATCCCTATTGACGTTGCAATAAACATGACTGGTGTGATACACGGGACCGGTAATATATACAGGTAAATCAGACCAAACACCTTACATCGATAGCTGATTATATCGTTCGTTTATCACATCGAAAGTTCTATCGAAGCGCATGCAAATCGTCACGTTTCGTGCTTGATAAAAGCGTTATTAGGTCAGTCACAAACAATTAAACGTTTACACTTTGTAACTTATTTCGTTGAGAGTTTTTCAGCCGCAGGACGTCCCCCCTCAATGACTTTCATCGGGGGGATTGCCAATAATCGCCACGTTTGGCAGGCGGGTTGGCGAGCGCAGCAGACGCTGCTGCCCATCTCGTGGTACAGGAATTAGTCGCCTCTTACGACCCTCCTCCTGTTCGAGATGAGGAAGTGTATTCTTTATGGCCGTCGTCGTATATTGAGCTCTTGACCATACCTAACAAAAACCTGACGGGTCATAATTATATTAGATGTGTTCTAACAATGTTATTTTTCTTTTCAGGTAAATATTTTCCACATTATAAGTGCAACACACACAACCTCATGGAAGGTATTATTTAGTAAGTAAAGATAAAGAAGATTATTCAGGAATGTTCTACAGGACAATGGGCTCAATAGGTCGAAGAATCGCCACGATTCATACATGCCAAAAGTGCCATGCATGACACCACATGATTTGTTGTGTACCCTTTCTCTACGCGATGGCGGTCAAAGCGAGGGTGAATTCGTTTTTTTTTTCTATTTTTTTTTTTTTTTTTCTAAGTGTCTGCAAACTAAAATCGGCTGTGGCGGGTTAATCGTCGGGCCTTTATAGGTCTAAAAATATAGGTTTAGACAAGCTTAAAATTAAAAAGTAAAGGAACATCTAGGATGAACACGTCCTAGGCAAATAAGTTCCCCAAAGTTTTGACTTATTTTAACACCCTTGCTACGACCCTGTTAAAAAAAAGCTGAAAAAGAAAACAAAAAAATATTGGTCTACATCCCAGGGAAATAAGTTCCTTGAAGTTTTGACTTATTTGTATGCCATTTTACGACTTTTTTCTAAAAAGCAGAAAATATTAAATCAAATTGAGGGTGTTCTTCCTAAGGAAATAAGTTCCCTGAAGTTTTTTTCTTATTTTAACGCCCTTTATACGACCCTGTAATAAAAAAGCCAAAAATGAAAAAAAAATCTAAGTGTCAAATTTTTTCTGTGTCGTGCCCCATAGAGCCCCGTTTCCTATACTCCAACCCGCAGAAGTGCCTTTTAATCGGTCCCTAAGATTTTGAGGAAACTCATTTATTTTGTTCAGATCGAATTTTAAGAGCACTGACAGGGTTTTTTCCAGCAGTGCGATTTCATTGCCAATAAATTGTTTCTACAATCATAACAATTATCTAACCTCAAACTAAGCAAAGCTTGTACTATGGCGACTAGATAACGGATAGACATAATTAAATACATTTATAAATATTCATTACTAATTTACAAATTACAAAAAAAGAAAAGAAAAAGGCCTATTTAAACAATAAAAACTCTAAATTAGGAGTCTCATTACTCAAAATCACTTTTACAGATTTTGCTCACGGCGTGTTTGAAACCTTCAAATAGGTATAGCAGTTTTAAAATCAAAATCAAAATCATTTATTTTTGCAAATAGGCCATTAAAAACACTTTTACGCGTCCCAATATTTGTTTGCCCTACCACTGCTTCGGGACAATTTATGGGCTAGTGCCGAGAAGAAGCAGCGCAAGAAACTCGGTCACTGTTGTCAGCCTCTTTTAAAATTAATATTTTTACAAGTTTTGGTGCGAGCTAAGCAGTTTTAAATCCACACATTTTTATCATTTAAATAATCACTAACGGTATAATAACCCTAGCATATTAATAATATGTCTGAACTGTGGTCCCTCTTGAACCATCTCCCATAAAAACTTTCCCACTATCATTTGAATACGTAACATGTAACTTACACGCTCGTAGCGATAAGATAAGTTACTCTTTTTAAATCCCAGATGTTGTAACCTATTTATTTGGCATGTATGGCTGATTGTATGTTAAGTGACATTTTAAGTACTAATTGATTAATTTAAGTTCAAGTTAAAATTGTATTTCGCATGCCATACTATGGTGAAATGTGTGATCTTAAACCAATTTAACATCCTTGTACCACTTTTAAGCGAAATAAATTATTCTATTCTATTCTATTCTATCCGTTTTTTTTCGTTACTTTGAGAAATTGATCATACGAAGTTAAATTATTTTACACTCTACTTTATCACCCTTCTATGAGAAACTATGTAATGTACCATTTTTTAAATTTTTATAAAATTAGCGGCTTAATTTGAATTTTATTAAATAATTTCAAAGGCAGAATGCATTTCGCGCGTTTTTACTTTTTCATAAACTTTTTTTATTTTAATTTAGTCCACTCTTGGTTAATAGGCTAGTTTCCTGGGTCAAAAAAAGATAATTCAATTTAGTCCGTCAGTTAGATTATCAAAAAATATTGGATCCATATTTTTTCTTATATTAATCAAACAAAAATGACGAAGATAAAGCGCATCAAAGTGAGCACGTGACGTCACGCCTTGCTAAAAAGTGTCGCAACTCGCAAGGCGTGACGTTACGCGGAACTTTAACAGGCTATATCTCCATCATTTTTTGTTTGATTGAGAAAATAAAAAATACGTGTCCAATATTTTCTGTTAATCCAACTGACGGACTAATTAGATATTTTTAGGAAACTAGCCCATTGTATCATTCAGCCAGTTACTTGTCCATACTCGTACAATGTTCGTGATTGATCTCATTTGTGATTGGAACATCTAACAGTATCCACGTTCCAAATCTAAATCGCTTTCAGTCCCTAGAAATTAAAGAGCTACTAAGTTTACGAAGACTCAACCAGTTCTTTAAGAATCTTTGAATAATGACACATAGAATGATAGTTCGGTACAAAATTGGAGCAACAAAACAGTTTTGTATGCAAACGTTCACACACAGACACACGCACACTACGTTACACTACCACACCACTATAAATAAAATAGTAGTTTTCCCCAAAACCGGGAAAAATTCGATAAAAGCATAGGCATTGCTCTAGATTGTCAAAATCAAATCAAATCAAATCAAAGATCTTTATTTGCATTAAAACATGGTGATATATGATGTTATTATTATTAAGCTCTAAGACATGTTTTGCTTAATTAGATTTAAGCATGCAAATTTAGAACACAATTACAAATTAATTAATTTACTACAGTTTTTGTGTTAAATAGTCCTTTATGTCATAAAAATTTCTATTGTGGAGCCATTGAAATAATTTAGTTTTAAATTCTACGTCATTTAATAGTTTAAGGTTTTTGGGAAAATTATTGTATATTTTAATGCTCAGAGCCGGACAGTTTATGTTATATTTTCGTAATTTCGGGTCTACGCCATATACCAATCTGTGAGGGTCTCGCTGCAAACGTGAACTCATTTAAACAAATACGAATGCTTTCTAACAAACAGACATACTTCATAAATATAAAGTGAAGGCAGTGGTAGTAAACCAAGCGATTTAAATAAAGGTTTGCAAGAATAGCGAGGTGATTTTCCGCAGATAGCTCTTATGCATTTTTTTTGGGTAATAAAGGCTCTAGAAACATCAGTGCTATTCCCCCACATAATCAAACCATAGCGCAGTATAGATTCGACGTAAGCATGATATATTACAATAGCCGTTTTGAAGTCTGTAACATTCTTAATATGTCTAAGTGCATACACAAATCTATTTAGTTTCGCCGATACATCGTTTACATGAGTTTTCCAATTCAATTCTTGATCTAATAAGACACCTAGAAATTTTGTTTCTGTGACCTTTTTTATTGTTTCGTTTAAATATTTTATGTTCCAGCAATATTTTGTTGTTGTCATACGTTTGGAGCGGATTGACGTTAAACTCCAATTTAATGCTTCAAAATTTACGTATCTGTGTATCATTAATCTTAGTTTTGAATACTTAGATGTACTTAATTAAAAAAAACTTTCTACCATAAAACTATCCCTTTCATCTCTAAACTCTCCCACACCATCAACTAGGTCGCGACTCGCGACTCGCGTTCTGCCAGTCATGACGCGATGACGCTCGTCTGCATAGCCCGCGTCGATCGTTGAACTTGTTCTCAAACTGGTCGGGCGACTTCTCGGCCTCGTTATCGGACGGACGTGCGGTAGTGATGTGCGTAATATCGATTGTTTAATTATTATTCTTTTGAGACAATTGGGACGATTACTTCATATTCATAAATGATTAGTGTACTTTTTTAATAAAATAAATATGTTTTTTCTGTAAAGTAAATACTACTTTGGGCTTGTAAATCCGGTTCATTTTCAAGTATTTGTATAATTTAGTTAGTTTTCTAAATATAATAAATGAAATAAAAACGGTGTAAAATAATAAAAATAAAACACTATGTTACTTAAAAACCAATACATTTTAAGTCAGTTGTATTTTTGGCAGCTCATAAATAATAAATAAGTATGTAAATAAAATTCATTTTTAAATTTTTGTAAAATAATATTTTCTTAGTACAGTATTTTACGTAAGTACTTTAAACGTATTGACTTTCTTGAACCTTTCTACATAGATTCGATAATGTAACAATTTTTTTTAAATAACACAATAATTGATAACTTTTATTACTTACTATGTTTTTGGTTGAATTTGACAATGTAATTTAATATAACATAATAATTATAAAAATATACTTGCATGCTATTCTTAGATGGCTGAAAAAGCTGAACAATTAACACCTAAATGTACCTATTTAAAAGCAATATATATATTTTTTTAACTAAATATAATAAATATATTTAAAAAAAGGTCACATATTCTACACAATATTTTGACCGACAATATTTTTAGGGACCTAATAAATCCACACGACAACCATATCGAGTGTTATGTCAATAAAAATATCATTAAATGTTTACAGCACTACTCCTCGCCGATACGTTTCATACTAACTATACGCAAGTAACATTTTGTTAATTCGCAACTCGACTAACTGGTCAAGGCCTAAGTTCAAATATGTCCTTATACGTTCTTATAACGGTTTCGTTGACTGTAACAGTAATTTATAAAGTGATCTATCGTTTCAATTATTTACGTACCGCATAGCGTTCTTGTTCATCATGAATGTTCATCAGCAGAAATGTCATATGATTTGTCCGACAAAACATTCCGCCATTTTTTAATCTGTATCTATACTGATTATTTATGGGAGAGAGTTGACAGGACTTGTCCTTTCATACTAAATGTAAGTGAAAAATCTCTTACTAGTTTCGGAGAAAGATGATTCGTTTTGCTGCTCTATAGGGTTGTGCTCGATGTTGTTCACCTTCCAATAAATACAACAAATTTTGACATGAAAATAATGTAATAATTAATAATAATTTCCTTATATAATATATTTCAATTGTTGATTGTTTGAGTAATAATTTTATAGACTTTGTATATTGATGGACATTGCTAATGTTAACTGAGAACTAACGAGTTCGTTAGTTCTCAGCAAAGCTATAAATTTTACACACCGTATATCGGTAAGACATGTTGATACTAATGACACTAACACTATGATAATAATGACACTGACACTAACACACACAATGCTTTGTATATCTCACACATGTTTACGTAAATAAAAATTATCTTATCTTATCTATCTCAATTACTTTTCATAATTTTTTTTATCAACCTGTTTAATCCCACTGCTGGGTCTCCCCCAGACTCTTCCATCGATCTCTATCTATCACCAATGACTCCCAATCCCTCGTTAAGTTAACCAAGTCGTCACACCATCTTTTTTTGGGTCTACCTCTTCGGCGACCGCCGTCCATAGGTACCCATCGGGTGACGATTTGGGACCTGTCCGGATGCATTCTGCACACGTGTCCTGCCCACTCCCACTTCAGCTTTGCAGTTTTCTCGCCAACATCTGCGACACCGGTCTTGGAGCGGATGGCGGTGTTGCGGATTCTATCAATCCTTTTTACACCTAGTATGCTCCGCTCCATAGCCCTTTGGCAAACTTTGAGTTTGGACTTTTGACTCTCGGTCAATCAATCATCAATATAATACTCGAAATAAAAATAAACTTGCCGTTCCGAGCTTAAATAAAGTTTATTTTATTTTTTATTTTATTTTATTTTATTTATTTTTTTATTTTTCAGACTACACAAACTTGGTAATTCATTCTTGGGAAAATGTACTAAATTTTTTTACTAAAGTACCACAGACTCTTGTTGAATTACCTGTACATGAATTCAAAATTCACATTAAAAAAAACCTTATAAAAAAGGATATTATAAAAAGACGATTATTTAAACGACAAGAGTGCATGGACCTAACCTGCTTAGCTCACACTTACTACATGTCTTGTAACTGTATTTCCTGTAAAAAAGGCTGACAAAGGTGACTGAGTTGCGCCGTTTCTTCTCATCATCGTATTAGTGCCTAGAGAAGCTATGTACAGAAAAAACCTGCACAAAAAGTTAAAGGTCATTGAAACGATTTTCAATTTTAAGTCCGACATGTAGAGATCAATTCAATTGACAGAATTTGGTGACAGAATGTGCTGGTGTCTGTACACAAAAAACAGGCCAAGTGCGAGTTGGACTCGCGTACCGGAGGGTTCCGTACAGACCTGTTTGTTTTATTTTCTCAGCTTAAAGGCAATTAGCCCTTAGTATTTGATATGCGTTTCAACTTGATATCTCTTCAATTATAATATAAAAAAATATGTGTGATGTTACTAAAAACTTAAGGTATTCGGAATTTTTCGAAAACATTGCTTCATGCCAAATTTCAAGATTCTAGGTCGACTGGAAGTACCCTTTAGGTTTTGATTCCCTTGCGAGTAGTTGCGAGTTTGAAATATGTGGCTTAAATTGCTGTTTTTTTTTATTGCGTTGACATAGAAGTTTGATTTTGTTACAGCTTATTTTATTTTATTTTTATTTATTCATAAGGTATACAAACAGCAAAACACATAAAACATTAACAACAACACGATTACAAATATATGTTCAAATATGTTTTCCAATGACAGGTATACACAACATTTACCACAATGTGTAGCTTAAGTTTATAATAGTAGGTACGAAATAACTAAAACTAAATTAAAAAAGAAAACACAAAAGACAAAAACTAACCAAGGAATGAGTGCGTGCTGAGAGGGTGAATAGTAATTGGTAAATTTATTTTTTTTGAAGCATCGGGCAGAGTCGCTGAAAATGTCAATCTCCGGTACCTTGGTCATAATTTCATTGTAGGTGTTACACATTCTGGCTAGGGGATAATGCGCGCCTAAATTTGTTTTGTGGCTAGGTAAGCCAAATAGTTTGCGAATTGGGTGACGGGGATACCTGTATGGGACATTTAATTTGATGTGATCGAGGAGGTGCGTACATTTGATTTTGTTGTGCAGTAACTTGTGGAGATACATTAAGTCTGCAATGAGACGCCTGTTACGCAAGGTCGTCATTCCGTAAAATGCTAGCCTCTGACTATAGGGGTGTCTATGCGATATGCCTGGAGTTGAAAAAGCAACGTAGCGCGTGAAGGCTCTTTGAATTGTTTCGATTCGCTGAGAAGGCGCAACATAGACTGGGTTCCAGGCGACACTTGCAAATTCGAGATGGCTACGTACTAGTGCAGTAAATAGAACCTTCTTGGTATGGACACATCGGAAACCCTTCGCGATTCTTTTAAGGAATCCAAACATACGAGCCGCCTTTTGAACGATAATATCCGCGTGAGCTTAAGGTATTATTGACTTGAGTATTTGATATTAATTTCAATTTATTACCTCTATGCGTTCAGAAAGTGGTAGTAAGTAAAAAAAATTTTTTTTTTTTAATTTAATGATTTAACAAAAAATTTACAGTTTTCGCAATTTTTCCATAATATATGCTATAAGACGTTGCTTTCGTACCACATTTCAAGATTTTTCACGAGAAGTATACCCTGACTGTCACAGTCCGCAACTCCGTATTCATTCGGAATTATATTTCGTTATATTATACAAGATTTCAAGATACTGGAAAATACAGCAAAAAAGTGTTTTGACGTTAATACTAACATATTGTTATTTTCATTTGACGTTTTGTCAATATCAGGTATTTTGAAGATTATTTTGAACATTGCTTGCAAATAATTTCATGCCCTACCATATCGTTTTTCTGTGTTTATGTTTTATTGGTTTTTATATCATGGTACGTTATTTAGTACTAATTTGCCTACTTAGAGGTGAAAACTATAGGCTTGTTGAATATCCTTTGTCGTAATTTTATATTATTTAATTTACAAGCTGTTTGTTTTCCATTAAAATAAAACCCGCAATATGATATTTTTGTTTATTATTCATAATTCATTTATTGCTTCACATGGTATTAAAGATCTCAGAAAGAAATGTTTAATGTTTTGTCCTCAGAAAGTATTTCAAGATATCAAAATATATTTTGTTTTTACGTTTAATGTTTGTTTAAGGAAATAAAAACATGTAACAATTATACAACTATTAATCCTGCCTCCTCGATTTACGCAAAATGTTTGCCGTCACCTTCAAGCAACTTTGCATTCATTATAATTACTACTTTTTATCACAATATTAAAAAACTATTATTTACCGAATAATTACCGCTTAGCGCTATTGATTTACTACGGATTTTTGTTTTAAGTCAAGCATATTTACAATCAAATGTTTATGTAAGAATACCTTTGTTCTTTGTTTATTTTGCAATTTAATTGTCACTTCAATCAGATAGATAGATAGATAGATACTCTGTATTGTACACCACACAAAAGAAACAAATCACAGGAAAATAAATACATTATGAATAGCACAATTTAGGCGGTCTTATCGCTAGGAGCGATCTCTTTCAGACAACCTTCAGGTAAAGGAAAATTGAATTAATATTGAGAGGCGGTGAAGTTCCAAAATATAAAAGTCCAAAAATTTAACAAACTAATAAAATAAAATAAGAACAAATAAAAATACAATACCTACTTCCTAATACATATACATAGTATAATACATATATAAATACAGACATAATATGAATACATACTTAAAATAAATACATGTACATAAATAACTATCCTATTAACATGAAAATAATCTCGTGACCAAGATGTAGGAAAAATAGTTTAATAAATAAAGTAGAAGAAAAATAGACAGGAGAAAACTACAGTGAAAGGAGATAGGACCAGGTAAATAAATATAGCCAAAAGCAATGAAAACTCACCCTAAATTCCAATTGTAGGTTCGATGCACAAGCGCGCGCTCTATAGTAAAGGCGCGATTATGTGATAGGGCTCTTAAGTATCAAATTAATATCATAATTTAAAAAAAATCTTCTTATTCATCTATACCTACGGTCAATCCCGGTTGCGTCCAAAGCCATTACTTTGGAGCCCAGGGTCCGCTTTCCTTGATTTACTCCTCCACTTCGCGCGGTCTTGAGCGTCTCTAGTTGTGAGATCATTGGCACGCATGTCAGCTCTTACGACGTCAAGCCAGCATTTCTTGGGTCTACCCTTTTTGCCAGGACCTGGCGGTGGCGGCATGGCCAGACATTTGTTTCCTACGTAGCATAATTAAAAAAAATAACATACTTATTACTATGTAAAAAGTACAATGTATATGATATGATGATACAATTTTACGTCTTATTATAAGATTACGAAAATGCCGTTTTTGATAGTAGGCAATGTTACTAGGAAAGGAGGGCATAATAGATAAGAGTACCTAACATAATTCTTCGCATTAATCGATCGAAAAATATATTCACAATCGATTTCAGTAAAGCGACAACTTTATAAAACTCACAAACTGGTGTTTCAATTACGGGAATTAGACTTCAGATCTTATCAACGCATCATTAATAAAACAAAAAGAACCATTTCCCGCGCGAATACCTGACAATAACACGTTTACAAAGTTTAAGGTTACATAATAGACACTCCTATAGGTCACTGTGACTGGTCACTGGACTGGTTACCAGTTAGTGCCTCATAAGATTTAACACTTTGCGATTTAATATCTAAATATATCTTAGATTCTTTAAGTAATGTAGTTTTTCATATATGTAGTATGTTGTTCAGCCACAGGCCGGTACTGTCGTTGTTTCTGATTTCTGTAACACAAGTGCTTTGGCTACATAAAATAGGATTAGAGCAATGTATGTTGTCCAATATTTATTATTTATTTACTTGATGTTAATATGCTAGGGATTCGAGACCGAACCTCAAACAATAACCAGTTTATCGGAGAGACGTCAGGTAGACATTGTAGGGCATACTTGTTACGGTGAAACTCCGCGAAACGATAAAATTATGCAAATTAATATTGATTATACTAAAGCAGTATGTGGTCAGTATATTTTATTAGGTTGTAATTTCCGTGTTAGTTTGGGTTTCCCTTTAAGCAATAAAATAAGTAGTATGACGTAGTTTTCTCGCTAACTTGAGTCACGAAACCAGAATGTTGGCGTTTAACGAAATACATTAGAAGAAAGCCGATTTCCTGATAGATAAGTCATTTGTTACGGTACTTCGTATATAAATAAATATTGGAAAACATTACATACATTGTTCTGATCCTATGATAAGTAGCTTAAGCACTTGTGTTACAGTAATCAGAAACAACGACGGTACCACAACACCCAGACCCGAGACAATATAGAAAAGGTATTTTTCTACATTGACCGACCGGGAATCGAACCCGGAACCTCAGATATAGCGACACCAAGTCCGGTATGCTCGCCTTTCGGCTACAGGGGTCGTCATATGGTTGTTGCGATTTCATATCAATTTATTTAAATCAACCAAGAATCTAGCCATAACATAAAACAATGTGACGTGTGGGGCCGTTAAGAATACACTTTCCCACCGCCAACAGGAGACGTGTCGTTAGAGGCGACTAATTCCTGTAGTAAGAGACAGGCAGCAGCGTCTGCCTGCGAAATATTATAAAAAACTGCGCTCGCCAACCCGCCTGCCGAACGTGACGAATATTGGCAATCCCCCCGATGATAAGTCTTCAGGGGAGGCCTTTGTTCAGCAGTGGACGCGTCCTATGGCTGAAATGATGATGATTATTAAAACTTTAATTAAATAAACAACCAAGAATATAACAATAACATAAAACAATACCTACTTTAATTAAATTAACTTAACATAAAATTGAATACTACATATTTAAAAATAAAAAGCATGTCCGTTAGGCAGGGAGGCGAGGATCCTAGCAGCTTTTACTCGCTGAATCGCTAAACTAAGTCTGTGTGCGAGGAACGAAAATATGAAATAAATGAACAAATGGGGACTTGACCCATTTGCTCCAGAACCACGTGACCACAAACTTGAAAATATATCAAAATAGTTTTCACTAAAAGATCCCAAATTTCACCAAAGTGTGGCACGAAATTAAATAATAGGTATTACAATATAGATTTTTTTTTCTGATGAGACAGTCATGTTTTTGTGCTTACCAAACCAAACAATTACGTGTTTTATAATAAATGTATTAATATTGAGATAGGTGACCCGATACCTTGTGCAAGTACATTAAGTTATATTTATAAACGTTGACTGACTTGACTTGACTGACGTTGTTGTTCCCATCAGAAGCAGTCACTTTTTTTTAGTGTACTAAGATCCCAAATCATTCTTTTTTATATAAACTAGGTAGTTATTTAGTGAATATAAAAGCCTGTATCGCAATGGCATTGCATCAACCGCTCAATGTTTCCCTTCCACTATTGTTGCTTTGCTGATCTTGTGATCTCCTTGACACTTGACATCAGGTCCCAAATTAATTCCATTGGACAGTAGCGCCTGGTTTTCGGCATCAAACGCAATAGCAGATTCAGTTTAAAGATGTTAAAATTGTTTTTGTTCTGTATTTTTGGAATCATTATTACGCAAGCAGATTACATCGTCGCAGCAACTATCAAAACTGATGGACAACCCGTCCCTTCTTCTTTAACCGAAACTCCCATACGCCCCAACCCTTCCCCTAAAGTGTCAATACCAGTGCTGTTCTTACTTACTCAAAGAAACCCTCTTGTTGCCACTTCTGATGCTGGAAACCCTGCAACATCACCAAGAGACGAGACCAGTTGGTTCTAAACCAATACTCATACTATACAAAATCCCTACTGGAAGTCTGAAACGTCATAACACAGATGGGCCTTGACTGAGGGCACCAACGAAGACATGACTGATATTTCAAGCGGAGAAAAGATCGAGGAGAAAAGAGATACTACGCCTGCTAACATTTTGACTAATTTAGTGGGTAGTACTGTCAGTGGAGATGGTCTGGGTTTTGAATTAGGAGGACCTGGACTTGCATTTGGGTCTGTAGTGACTCTCGTCGAAAGAAGGATGTCTATATTTGACCTGTCAAATTTTTTCCAGTAATTGTCGTGAATACTAAAGTGATATAGCTCATAAAATAGCTTTTTTTTTGTCGTTTTTAAAAAACTATTACAAGATTACTGCGCAAGATTTACAGGAACCCATCCATATTAGCGGTTTGTCTTATACTCAAAAGTATCTCTTTTGTATAGTTATTAATATAAAGTTATTTTAATTTTAATTTAAAGCATTAAATGTAATATTACAATAAATGTTAAAAACATTTAGATGAAAACAGAAGATGCGTGGAACAGAACATTTCACTCTGTTATTCGTTTGACATTTATTTATTTATTTTTTATTTATTTATTTTAGGAAAACCAGGGTTTACAAATTGGTGGTAAGAAACAGTATATGACATTTCTAAACCACTTATAGGTCTTCGCAGGTAGCATTAACATAATGTAGTAATAAGAAAAAAGACACACGCCAAGCACACTGAGCACACTGATACAACATAAAATACGAAAAAACGAACGCGTCAACATAATACATAATGTTTGCCTCTAAGTTACACACGTTCATTGCCGCCAGAAATGAACCGTCCGACCAACAGCTGCCTCACCGCCGTAACACTAGTGCTGAAGATATCGATGCCAGTATCTTGAACTATTTCGTTCAGCTTACGACTAGCGCGCCAAACAAAACTGTTTTGCCTGTAGTTAGAATATACTTGTGGTATGTGCAGCGGATTATTACGCCTCAGAGTTTTACTAGGGGCATAAAGGTTGATTTTAGCAAGAAGTTCAGGGCTATCTATCTCAGCTGTGATAATTTTTAGGAGATAGATGATGTCAGCTATTTCGCGTCTGGTGACAAGAGGGAGGAGATGGTGCTTCCTACAGAGATCTAAGTAGTCGGCTGAATTGTACCCGATCCCAGTGCGGAAACAAATAAACTTAATGAATTTCTTTTGGATACCCTCCAGGCGTGATATGTAAGTATTGTATTGCGGGTTCCAGATCTGCGATGCATATTCTAGGTAGCTGCGGACAAAAGTGCAGTACAATATTTTGAGGGTCTTTATTTTATTAAAGGATATAGAGCTGCGCATCACAAATCCAAGAGCCCTCGAAGCCTTGGCAATGATGCTGTCTATGTGATCGTCAAAAATTAATTTAGAGTTGTGTATCACCCCTAAATCTCGAATGGAGGTTTTCCGATCCAATAATTGTCCCTTTAAAGAATAGGAGTATAATTTTGTGTTACACTTGCGGCTAAATGTTGTAACAAAACATTTTGATGGATTAAGATCTAGTTTATTAAGTTTACAGTAATCACACAAACGCAGCAAATCTGCCTGCAGAGCATCGGCATCCTGTTGAGAACCAATTGCGTTGTACATTTTCATGTCATCTGCGAAACAGAGTAGATGGGAGGAATGAAGACAAGAATTGATGTCATCAACAAAAATTACAAATAACAGGGGACCTAGGAGGGATCCCTGTGGGACACCACTTGGAATTGCAACCCAACTTGAAATGTAATTATTTATTACCACAGCTTGAGAGCGATTGGATATATAGGACGAAAACCATCGTAATAGGTCGCCTCTTATTCCAAAGTTTTGCAGTTTAATAGTGAGAAGACTGTGGTCAATCCGATCAAACGCCTTGCTGTAATCGGTATAAACAACATCCACCTGCTTACCATTGTCCATATTATGGGTTAGAAAATCATTAAGCAGGGCGAGGTTGGATGTTGTTGACCGTCCCCTAAGAAAGCCGTGCTGAAAGTAGCTAAAAGAGTTCCTTAGTGATCCATAGAGTTGGTCGTAGATTATCTTTTCAAAGACCTTGGAAATAATACAAAGTTTAAAGATAGGTCTGTAATTTTGAGCATCCATCCTTGAGCCGCTTTTATGGACTGGAGTTATAAATGCTGACTTCCAGAGTCTGGGAACAATGCCCTCCAGAAGAGATCTTCCGAAAAGCAGCGAAATAGGAAAGGCCAGGCTATCTGCACAATTGATCAAAAAGCGTGCCGGCAGATGGTCCGGACCAGCTGACTTTGCTGGGTCCAATTTAGATAGTAATTTACGAATGACAGTTGGATCGACATTGACAAAGGAGATGTCAGAGGCAACATCCACCAATGCCGGCACGGTGGGTAAGTTAGGCTGGTTTGAAGTTGAATTAAGGAATGTAGATTGGAAATATGAGGAAAACATGTCACATATACTCTCACCCGAATCAGCCACATTAGAGCCATAGTTCATACTACTGGGGATACAATTAGAACCACGGCGCGATTTAATGTATGACCAGAAATGTTTAGGGTTATCCCGAATGGAATCTTCCACCGATGAAATATAGTTTTTGTAACAGGATAATTCAAGATCTTTAACTCGTTTACGGAGTATGCAATAGGAATTATAATCGCAACGATTTTTATAGGTTTTATATTTCTTGAAGAATTTACGTTTTTCCTTGATCATCTTAAGTAGCGAAGAAGAGTACCACTTGGGGTGGCTAGTGCATTTATCTAGCCTTGACGGTATATGCTTATTTCTAAGTTCCTCCAACACTAAGTAGAAATAGGCAACTGCATCCTCGAGAGATCTGCCGGAAAACTCACTATTCCAGTCAATGTTTAAGATTTGATCGTTGATTGGATCATAATTACCCCTGCCGTAACAGTAGCGTAGCGAGGGAGATGATTTTAGTGTAGCAGGCTGTAACAGAGACAGTGAGAACGATACCGCCTTGTGGTGGGGATCGATAGGTACTAAAGGATCGTCACACTCGATCACAGATACGATATCGTTTGATAATACTAAGTCAAGTAATCTACCAAATGTGTTTAATATTCCGTTAAACTGACTTAAATTATGTGTGTTAAGTTCGTCCACCAACAGCAACTCATCAGGGGTGTGGTAATTCGATGGTGAAAAGGAACCGTCAGTGTTAGGAAGCCAGACAATACCACTTAGGTTAAAATCGCCCACGATCAGGAACTTGTCTAATGGGTTATTTACGATGGTATCATTTAGGCAACTTAGGTAATTAGAGAGCTGGTGGGAGAAAGAGTGACCTTTATTTTGGTTACATAGGTATAGAACACATAGGTGTAGTTTGATAGATGATCTATTTTTCGGTTGTTTTAAGAGTAAGGTCACCCATATATCCTCAGCTGTAGAGTGATACTGTGGTTGAGGAATTACCGTTATATCCTTGTGAGTGGCTATTAACACACCTCCCCCGCGACCCTGTCCAGTCCGGGCATAGTCACGATCGCGCCTCCAAACAACGTAGCGACCGTCAAAAAGTTCCGAGTCAGATATTCCGTCAATTAGCCACGTCTCCGTAAGCATGATTACATCGTAAGAGGCTAAACATAAGTTGCGGAAGAAAGTAGTCGTCTTCGACCTAAGACCGCGCACATTTTGATAGTAGAATTTTAAGTTTTTGCTATGATTTGTATTACTAATATTCATTTTAAGTGTAGGTAGTTAATTAGCGATAGTCTAAAAACACAATAGAAACATAGATTTACTTTAGTAACATCAATCATAATATAGTAAACATTGAGTAAATGTAACGTTGGCGTATCAAGGCACAAATTAGTTAAGACGCAAGTGTTTATAAGCGAGTAGCAAAAACATGTCCAGTAGCGAAAACAAATAATTATAAAAAACGACGGGTTATATTCCCGATGCGCGGGATCTAAGCAAAAGCGACAAAGCAAACGGCAGTAGGCGCGAGGTGTCAGTGCGAGCGAGACAGGCGCATGTCTGGCGGCATCAGGCTTACGCAAAAATGACCGGTAGTGCGTAGCACAATAGAAAAGTGTTAGCAGACAATAGATGTGCGTGCAGTTGCTTTGCGGTGCAGAGGTTGCAAACCATTTAATACTGGTGTAACAAAGATTAAATATTTCAATTAAGCCAACATTAATCGGCATACAGGTTTCAGGCGTTAAGTTAATACAATTAAGGTTGTGATATATTAGGAGATAAACTATATAAGCTTGTTTAAATCAGTGTCCGTATTTATAACTATCACATGCGAGGTGTCATTTTTTCGTACGTGGATTTTACCATATTTTACCCATATGTAGCGGTAGTCCTTGGCTTTTAAGGCGGACTTTGCTTTGGTCAGGAGTTTCTTGTATTCCGAGGTCAGATGGTCATTCACAAATACGCGCTGCGGGTTTCCGCTAAATCCAATTTCGTCAGCAGTCAGGGTCTTCCACCCCCTTGCAGCTGCTACAAATTCCTCTTTAATATAGCGATTAATAAAGCATAGGATTATGGATTTGTCTTTCGAGCCGTGGATGGGTATTCTAGAAATATAGTTTATTTGCGTCTTAGGAAAGATGTAGTTAATCTTCCTACTGATGGACTCAACAATTGAAAATAGGTTCTCGCCTTTCCTCATGGGCACTCCTTTGATCTCAACGTTGTTTAGACGGGCCCATTGCTCTTTCGAAGAGAACTCCTTTTTTATTTGAGTTAAAGTGGTTTCAGTTGTGGCAACGGAGTCTCGGACTTGCTCGACCACAGGTAGCTTTGACTCAACCGCACCGAGTCGAACAGCAAAGTCATCGAGTTTTGCACTATTAAATTCGCAGGAGGCCTGTAGATGGGAGAGTTCCACCTTTATGGATTTGACGTCTTCAATAAGTTGTGGCAATGAAGATAACTGGCTTTTCATCTCTCGGATCTCTCTTAAGATCACCTCCAGGGATGCCGGTTCCAACGAAGAAGAGGACTTTGATACATGTGGGGACGCCATCTTACAGGAGGGGCATTTCCACACAGCTCTTCTGTCAGCTCCCAACTTGCGATACCCAGCTTCGCTAATGTTTGCACATGTAAAGTCTAGATGTTGTGAGCAGAATCCGCACTGCACTCCATCGTTGAATTCAGAACCGCACAACGCACACTTCATATTCGACACTGAACTAATAAATGAGTACAAGCTTAAAAGGTTGACGATATCTGAGATGGTCGGTGACAGCGTTAAGCGTGTTACTTGGGCGCGTGCTCGAATGCGTGTGCAACATCAAAACATCTAATGCTGGCATTGGCATGGATGTTGGTTACGAATTTCAATTTGTTATTTACCATTTTTGCAGCAGTAATAATTAAGTATTCTATGCCTTACAGGCCTTCGTTTGTGCTTTCGCCGATGTGTACTGCTGTGTGATTTCTTTTCTTGTCAGAATATCACGAGTTTGCGTTATTTGCCTTGGGAACGTATCAAATTCGTCTTGCAGGATCATAATAGATGTGGTTTAATCGACGCACCCTTGCATGACTAACTGACGTAACTAAATAAAAAACAAAGTTATCACAGAGTGACGTAACGGTTTTAAAAGTAAATAAAAAAATAAATACATATAATATATTTTTAGTTTAATCGTAAAGGAATCTCTGCGCAACTTTCTCAATTCTTTCAAAACAACCTTCTCCTTACAATAATAATTAACACAACAAAAAAAGAATTAGCGAAATTGTTCTATTCGTTCACTAGTGTTGCGATGACGAAGGGAAATAGAGATAATTTTTTTGTATTTATTAATTTTTGTTAGTATTTGTGCCAAATTTCAAGTCCATATTTTACAACTCTACTCAATTTTCCCCAAAAACTCCGAAAACAGTATTTTTTATTTACAAAGAATAGCTTAAATACGAATTTGAATCTTTCAATCTTCAGAAATGACGAACTTTCATACAAACTGTAATCGTCATTTTGATCCTCTTAGAGGGTCAATTTCCAAAAATCCGTTCTTATTCCTTGTCTGTGTTATTAAAGGAACCTCTGTGCAAAGTTTCATCATTCTAGATCCAAGGGTTTGGGCTGGGCGTTGATGAGTCAGTCAGTGAATGAATGAGTGAGTCAGGACTTGTCTTATTATATATATAAATAATATTTTTTAAGAAAGTTTTGTGTTATCTCACTTTTTATCTGCTGCTCCTACGTTACAACGCAAAAGCGGTGGAACTCTTTAATTGGCTGGAGCTCTTATTTAATCGAATGTAATGTTTAATTGTAAAAGCTGTTGAGTTTTCAGATGAAAAAAATATTTTAAAAAATGGGGTAACTCGGTAGAGCAAGAGACTCTTTACTGCACCGAATCAATTTGTACGATCCATAAATAAACTATTATCATTGACTAGTTATGCTATACTTCCAGATGATTAACAGTACCATGCATGTACCTACGAGTATATCTTTGAAATATGTTATTTTGTCAAAGCATATACTTACCGTTTTAAATCGAAATGTAACTGCCGTGGAAGATAATTAACAAATTAGTGCTACCTGTATGTATATGTATGTATATACACAGCTTTTTAAGAAAACATTAAAAACATAACGTAACATTGATACATTACTATGGGAACTGCACCATGAAAAATATTAAAATATGACTTTTTAATGTACTTACGGATAAGAACATACCGTAAATATTCTAACATTCTTTGTTAAAATATTTACAGAAACTACGTTAACTACGAAACAAAAATACGTTTACCTTTGTATATCTTTATTTGTAAATGACATTGCTATTAATGAATTGACCAAAAATATAATCTGTCCCTATTGTTTTTCAATTTTAATGTATAATTTTAATGATAATTACTTGATAAACTCGTGTAACGTGTAATATAAGTTGATATTATAAATTCAGGACCTAAAATATTAATATACTTGGGTCACACTGAAAGATTAAAAAAAAAGAATACGAAATACTGTAAAAACCTGCAATATTTTTAGTTGTCGTGCTGATAAATAGAACTGACATACTTATCTGCAATCATGAGGTATCCATCTAGTAAGAAGGCTTTCTGACGCCTGAAATGTTCATGTAAGACTTCTTGTACTTGAATCATACCAATGTCTAAAGCTGCCCGAATCTGATGATCACCTATCCATCAGCTTCTATTAGCCGCACGTTATCTTTAGTAGTCGCCTTAGAAGGGCCCTTCTCGAGAATCAACGGTGAGTTTACTTTCACATTTAAACTCAAGTCAGTTGTTGTGTTGTTGTCACGGATCTTATCTTATCTTATCTTAAACCGTGGCCCGTGCCCCATTCCGTAATGGGGCTTCGTCATGAAATACTAATCGAAATATCGTAACATTGTTGTTGAGTGAGACCGCAACGAAAGTCGCAATTGATAATAATATTTATATTATTAATACTTACCTATTAATAGTTTATTGCAAAACCATAATGTACAAGTAGATGTTACAAACGAACCAATGTTATGGACCCTGTTATTATTCAGAGAAAAATTTCTTTAATTTTTCTCTAGTCAAATCCATTTTGACTCACGATAGGCACTTTTTAAATTGCCGTCAATTTGTAAAAGCAAATGGCATATAAATTTATTACACATCTACATATTCTCAAAGTGCTGCTTTACTTACTGGCCCCGTTTCCTACAACTATGGTATAAAATAGTCTTAAAATCTAAAATGGATCATAAATGTAAGTAACATTCATTATAACCATGTTTAGTACAAATAGTTTTTATTTCATTTCGATTAGAATGGAAGAAGTATTGGAATACAATGTTTTTGTTTTACTGGTTCAATTCCAAATAGGAAATGTGAATCACAGGCAAATCCTATCAAAGCGCCAGGGAGTCCCCCAAGCGCCACTCCTAGCCCAGCGCTGAGGTGACTATCACTTATTTGTCTTTTCTCTACCTTTTTATCTCCACCTGAAATATCATGTCTCTGCACCTTGGTTCAATTCTTCTTTCTTAGCTAGAGTTTGTATAAGCCTGACAATATCTAAGGCTAAGGCTAAATCTTTATTAGAAGTATCTCTTCCTGATGTTTGTTCTATAAACAGATCACCATTTGTATCCTGTCCTTCAATCTGATTGTCAGAGGAAAGGCTGGTAGGAGCTGGATCTGCTTTGATACCAGCGTTGATAGTTGCTGCGATTATAAATTCTGCTTGAATGATGGCTCCAACAATACAGAACAAACTGAATCTTGACATTATAGCAGGGGATTCCTTTACTATCGATTGTTAAACCCGGAGGTATATTATGGTATGTACAGTTTATTGCACAAAATAAGATAGGTGCTGGTGCCAACGGGCGTTAAGAATACGAAGTCAGCGATACAACGGTTTTGATCGCTAGATGCGGACCGAATGATGGAATTTAAGTGAAGTACCTACGCTTATATGCTCGAAATTGTTCAACATATTTTACATTTGAAATAAATCAATCATAAACCAGCCAAGTTCGAGTCGAACTCTGGCCTGACTGTTTCGTTCAGTACAATATACATGAATATTCGTTGGTTTCGGACCTAAATATAAATTTCCATAAAAATCGTGAAAAAGCAGATGAGTCATTTTGTATGCGAATGTCTTTTTTAAAGAGACAGACTAATAATTCAAGTTTTATGGTCTCAGCAGAATATGCAGTGTCGTGGAGGCCTCAAGTTGAAATATACTGAGCGGGGGAGTAGTTTTAGTGGGTACATTATTTTCTAATGTATTTTTTTTAACCACATAAACGCTTTTTTTGCTTTAGGCAATAATCAATTTCATTTAAAACCTGCGTTTATGAGCAGAATTTGCATGTTGAGTGACTTTCATATAAAAAAATCTTGGATAATACCTAGATGTCAAAAATTTCATATGAGGTCGAGGTGACCCTAACTCGTATTTGTTCAAGAGACAAGAGACTTATTTTCTTACGCCTCGATTAGTAAATTTGAAAATGTAAATCACTAAAATTATTTTAACACTAGCTGTTGCCTGCGACTTCTTTGCAAAACAAGTTAGTCAAAACGTTCTGGCGTGATAGAGTAACAAAAATCCATCCGTCCAAACTCTCACATTGAATATTAGTAAGACTCTTTTCGGAAAGAGTGTTTTTGCTATGGCGTCAAAACTCTATAATAAAATTCCCAATTACATCAAAGAAAGCAATGACATTTTTATTTTCAATTGATTTTTACAATCAAATTTTAATACCATTCCTCCGACATCTGTTTGACTGCCGTACCTCAACTTTTATTTTATTTTTAATAATTTTCCATCTTTGACATTTTTTAATTTTTTGACATAATTTGTATTTCTTTATATGACATTTGTATGCTGACAAGGCTGATCACAGCAAGGACATTATATTATGTACAACATCAATATTCACCTGTGTATCACAAATAAATGATTTGATTTGATTTGATTTGAAAAAAACTATTTTGTTAATATAAAACCAGGCCTCTCTTTCTCACGGGGCACTCGGGGCACTTGCCCGGGGCCCTGGGCAAGTGCGATCAATCGATGGGGGCCCCTTACTTCCTGCCTACAGATGAACCGATATTCAATAACAAAAACTATACATAAGTATGTATGTTGCGAAAATCAAGTGATAATTACTATGATTAAAAATTCAATTTCAATGTAAAAGTCACTTATTTTGTAAAGTATACTGTATACAAACAAACTATTTCTTTACCACACTAGTAGGATTTAAGATAAGATTATAAATTATTCTTGAGGTAAGTATTTAAATTTACAGAAAGAAAAAACCGCGTTAATTATAAATAATGCAATTATTTATTTATTTATTTATTCAATTACTTCACTATTAAGTGCTTCAGTGCATCGATTATTATCTACTCTTTATGCCCGTTTTAACAAAATAGCCTTCTGACAAATTCATAGGAGCATTATCTTAATGTGCCTAGGGCCCTCAATAAGCTGAAGACGGCCCTGTATAAATCCCTTTATTTTTATCATTTGCTCGACTGGGTAGCCATATTTGGTAATGCATTTTTCTGGCGTCAGTCAAGACTAGAGGACCAGCCCCTCTAGCATGACCACTGAAAGAAAAAAAAGAAAGAAAGAATGAAAAAAATATTTATTTGGTTCATATCACAATTATGTACTCATAATAAATTAATAAAGAAAAAAAGGTAATGTGATACGAAAACCAAATGGTTTCCACTCAGCTATTTTGCCATGGCAAAGGTTGCCATGGTGCTGGTTTTCTGTGGCAACCATTGAGGTAGAGAGCGTCATCGACGCAATTCAACATGACGGCTAAATTTATCTTAAGTTGGTATCGATAAATCGCTATATCATATCGTGTTTTGGTGGTCAGGCTAGGGGGCAGACTAATCAAATACGGAGCGTATAACCTTTGTCTATGGGAAATATAACGTAATCTCATAATCGGATCGGCTTTTGTGCAGTCTCTGATACTGCACCTTCGCATAAGCTTAACATACACGAGGCTTCAGGCTTACGTGCGTAGTTAATAGTAATAATCATTTATTCAGAACTAGCAATGCCGGCGGCTTTGTTTGCGTAGAATACGGCTTCATCATCATTTCAGCCATAGGACGTCCACTGCTGAACATAGGCCTCTCCCATTGATTTTCAGATCGGCCTGTCAGAAGCGTCCAGCATCCAGCGGCTTCCTGCGACCTTTACCAGGTCGTCGTCGTTTGGGGTGGAAGCCGGATCGGCTCCGGGGATTCTTAGAATACGGCTGTTACCACTTATTTTATTCCCTAAGGAGGTGGATTAAAAATAGAAGTTTATTATGTCCTTTTTAACCCCCGACAAAAAAGAGGGGTGTTATAAGTTTAATGTGTGTATCTCTGTATGTGTCTGTGGCATCGTAGCTCTCAAACGAATTGATCGATTTTGATGTAGTTTTCTTTGGTTTAAAGCTGATATTACAGAAATGGATCTTAGCTATATTTTATAAAGATCTGTCAGCCGTTTGAAGGTTATCAGCTCTTTTCCTACTTTACAAAATAACTTTTGAGCTAATTGCAAACTTTCACAGGTCCGATTGATTTGAAATGATGCACTGTTACCTTATTAGTATTCCCAAGACATGACAACCTTGAACTGATCCTGCAGTATCAAAGAATCTGTGGGATTCCCAACTCCTAAGCAAATTACTGCAGAGACAGCGTGTTTGGGGTCATAACAATGGTCTCAATGAGCATGTGTTAGGTAATTGATAATTGAGACTGATCTGAAATGGCACATATTTTGTGTTGGTGTTTTTTTTAAATTTACAAATTTAATTCAGTTTAATTAAATTTAGTCGAGATAAATGACTATTTTGTATGGAAAGGTGAACTTTTATCTTCCGATGTGGAAATTGGTGCTATACGTACCGTACGTGAAACTGACGGCCGATGGGGTTTTAGAATGGAGGCCAATGGGTTTAAAAGGTTCTAGAATGGAGGCCACGTACCGGCGAGCGCAACGTAGGACGTCCACCCACAAGGTGGACAGACGACCTGGTGAAGGTTGCAGAAAACCGCTGTATGCAGCCATGCAGGCCGCTCCCAACTAGTGATGGGCAGTGGATAAATACTCAAATAGTAAATACTCGGATATTTATCCAAAATGGATAAATACTCGTTTTTATCCATTTTTATCTGATATTTACTCAAAATCACGGATAAAAATCTTTTCAGCTGTATCCACACACAACTTTTGTTTTTCTGTTCTACATTTAATGAATGGTTAGTATTACGTGTCCGAATACAATGTTATTAAAAATAAAATTGTAGTTTTAGCAAGGTTGCAGTGTATCCTGTCACGGTAATTATAATAATAACAATATAATATGTAGTGGAACTCAGTCCCGTCCTTGAAATAATTAGCCTTTCTTGCTCTTGCTCTTGCACACGGTGCGCACAGATCCGCGAGAGTTAGAAATAGTTATTTGATAATGCAGGGCTGCAAAGTTGGTTTTTGGTGCGAGTACCTACTTGTATTAAAACCTGAGCAAGCAAATGAATCTAGGATTGTTGTTCAAATACAGAATCCTGAGCGTAGCAAGGGTTTCAAAGGTACGAGATGCAAATAACTTTGCTGCCGAGTGAAACAATTTTTCACCTCACCACAGCGAAGAAAAGGCTAGGTGCAAAAAAATTGCTTAGTTATTAAATTAGTGCTTATTCGTTTGATTGATTTTCTTGTTTCTGATAGTTTAATAAAGTATGTTAGCATTATAGTCTCCGAAAACGTTTTCGCACCTTTAGAATGTCTCCATGCATTTAACAAATTGTACTCTTTTAAGTACTTTTCACGCGATTTTTTCGGTAGAAAACTCAATTCGGCACTATGTACCGCTTGTACTAACTCTGCAGTGTTAAATTATTATCTTCTTCGCTGGTGGACTCGCTCATACTTAATGAAATTACGATTTTCAAATCAAATTATGGAAGGTGAATTAAATAAAGAGAACATTTTTTATTTATTTAGTTTAGTGCTGCATCTGTGGCTGACCAGTGCAATTCTTCTTTTTCTTCATCTGTACGGACAATCCCGGTTGCGTCCAAAGCCGTTGATTTGGAGCCCAGGGTCCGCTTTCCTTGATTTACTCCTTCAGTTAGCATGGTCTTGAGCATCTCTAGTCGTGAGATCATTGGCACGCATGTCAGCCCTCACGACGTCAAGCCAGCATTTCTTGGGTCTACCTCTTTTGCCAGGACTTGGCGGTGGCGGCATGACCAGATATTTGTTTCCTACATAGCTTGCCGGTTTCCACAAAACATGGCCGTACCAGCGTAGGCGACTCTCCTGCAATTTGTCTACAATATCACGGCCACGAAGGCTACCGCGGATGAGCGAGTTCCTCTCGCGGTCCTTCCGCATGACTCCGCACATCCACCGCAGCATATTCATCTCCGTGACACGCAGCTCCTGCTTGTGTCGCTCAAGTAGTGGCCGCGCTTCGCTGCCATATGAAAGGGCAGGCCTAATGATGGACTTATAGATCTGTCCTTTCTGCTTAACCAGCATTATGGGGTCACAAATGACACCAGTCACCTCTCGCTATTTGGCCCACGCAGCAGTAATGCGTGCTTTGACGTCGCAATCGATGTCTCCCAAAGCATGAAATGCAGATCTAAGGTTTTTAAACTGATCCGTACGCTCGACTTTGTCTCCGCCTATGCGGACGGACGTTGGGTCTGTAGAGTTACAGGCGAGACACTCGACTCTCGGTTTCCTATGTTAGCCCGCGTCATCGCTTTGAGTTCCCCCCGTGCGTCGTCCGTCAGTCAGTAGTAAGCTTTGTGGGTGCGCGTTTTTTCACATAACTTTTTAAGTCCTATTATCGGAAGTCCGAAAATGTTTCCATACCATTTTACATCATAATGATCACTCTTCATAAAAATATTTAACACTGATGATCGAAACTCATGATCATTAGAATTCATCATGGAAGATAATTAATTTAATTTATGTACACATTACAACGGTGGTGGGGAAGTGAATTACTTACGGCCGTCCCCACACGGCACCGAACACGAGCACCTGTATTACGAGACGGGCAGCATCATTTGCGTGCGAAATCCTATAAAAAAACTGCAGTCACCAACCCGCCTGCCAAGCGTGGTGAGTATTGGCAATTCCCCCCAATGATAGAAGTCATTGGGGGAGGCCTATGTTCAGCAGTGGACGATCGATGGCTGTTATGATGATGATGATGATGTACACATTTAGTTGCATTCAAATACCATGAAATAATGAAATAACATGTTAAGCATTTGATAGCTGTTCTTTTGGCTATTATTCATTATTTATAGTTTAGAAACGCAGAAATACATATTTTATCTTAAAATTACTTTCATTTTATTACACTCTAATTTCGAAATTTGCGTTAAATAGAAATAAAAATGTTTAAAGAGTATTTATCCACCTTTTTGGATAAATACTCGAGTAAAAATGGATATTTATGAGTATTTATCCATTTTTAGTATTTATCCGGATAAAAACCCATCACTACTCCCAACCGGCCAATCTGGAAGCCACTGGAGCGGCCTATGTTCAGCAGTGGCCGTCCTATGGCTAAAATGATATTGATGATGTAACGTGGTTTTTCAAATTAAAAGATTTATATTACTCTATAGCAAGTAGCAATAATTCGTTAATAAATAACGAGATACAATTACGAAAACTAAAGTACGTACGCTAAATCGAATTAGTCTTATTTAAGAAGAATGCAGAATTGCTTTGAAATTTTCATAACATTTTTGAGACACAACCAAAATATTTATGTAAAAAGATGCCAAGTTTTTAACAAAAATAGTTATAATCAAAATGGTTGCCAGATTCTTTAAAAATATTCCCTATGTTCATTCTACTATATTTAAAACTTGGCAAGTCCCATTGTGAAGCTTGCTCTTTTGTTGATCTTTACGATCTCTGGGACATACCTATTTGTAACCAGAAGACACGCCTCAAACACAAGGTGCAACTTTGTAATTTTAATTGTACATTAATTAGTTAGTACAATTAAAATTACAAAGATCTATTCAGAAAGTAAACGGAACGGAAGGTCAAGCGCATTGTACTGATCAATGTGAATGCAATTTGCATTTGATTATTTTAATTATTGCCTTTCGGCGCTAAACGGTTCGTCAGCACGAATCTTCCGGAAACGGGTCTGATTTATACTCATCATCATAGTCAGCCCACGTCAGTGCACTGCTGGACGTGGCCTTACTCAATTTCCGCTCTATCCTTGGCTGTTCATCATCATCATCACTCCACCTAATCGAAGGCCGCCCTACGCTTCGCAAGTCGCGGTCTCCAGCCAAGAACACGTCTACTCCATCGATAGATAGATACTCTTTATTGTACACCATACCGATTTATGGGTTTCACTTGTCCCCAGGTCATCTGGGGTCGGTGCAGAATGTCTTTTTATTTCATGCAATCCTGTCACTCGTCATCGAGTCATTCACTCCCTCGTCATATCGCTCCTCACACGATCCATCCATCTCTTTTTGGTCGTCCTTAATAATACTCAATAATACTAATTTATTCAGTATATCCTAGGCCCTCTTCTGACGTCCTAAGAAATCTATTTAAGTATGTAATATTATCAGTCCATATTCACCAACTACTGGGATTACATATCTCAAAATTCTACCACCTATCCACCTTATCGTAGGTTGGTAGTAGCCTTAATTTTGTTTGTTTTTATGGGTAAAAAAATTGCAATTGTATATTTTTTTAGTTTATTGGCATATGTATAAGAACTTATTAGCTCAAATAAGTATATTTTTTAAGAATGTATTTATATATATGCTGTTGGTGTACCTTATTGAATAAATAAAATAATAAAATATAGCTTTGCCCTACCACCACTTTATATCGGCTGGTGATGAAAAGGCACCGCGCAAGAAACTCAGTATTTAACAGATTTTATACTGAAATTGGAGTTACAAGACACGCAGCCTAAGTACCTTGCAGTAATCTAAAAAAAATATTCCCTACCATACAAACCGTAACAATGATGACGAAATGAAATTTTTTTCTTTATTTCTATTCAAACAGCTGATCTTATAGTCAGTACTACGTATATGGCAGTAAATTGTTTTTCGGAAACTCGAAGTCTTATAAAGTTGATGCAATTTTGCTCCTCTATTGCCTTTTGATCAGAATGTAATCAATCACAAATCACAGTATAATATAAACTCAAACTCATACTAAAAATGTTTATTGCAATCATGTGGTGATAAATGATGTTCAAAGAGGTTTCATGAACCCTGGAAAGGGCACCGCAACATTGTTAAAAACACTAAAAAAATAATTATAATTATTACTTAAATTAAATATACATCTACTATAATTGAGATCACGTTAAATAAATAGTTAAGAATTATATATATAATACCTAGTTATTTATTAGTAGCGAAACGGATTAGCTGAAGTAGCAGTGGGCGGGGCACATAGCTCGTAGAACTGACGGCCGATGGGGCAGAAAGGTTCTAGAATGGAGGCCACGTACCGGCAAGTGCAGGGTAGGTGAACAGACGACCTGGTAAAGGTCGCAGGAAGACGCTGGATGCAGGCCGCTTCCAACCGGTCAATCTGAAAGTCAATGGGGGAGGCCATTGTAAGCAGTGGACGTCCTATAACTGACATAATGATGATGATGAGTTATTTATTTCAAGATAACCAAGGTAGCCAAGGCAGAAACTAGATAAATGTACCAATACACGAAATTAATGTAAAACAATCAAATAAAAATTCTTAACAATAAAAACACTTGTCTGATTGAATATGGCGACAGAAATTTCAAAAAACAAGTAATAAATATGCGTCAGACAGCACACCAATGATTGTTATGGAGTCGTAGTGACGAATATAGATGTGTGACAAGTGACAAGGTACCTACCCTGACTAAATCAGCTTTTAAATCTTCTTGGTAGAGCTCATTTTCTTGTTGGGGTTAGTTTTTCTGGGATGTTTCCATTAATCATGTGATATTTTTGGCAACTTTTAACCACCTGGTGTTTTCGGAAAATCCAAAAAATCGTTTTTTTTTTTTCGGTAGTTACAATGTATTTGTACGGTATTCAGGAAAATGGCTGGCAGTGGCTGGTCTGTGGCGCTCTTTGGGGAGGGCTTACGTCCAGCGGCTCTAGTAGACTGCATTTGACTGATGTGGATAAATGAAAGAACGAATAATCTAATTTAATTATGTAAAAAAAGAATATTTAGCAAACTATCAGCATTTTTTTCGTTACACGCGTGATTTGTAAAAAGAAAAGCGGCGCGTAACCTTGTCTCGCCGTTGCCGGGGTTCAGAAATCGCGCGTTTAACGAAAAAATTTATACACGATATCTTACTACACCGCCGTGAGAAAATTCAAAAGGAAAAAAAAAGGACCCTCTTTTTAATGGTGATTTTTTCGAACCCTTGCCCTCCTTTCGAGCTTCACGAGGTTACTTGAAGAATAAAGATTCTTTGTAGTGAGCCAATCCAATAATTTTAAGCGATTTTACATAATATTATACTTATTAGATTCTTGGCCCTAAAATGTAAACTTACTCCAGTTCCATACTAATATCTTCTAACGTAAAGTTTCTTTGATTGAGACATAATATTACAGGTTTGGTCAGACATTAAAACTAGTTCCACTTTCCTAGTAAAACTGTCGACTAGGGAAGCCCTTAGGTTTTCCTTATAGATAAGTGTAAATCTGAGATCTAAACGATAATGTTGTTTATGCGAAACATGTCGCAATGTAAGTAGATAATGGGTTTAGCTACCTCTACAAAGTAAGTTAATAAACCCTTTAGCTTAATATTAAATCTTTCGTTGAAACATGTTATGTAAAATAAAATACAATTATGACCTAGTCTAGTTGGCAAAAGTCGCTGACATAGCCCGACGGATTAGCAAGAACGAGAAAAAACCGGCCAAGTGCGAGTCGGACTCGCGCACCGAGGGTTCCGTACAAACCTGTAGGTACCGTTATGAGTAAAAGTTCACCCATCACGACAATCGAGTCATAGTTATGGTATTTTTATTGCAAAATGAAATCCATAACATTACGAAAGTTAAATTGCGGTTTACGATTTATGACGTATTAAAAATAAACGAATTTTTTTTTTTTTTTTAGATTTATCTTTCTCTTATTTTAGAAGTTACAGGGGGGGGAGCACACATTTTACCACTTTGGAAGCGTCTCACACGCAAACTATTCAGTTTAGAAAAAAATGATATTAGAAACCTCAATATCATTTTCATCCTATCCATTGATAGTATGGGATTGACGAAAAAAAAAAATTCGAGTTTTAGTTCTAAGTATGGGGAGCCCCCAAAATTTATTATTATTTTTCTATTTTTTTGTGAAAATCTTAATGCGGTTCACAGAATGCATCTACTTACCAAGTTTCAACAGTATAGTTCTTATAGTTTCGGAAAAAAGTGGCTGTGACATACGGACGGACGGACAGACGGACAGACAGACAGACAGACATGACGAATCTATAAGGGTTCCGTTTTTTGCCATTTCGCTACGGAACCCTAAAAATGGGAGTGAGCCAGGCACATAGCACGTAAAACTGACGGCCGATGGGGCAGAAAGGCCACATATAGGCAAGCGCAGCGAAGGATGTCTACCCACAAGGGGGACAGTAGACGACCTGGTAAAGGTTGTAGGAAGGTTCTAGGTACATTTGACCGGTCATTCTGTATGAGAATGTGTTTTAGGACGTCCACTGCTGAACATAGGCCTCCCCCAATGACTTCCAGATTATCCGGTTGGATGCGGCCTGCATCAGCGGCTTCCAGCAACCTTTACCGGGGTCGTCATCGACGAACTATTTACGTACCTGATAGTTTACGGAACATTGGCCGGTTTTTTAACTATTTGACGAACAACGCACATCTGCTAAAGTTATAGGTATTCTTTGCGGTTACATCAAAATACACCTAATTCCAATGCAAATTGTTTCTTGACATCAATAAAACGTTTTAGCAATATGCTTTACATAAATATGACGCGAGTGACGATCTCAATCGGAATATAAAAGAGACGTGTGCGCATTTTACAATTACTAGCGTCCGCCCGCGACTTCTGCGCATATACGGTTATTTATACAGGGTTACATTGCAAAGGGGTGCCAAATTTAAAAAATAAGATCTAGGGAACAATATAAAAAAGCGTTTTAATCGTAATTATTTTAAAAAATCGTTTACGAAAACAAAAACTTTAAAATATCCGAAAATAAAGTCAACAGAGAGACTACAAAAGCCCCGCGGTCATTCATCAGAGGCGTAGGTACGGCGCCATCAAGGACCTCACGCAGTGCATATACAGTGCAATTTTTTCGTGAATGAGTTAAATTATCCACGTGTATTAATTAAATTCAATCAATCAATTAAATGTGAAAAAATTTTTTTTTGTTTTTTGCATAATTCCATTAATGATTCTGAGCCACTCCTAAAGATTTGCCACCCCTTTGCAATGTAACCCTGTATATGTGTGGGGTCCCCATATAATGGGCTAGTTTCCTAAAAAAATCGAATTAGTCCGTCAGTTGGAATAACAGAAAATATTGGACACGTATTTTTTCTTTTTTCAATTAAACAAAAAAATGATGAGTTGCACAAGTTTTCAGGTTACATGGATATAGGATATGGAAATTAATATATCATGTAACTTTTATGTTGAAGTTTTTCCTGTTGTATCTAAATACTTGTTATTATTTCTTAACACTAAAAAATATTTCAAAGTATGTACCACATTTATATTTTAAACGATATTTTTGTTTAGTTTCAAAGTTGGTTTAGTTATAGCGTATATATATTCGTGCCTTTAGGGTGAAGTTTTTTTTAATTAAATAGTCAACAAGTTAAGAATTATAAGATTTTTTAATGGATTTCACTTCACTTCTCTTAGCGCCTACTTTTCCATGAGCGGATATTTTGCTCGCAATGATAGTCTATTTGCACAGGACGCAGAGGATGCATGTTCAGTCAGTCAGTATCTTAGGCACGTAATAGAAGTCGCGCAAGTCGACGTTAAATGCTCAAGGTCACTTGCCTTACCCGTCGCCTTAAATTTAGTTTCATTACTTAATTTTTGCGGAATTTTCATCGTGTATCTTTTATGTTTTTTGTTTCATCTAATGTTTGTTAGCTAAGCCGCTCAATTCTATGTTATTTCTATCAGTGTTGACTACATTGGTTTTAGTGCTACGTTTGTGAACATCAGTATATTTAACTGTTAACTGTTTGTTAACAAAACTACCCTAATACGACTGAAAACAGAAAAACAAAAACATTTTGGTTTCTTCCATTTTCAATCGCATTGCGAACTATGATTACATTTTTTGGGTTTAAAAGGATGCCGTTTGTGATCGTAATGTTACTGGGAGCGGATCGACACCGGATTGCGCTTATTGTCAAATTACAGGAACAAGGCCTCTGTTAGCTCGATCCATTCATACGCAAATTATTTTAATTTACCACGAGGAAGGAAAACTCAACCGAAACCCGTCTCCACTGAATCATATCGTTTACATATTATTGTTTACATAACATAACCACTTTGTGTAACACGTGTTTTACACGATTACATTAAATGTTAACTAGTAAACTAATACCAGTAGGGTAGACCGAGGTTGATTGTCTACAACGTGTTAGTTACACCATTTACCAGTTTACACCAAAACAAAGTCGGGTTAGTTACACCATTTATAAGTCGAGAACGGCTGGACCGATTTTTATGATATTTGGTTTGTTTAATTTGTCTCCGCCCCGAATAGCAGAATAACGATAAAAACACTGAAAAATTGACTGAAAACAAATGTATGAAAGGGCGGTACGAAGTTCGCCGGGACAACTGGTTGAGGATATAAGTAAGACCGCCTCAGAGAACAACATGTTACAAGATTTTTTCGAAGTTATCACTTTTTTTTTATAAAACTATTTCTATGCACTTGCTGTCTTATGACAAGTGACAACTTCTAAGTTTTTCATAATCATAATCTTAATATTTTATTTGCGTAAGAACATGGTATAAAAATGTTACATTAAAAAAGGTTCACATGTCTTGCTAGGATTATTAGCATGCAAGTATTAATTAAATTAAATGTAGATACATTATGCGTACTTTTTCTTTTCTCAATTAAACAAAAACTGATGAACATATAGCCCGTTAAAGTATCAGGTAACAGTTTTGCTAAAAAGTGTCGCAAGGCGTGCTCACTTTGATGCGCTTTATCTTCGTCATTTTTTGTTTGATTGACAAAAGACAAAATATGGGTCCAATATTTTTTGACCCTGGAAACTAGCCTATTGTAATATAATTAGATTGATAAATTAATAATATCGATTGTAATACTAACTTTTTTTAACCTTTTATATTGACCGAGGCGACTATGGTCTATTTAAGGCGCTGTCTGTCATACTAATAAAAACTCCATACAATTGTATAACTCTAACACAGTGTGACTGAGACATTTTTGTTTCTCGACAAACACATTTTTTGACGTTAAATCATTGTTGGTTAAAGTTATGGGAAATCAAAAAGAGCACGTTGTATAGGGAAAGGTTGCATAACTATCAAAATCGTGACCTCTTCGAAGTACCTATTTTTTTGGGTGGATCTGTGTCTGGCTGCCTTTGAAAGGCCTTGTCCAGCTACACCGGACTCAATCCCACTCTATAAGCAGAGCAGTGATTCTGTCATTGTCGATGTGATTTTCTTGATATAGTGTTCACAATAAATAAAGGGTGTTTAGTTTTTATTGCTTTTCTTGGATTCAGTGGAGGCTACTCTTCCCGTAGACGCAGGTTTCAAGACGCTATCGGGTCTAAAGCAAGTTGTCTTGAGACAAGTCACTTGACACTCAATGTTAAATACAATGATATTTTCATAGTTTCAGGTCTTTATCACTTCACCAAACATTAGAACACAAACTACACCAAACTTGCACTCTAAAGCTCTTTAAATGATAAATAAAAACCATTAAAAAAGATCCATGCTTTTCGATCGACTACCCACCACCGAGTCCGTCATATTGCTATGACGAAGGGTAAATTTTCCCGCAACATTTGACATCAAAACAAATGACAGTCAAAGCAAGTGAATCACAAACAGAATTTATTTATCGTCGAAAACTGTGTAGAGGTAGGTGTAGGTACAGATAACATGCTAGAGACAATGTAATACCCAGATAACTTTAATTTGAAGTATAAAAATGACCCACCAAAAAATAATAAAATCTGTATCAAGATTTATAATGGTATAAAACTTTTTTCCAGTTTTCTCAATAAAATTTTTGATCCAGCTTAATATTGTGCAAAGGTAAATAATAATAATATTTTTGTCTTGTTTGTTATTTTACATTTTCTAGAATATATCTATCTAGAATTAATAAGAATTTGCATCAGAACAACAGCGTACCATATGACACACTTTACATTACACAATCATAATTGTCAGACCAATCAAATTGCTATTAAAACGAATTAATGGACTAAATAATAACGACAAGAAACTGGTCACAGCTCTGGTTAGGAAGAAGATTATCAAACAAAATAAAAAAAACTTGTATTTAACAAATTTTCTAAACCTATAAACTTAAATTGCATCATCATCATCATCATCATTTCAGCCACTGAACATTAGGTCTCCATTTGTGATTTCCAGATTAGCCAGTTGGAAGTGGCCTGCATCTAGCGGCTTCCTGTAACCTTTACCAGGTCGTCTGTCCACCTTGTGGGTGGACGTCCTATGCTGCGAAAATCGCATGTGACGATGATTTTAATTTAAAAAAATAATTGCACGATTAATAACTATTTAAAGTATAAAAATGTGTGGAATTAATTACTGACGTGCTTCTCTTGCATTTTAACTTGCAATGTAAATAATTATACTATTTAAAAAAAACACATAGCACGTAGAACTGACGGCCGATGGGGCAGAATGGACGCAGCGTACCGGCAAGCGCAGCGTAGGTCGTCCACTCACAAGGTGGTCAGACGACTTGGTAAGGGTCGCAGGAAGACGCTGGATGCAGGCCGCTTTCAACCGGCCAATCTGGAAGTCAATGGGGGAGGCCTATGTTCAGCAGTGGACGTCCTATGAAGAAAAAAAGTAGGTTTGAAATCAGTCCATAGCGGACTAAAATATCGATAATATGTTTATACAAAAAAAACATACAGCCGAACATACCACCTCCTCCTTTTTTTGACGTCCGTTAAAAAGAGATTGACAACAGTGACCGAGTTGCTTGAGCTACTTCTGGGCGCTAGCCCACAATCATAATTGTCCCGAAGCAGTGGTCCTCGTCCTCCCCAATATTTATCATCATCATCATCATCATCATCATAGGACGTCCACTGCTGAACACAGGCCTCCCCCAATGACTTTCAGTCGGGGGGATTGCCAATACTCGCCTCGCTTGGCAGGCGGATTGGCGAGCGCTATTTTTTATATAAGATTCCGCACGCAGACGCTGCTGCCCGCCTCGTGCGAAATAGAGGCGTGTCGTGAGAGGAGACTAATTCCTGTAAATTACTCGCCTCTTACAACATGCCTCCTTTTGGCGGTGGGAAAGTGTATTCCTTACGGCCGTACTCACACGGCACAAATAATGAGACGTGTAAAATAATACATGCTTATAAAAGGAAGAAAGAAATGAATTGGTTTATTCCAAAAATCGTACCGCGTCGTACGTGCTGTGAGTAAATAATTTTGTTTTGTGCGTTAAAGGAAAATTTCTAAGTGTAAACACCTGACACTTACGTGTCAATTTGCGTTTGAACAATATTGGTGGAGCATAATGTTTTTTATGATTAAGAAGATTCGTCACAGTAACAAACTTTTATGTGCAATGATGTCACTTTTTGTATCCGAGTAAAACTCATGAAACTCATTTATTCAACATATATGAACTCTTCCGGGCACATATACACGTCCCAAAATTTAGCTTTGCCCTTCCACCGCTCCGGGACTATAGTCTGGAGACGTATTTTTGAAACATTAGAAATGAATCTTGAATTTGAACACGAAAACAATTTGTGTATGAAAATGGTTTCTATTGCTTCCGATTTTATGCATTTTTGAATCACTCGAAATAAGTGTTGCTATTAAATTGAAATCTTGTAACTATTTTTGTTTTACGCAGAAAATATTATAAACCTTATAGCAAAAACTCATTAACGAATGTAAATAAAGAGTTATTAAGTCAAATCTCTGTCAACCAATGTTTACTTGTCAATGTCATTCATCTGTACTTTCTACTAGTAGAAATCGAAAAACGAATGGGTAAGACCACTCGTTGCAGAATTCACGGAATAAATTTTAGAATAGTGATTTTAGGAATTCGCATGCGAATCTTGCGATTTTGTGTTCGGATTGGAATTCGCATGATTCAAAAATACGTCTCCTGGTGATGAGAAGTGGCGCCACAAACTCAGTCCCCGTATTACAGGAGATACAGTTACAAAACATGTGCGACCTAGGCAAATCATAAAGACCATGTTATTTAATCAAATCAAATCAATTCATTTATTTTCATTACATGTTTGGTTAAAGGTGGTAAATATTGGTACAGTTCATAAATGATCGTCCGGTTTTTTATAACCTTTTTTCATAAGAATAGTACGTAATATAAATAGCCTAGTAGGTTCGGAGCAAATTGGCTGTGACAGACAGACACACGAGTGGACTTATAACGGTTTCTTTATTCTTAAAAAGGGTATAATAATGCGCTTAATGAAAGAAGTGCAGTTAAATATCGTTATGACACCGCTGATACGAGATTTTTATAAAAATTACCTAGTGATGTGATCGCGTTAAGGTGAGTAGTGCCCCGAAATTAGCGACTCGACGCTAATGGGCTAGTTTCCTAAAAAAATCAAATTAGTCCGTCAGTTGAATTAACAGAAAAAAATTGACACGTACTTTTTCTTTTCTTAATCAAACAAATAATGATGAAGATATAGCCCGTTAAAGTTCCGCGTAACGTCACGCCTTGCGACACTTTCTAGCAAGGCGTGACGTCACATGCTCACTTTGATGCGCTTTATCTTCGTTATTTTTTGTTTGATTGACAAAAGACAAAATATGGGTCTAATATTTTTTGAAGAAAGTTGAATTAATACTGCTAAGGGATTATAAGAAAAAGGGTTATTATTGACGTTCATAAGTGGCAGTTTTCTGTCCTAAATTGAATAAATGATTTTTGAAAGAAAGAAAAAAGAAAGAAAGAAACGTTTATTCGACACACAAGAGAAAAAAAAATACACAAAACAATATAAATTAGATATTGTGTCGAAAAGGTGCCCGCTCAGCATTTGTCGTGACAGCCACAGACTTATCACGACGCTGATTTTCGGCGGGAACCTCCGACGTTGGAACGTGCAGCGAGTGACGCAGCGGCACACCGGACCACCAGAGAATCCCAAATCCCTCCAACGGACTCCGGGCCCATGGGGAGCACAAAATCGGTCTTTGACTTTTGACTTTTGAACTTTAGCTCGTCATCGCGTAAACAAACTTTAAATGAATGACGAGTTAATTTGAGATAACGATTGTCATCCGAAACTACACTATTAAAATAAATGATACGACACCTTATAAACCTTAGAAAAACGCCACAGTTAAAGAACTTTAAGAAGCTGTACAATCTTCTTTTTTCGTGTCGATGGCAATTCAATTACATCTACTAACAGTACGGTGGCGCCCAAGAACATCCTGATAGCGCAAGTGTTGACATCCATGCCTGCGTTTACCTAGGCTGAATCCTGGATGGAAAACAGATTTTAGCAGCCTGGAATACCCACGGTTTAATGACTACGTTTTGTTTCATCATCATGATTTTAGCCATAGGACGTCTACTGCTGAACATAGGCCTTCCCCAGTGACTTCCAGATTAGCCGGTTAAAGGCGGCCCGCATTCAGCAGCTTCTTGTAACCTTTACCAGATTATCCGAACACCTTTACGTCCTAGTACGTAGAACTGACGACCGATGGGGCAAAAAGGTTTTGGAATGGAGGCCACGTACCAACAATCGTTTTATTTAGTTATATAAATTATTTTGCTATCTTGGAGCAAATGTACTGACTATTCATTCTATTGCGATTGCGTGATTTCCCACTGCGCGTTTCGGCCATCACAATAGTCAATTTAAACTTCCGCTAGTATTTCACACAAAACATTTTGAACTGTCCCATTAACTTGATATAATACTGGGTAAGTATTCGATTCATCAAATTCAATATGTTAGGGACGTATCAATCTGAAATAAAGTATAAATTTGAAACAAAAAACAAAACAACTTCAAAAAACTAAAACGCTAAAAATAATCTTAACACTTAAGTACCTAAACAGTTACTTTTGGAGTCGGTGCAAACGAAAACGAATCTTTTTTTTTCGAAAATGTTTACACTATAGTATCTTTAAAGTATAAGCTATTCATTAAAAAAATCATCATCAAAATCGGTCCACATTTGGCAAAGATATTAAATAAGATAGATACTAAAATCAGTTGGCGTCGTACGGAGTTCATGCGATGTTTGATGATTTTCTTATAGATATCATTATCAGAATGTAACCAAATTTATATGGGACCATTCTGAAAGTATTACCTTTCAAACAAAAAAAATATTATCGAAATCGGTCAACGTAGTAACGAATGATCGCTAAACATACATAAAAACATTTTTAAAAAGATTCCGACGAATTGAGAACCTCCTACTTTTTTGAGGTCGGTTAAAAATAATGAAGAAAGTTACATGATTCCATTTCTAGTTAGGATACGCTTGACGCTCCTATAACATTAGTAGATGCACAATAGATATTTTAACCCCCCGACAAAGCGATAAAAGTCCCCGTAACACGAAATTAATTGAGGAAGGAAAACGTTACAAATCAGTAAAACCCCGTCTCATTTTGCTAATAAATTTAAACACATAGGCCCGCATGTACAGACGACCGATCAACTAGAAACTGGTGCAGTTTTAGACCTTATTCCAATGAAGTTAGAGACACATGTCACCTGCAATTACAGTGTCATGACTTTACCAGTTAAACCTGCTTCGCAGTTATGCACTCCTGGTAGGCCGGTTGTTTGACGCAAGTAGATATTAGTATTTTCTTGCGTTTTCCTGTTCCAAATTAATGTATGTAATTTATGACTTAATTTGCCTAGTTCTCTGGAGTTTCTTTCTATCAAACGGGAACAATAATTATCAAATGTGTCTCTTTGTGAATGGGCTAGTTTCCTAAAAAAAACTAATCAGTCCGTCAGTTGGATTAACAGAAAATATTAGACAGGTATTTTTTCTTTTCTCAATAAAATAAAAAAATATAAAGATATAGCCCGTTAAACTTGCACGTAACGTCACGCCTTGCGACACTTTTTAGCAAGGCGTGACGTCACATGCTCACTTTGATGCGCTTTATCTTCGTCATTTATTGTTTGATTGACAAACGACAAAATATGGGTCCAATATTTTTTGATAACCTAACTGACGGACTAAATAGAATAATCTTTTTTTGACCCAGGAAACTAGCCTATTGTGCCCTTAAGAGAAAAGGATATTTTAAAGTAACCGATTATAAAAACGACAAGAGTGCAATGACTTAACCTGCTTAGGTCACACTTACTACATGTCTTGTAACTGTAATTTTCCTGTAAAAAACCGGACAAGTGCGAGTTGGACTCGCCCACCGAGTGTTCCGTACAAATTTGTAGGTACAGACGTCAGCTCGTCAACCTACCACAAAACGTCAAATTTCCTGTCATGTCATGTCAAACATGTCAACCTTAAATTTAATTAGTGATAACTACATTTTTGCGCCGTTTGGCGTTGAGACCATGGGTCCTTGGGGCTTAAGTGCCCTAGCTCTATTTAAAGAGTTAGCTAAAAGGCTAACTCAAGCCACTGGTGACCCAAGGGCTGGCAGCTACCTCGGACAAAGGATCAGCATCGCTATCCAGAGGGGCAATGCTGCTAGCCTTTTGGGCACCATCCCTACTGGCAGCGCTGGGGCTGATATCTTTTACATTTTATAGTATTTTATATTTTCTGTATTTATGTTTATTATTATTTTCTATTTAAAGTATTTGTTTAAGTTTAGGTTAATTGTTTATATTATTTTGTAAATATCTTAGGTATAATATTGTAATCCTTGCTTTATAAATATATAAATATAAATATTAATTAAAGTAAAAAAAAAATCGGTTTAATGGCCTTTAACTTTCTGGGTAGGTCGACCTGCCGATGACTGTACTCAATATAAATAGTTCAGGAACCGAGTCTTGCAGTTTGATTACAAATTAATCACAAAGGTATAGTTTCAGATTATACACGTAGTAGGTATAAGACGATATTATTTGCCTCATAGTTTTAGGTCAACGGAAAGTACCCTTCCTTTTGATTCCTTTGAGAGTGTCGAAATATACGTTTTTTGCTGAATAAACGGCCGAAGTATTAACCTAAGTATATCGTTTTAATTTCAACTCGATACCTCCCACGCACGCACGCACGCACGCACACACACACGCACACACACACACACACACACACACACACACACACACACACACACACACACACAACACGCGCACACACACACACACACACACACACAACACACACACACACACACAACACACATAATTTATTTTCTCCTAGTTGTAATAACTTGTACTGTAATACTTAAGTGATTATTGTAACGTGCACCGAGAGAGGGGAGTGCTGGTGCTCTGTATCACAGGCTACCTGCCTAGCACAGACGCCAGCCTCCTACAATCTATACAAACACTTAATGTACCTATAGCACTTCTGTTGTACCAACTATTGATAAGACTTGATTGTGGAGGAAAAAAAAGGTTTTATTATTTATTTATTAAATTTGACTCTACTTAGTAGACTAGACTTCAGAGGCGTCTTTACCTATGTGGTGCAGGGTGTGCGTTACACTCGGGCGCAGCGCTCCTAGGGGGCGCAGCGGTCCTAGGGGGCGCCGAGCGCCGCTCGCTACTCAGTACCCATTCCGTTTAGACCACGCGCTTACTAGGGGGCGCGATGTTTGCACACGGGCGCTACATGGGCTTGTCACTAATACAGGCTTGCTCTGCTATCACCTGACGAGGAAGCAAAAATCTTCGTAAAGGCCACACGCGATGTTCTAAAATTCCTTAGATTCGTCATCAGTTTAACCTCGTATTCATTAATTTACTTGTTCTTCTGACAGCTAAAATACCGACTTGATACAGATCGCATGACAGTAAAAACTGTCACCTTCGCATTTTACTATGAATAACTGTTTCGTGACGTATTTTTTTCTTATTTCTAAGTATTTGCGAAATCAATTTTATTTTAAATGTCTATGATAACACGGGAAGGTTGTTTTTGACGTGATGTTCTGTTTAAGTTACATAAGCTAGTTATCACTTACGGATCCGTCTGCTTAAATTGTTGAATTGAATTATTTATTTTGCATAACCATAATGTTACATGAGGTACTATGTACAGATGTATGATAAAAATCAAATCAATAAAAATTCAATTCAACACAAAGGTTCTTTAAATAAATTAAAACTCACGACTATCTGGTGTAGTGGTTTGCGCTCCGGACTGCAAAGCCTGATGATTGCGGGTTGGATTACCGCCAAGGGGCAATTTTTTTTCTCTCAATATCACCAACACTATTAGCCCAAAACCGATTAGATAACGGATACTACATAACATATATACCTAAGTTTATAAACATCCATGACTTGGGTACAAATGCTCGCGATCATCACAGAAACATTTGCCCCTTTTCCCCAAGTCCTTTTCAATACTTAATAATTTGAATCACTTCCTTTTAAAGTAGTTGTAAAATATAAATAAATAAATAAATATTGGACAACATCACATAAATTGCTCTGATCCTGTGATAAGTAGCTTAAGCACTTGTGTTACAGAAATCAGAAACAACGACGGTACCACAACATCCAGACCCTAGACAATATAAAAAAGTTATTTTTCCACATTGACCGACTGGAATCGAACCCAGATGATACTAATGTAAAGCCGGGTCTAGTTGAAAGATAATTGCTTTATTCTGGTGTCGTAACAACAGCATAGGGTCTTGCGTTCAATCATCATCATCATCATTTCAGCCATAGGACGTCCACTGCTGAACATAGGCCTCCCCCAGTGACTTCCAGATTGGCCGGTTCAATAGGTATCTAAGTCAAATGACTAAATTTTAAATTTACAAATTTTGTGACGACTAAAGAGACCAATTAATTTACTTTGACATTATATAATACTAAATAATTTCAAATACAAAACAAAATTGAATTGAAATTGTTGAAATTAAGTAGGTAATTACATTTTGTTATTTGTATTTCAACGCCCAAAGTGGCAGAATATGTAGAATATATCTAGCTTTAAGACCTTAATAGTGTAACCATATTCTATGAAAAAAATGATTTGATTTGATTTGATTTGATTAAGAAACAAACTTTTTTAATTTTGCTCGATTCTGGGTGCGCTTGTTTACGCCCCAAGTAAATAAAATTGCAGTATGGTACCTCGAGAGCACCACGTCTGCCCTAAAATTGGCACTACCTTTAAATCAGAATCAGTAAATAAATCGATCTTCAAACTCAAACTCAAACTCAAGCGTTTATTTGCCAAGAACACAGTAAATAAAGATATAATTTAAAAGCAGGTAGCGCATAAAAAACACTCATTTTTTATAATGTAAAACAAAGTCGGGTTACTTACACCATTTATAAGTCAAGAACGGCTAGGCCCATTTATGTGATTTATGATTTTTTGGATTTTTCTCCGTCCCGAATAGCAGAATAAAAACAAATAAATAATAAAATAAATAATCTTTATTTACCAAAAAGTACAATTATTATTACAACAAGCAATTAAATTTAGGTACCTATGTCACTTATTTGCATAGATAATTTGAAATTTTGCTTGGGAAAAATACAAAAACTCTCACACTAGGCTATGCCTGTCCTGTGAGAAGCTTTAACACGATTCCCATTAGAAATAAAGATAATAACGAAGACGCACTTTTTTATTATTCTCTAGATCTTAGGTAATTTAAAAATTTGGTACTACTTTGAAATGTAACCCTGTATAAATACGATTCGACAAATCACAGTAGTATCCACTAACTCCTAATTGTTAAGGAGTTATGTGGCTTTAATTATCAGTTCATCAGCATCATCATCATTTCAGCCATAGGACATCCACTGCCTAACAAAGGCCTCCCTCAATGCCTTATCGTCGGGGGGGATTGCCAATACTGAACACGCTTGGCAGGCGGGTTGGCGAGCGCAGTTTTTTATACGATTTCGCACGAAGACGCTGCTGCCCGTCTCGTGCTACAGGAATTAGTCGCCTCTTACGGCACGCCTCCTGTTGGCGGTGGGGAAGTGTATTCTTTACGGCCGTCTCCGTACGGCACGTTATCAGTTCAATTATCAGTTGTCAACAGTATGATATTATGATGACTCCCAGATGCGAAAACCTGAATAAGTTATTCAAAGTTACCAAACATAGCTAACCTAACATGTTAACTGTACGTACATAGCATAGCATACATTATAATTTATTGTTTGTCGTTGAATTTATAGTTTCGTGAGGTTTTTGTCTTATATTGGCCGTCTTGACTATTAATAGATACTTAAACAGCTTTTGTATGTCATCAACACAACAATAACCTACTCGCGATAAGTGTTTAGAGTGCCCTTAAGCAGTACTTAGGTATGTTCACATTCCATGATCAGTTGACATCGATGGGTACTAGAGATGGGCCGAGTACTCGATTAATACTCGGTACTCGGCGTACTCGGCCAGTTTTTTAATACTTGTACTCGGCCGAATAACTCGGTTTTAATGCCGAGTATACTCGGTTTAAGTAAAACAATATATTTTGGTAGATGTAATTAAAACAACAGTGTTATTCTTTTGTGTGTTTCATTTTAACATGGTTTAACATTGCCGTTTAGAAGCCTTTCGTCCAAAACCACTATGTGAAACCAGAGAATCGCATAAGGTACATTTCAGATATTTTTCCTACCCATCTGCAATAACACTATTTAAGACAGTTTTCATTCATCAATCCCAATCATTAAATGAATGCAGTATGTTTAATAATTTTGAAATCAATGAATAGTCATTTAACTTCCCGGGTTCGATTCGGTCAATGTAGGAAAATAACTTTTCTATATTGTCTCAGGTCTGGGTGTTGTGGTACCGTCGTTGTTTCTAATTTCTGTAACACAAGTGCGTGCTACTTACCATAGGATCAGAGCAATGTATGTGATGTTGTCTTCAATCCAAGAGCAGACACATCAATTTCAATTTCAATTCATTTATTCAATAACAATATACATCGTGTTTGAATTAATTAAGATAAATTACAACCACTTAAAAAAAAAAATACAGACGTCAAAAGAAAAAAAATGTCAGAATAAAACGAAAAAAAAAGGGTTGGTAAATAAGTCTCACTATTTAGAATTAAAAATACAATTTTAAATGTCAAGTTCTTCAGTTCAACAGATCACATATCAGTAATTATGGTTTTTCCATCGGACCTAAACCGATCAGATCCTGTTAAGAGGTTTCTTACAGCCCTGAAACCATTATGTATCAAATGTGGTACATCGAACAGTCGGTACCTATAAGTGGTTTCTAGTGAATTTAATGCAGCCCTGTATAGTGCTCTTCAATGTCACACATTGTAATCCTATTGCTATGACAATGGTCAAGACACACGCAAGTGGAGCAATGGTCCCCGCACGAGGATGCTGCAATGTAGCGGAGCGTAGCGTGTCATTCCTGTTCTGTGGCTGCAATAATCAATAATTAGCCTAATGCCATGGTTAATAATAACTTTGAAGCCTTCAAAGAGTCTCTACTCAACAGTTCCAATAAAACTTAGATAGATAGATACATGGACTTAACCTGCTCAGCTCGCACGTACTACATGTCTTGTAACCATTGATTTAAAAGTAAAGATACGGCTTACAGAACAAATCACTCTACACGTTTACGATACATGACACACTAACGCCATCTATTAGAACTACCCTGAACTGTGTCGTAAACGATTAAACAGCAACACACCACGCGTTGCTTTCTATTATGCCAAACATTGAGAATAAGGAAACAAAATTTCTAAAATAATGTAAATATGTTTCTTATACAACATATTTTCGACTTACCTGACATATTAAATATCATACTTTTTATTAGTTGTGCTTTTGTTGTAGTGAACACCACAAATCTTATAATTTTTCTAATTTTAACGTACCTTCGCTCTCGACGATAGCCGACAGCCGACTACGTCACTTCGGTCTAAAGAGGATCACTTTAGGGCCACGTTAGTGGCAACAGTATAACATGCGGTCCGCCCTGTCCTTACGAAGTAATATACATATAAGTCAATGCTTGTAACTGTATTTCCTGTAAAATAAGCTGACAAAGGTGACCGAGTTTGTTGCGCCGTTTCTTCTTATTACCAGCCGATATTTAGTCCCGAAGTGGTGGTAGTGTAAAGCTATATTTTGGACGTGTATAAGTGCCCGGAAAAGGGCCTATATACTGAATAAATTAGTATTATGATGGAAATTACACTCAAAAGTAAGACAGAAAATTAATAAAATTAAAAAACAACAACTAAATACAAAAAAAACTAAATTTGCTAAAAACTAAGAAATTAAAACCGAGTAGTGTGTGTACCGCTGCATCACAAATAGGAGGTAGCTCAGTAAAAATTTGCTCCAGGAGCAAAATACTGGTATTCTGCTACCACCCGGGAGACGACGCAGAAGTAGTAAGTAGTATGTTTATAATGTAATGTATGCAGATTGCAGTAACTTCATTATTAATCTATCATTGTAAAAAAACTGACTTCCAAAAAACTAAAAATAATATTAAAATATACCCAATCGTAATCAGTTATTTTTGGAATTGGTGCGAATATAAACATTTTAAACTCTCCAGTCCACAAGGTGGATAGGCGACCTGGTAAAGGTCGCAGGAAGCCGCTGGATGCAGGCCGCTTCCGACCGACCAATCTGAGAGTCACTGGGGGAGGCCTGTGTTAAGCAGTGGATGTCCTATGGATTTGCTGTTGTAGTCATAAATTGTTTGCCTTAATAGAAACCCTTAATTTATTTACTGTGCTTATAGGTTCACCAGATTTTGCTTCTTGTTGACCTAGAACCATGAAATTGGGCGAAAAATTGGTGGTCAATCAACAAACTCGGTAAACATCATCGAGGCTTGCTTTTTTCCGTTATGGTCAAACTATTTACATACCTACTATGATAAGTAGCCTAAGCACTTGTGTTACAGAAATCAGAAACACCCAGACCCGAGACAATATAGAAAAGTTATTTTTCTACATTGACCGGCCGGGAATCGGACCCGGGAACTCAGAGATAGCGACACCAAGTCCGGTATGCTCGCCTCTCGGCGACGGATGTCGACACAGTAATAAATTAATAATTAAGTATAATTCAAAGGAGTTCGCTAATTTATAATGACCTAGAACAAGTTATTCTTCTATATTATTATTTTCCATCTATTTATATAATAAGTAAATTTTATTAAAAAAAATAAAACCGACTTCAAAACACTAAAATGCTAAAAATAATCCTAACACTTAAGTACCTAATCAGTTACTTTTGGAGTCGGTGCCAGCCGATGAGAGATTCAATGTTTTTGTTTGCACCGACTCCAAAAGTAACTGATTAGGTACTTAAGTGTTAGGATTATTTTTAGCATTTTAGTGTTTTGAAGTCGGTTTTATTTTTTTTAATAAAATTTACTTATTTCATCAATTTTTAGTGATAAATCCTAATCTAACTGCTGAACACTGATTTCATCCCCTATTTTCCTACCTTTAGGGGTGATTTTTATTTTGTAAACTTTTAGCATATTATCTTTGAAGTATAAGCTATTCAATAAAACAAAAATCATCAAAATCGGCTCATATTTGACGAAGATAGGTAACAAGAACCACAACCAAAATACTATCTGGGTATATATTTGTTGATTTTCTCAAAAAGTTCTAAATCAATTTCGATAAAATTTATATGGGACCACCTCTGAAGAATGATCTACCAAACAAAAAAAGAATTATTAAAATCGATTCATAATTGGCGGAGTAATCGCGTAACAAATATACAAAAAAAAAAAAAAAAAAAAACATACAGTCGAATTGAGAACCTCCTCGTTTTTTGAAGTCGGTTGAAAATGAATCTCTATTTAAATCGGTCATCGCATCACGCGTGAACGAGTTCACCACTGGATGCCGAAATTCATTAGACCACTGAGCACAAGACCAAAAATACTTTTGGCCATTGTTTAGTTGATCGATTTTACATTTGACCGAGTGAACGTTTGGTCGAAAATATTGGTTAGGTTATGTTAGTAATTTTTTCGAGACAAACGTTCACTAAACCCCGCGTGGAGGAACGGATGGAAAAATTTCGCTAATTCTTTTTTTGTTGTGCTAATTATTGTCAGGAGGAGATTCGTTTGATAAAAAGAATTAAGAAAGTTGCGCAGAAAATCCTTTGGGAATAAACTAAAGCCCACGCGAACGAAATCGCGAACAACAGCTAGTGACGTAATAAAAACCTACGCGCTAAATGTAAGTAATGAATAATAATAATAATAAATAATATTTATTTCATAACAATGGGTACATTATATTATATTTACATTTTTAGCGTGCATTTGTGTGCGTGCATGTGTGTGTGTGTGTGTTTTCCCGTTACTATTTAATTTTAATGAGTAATGCCTCAAGATCATCATAGGTTTTATGTAAGTGTTAATTTATTATCCTAAGGTCATAGATGACTTCCTAAAGATATTTTCGCGAACCGTACACTGGCATGGCTAATCACTCCGGCCTCAGCCCTCCCTTGCAACTGCAATACAAAGACAAAGTCAAGTTCGTGGGAATGACACTGCCGCCCAATGTCACAGTATAAATAAATTCAGTAGCATAATTTTCAATGCCTAATAAAATTGATAATTTTTTTATAATGATTGATTAATAATTTACTTCTAAGAACATGGTAACACAAGATCTTTGAGCTTAGGACCTAGGTAATGTAACTGATTGCAAAAAATTTATCAGTACTTACAATCACATCGACATATTTCACGAGAAACTGATGCGCTTTCGTTGTTTGTTAAAAGGGTCACTCGATTTAGTTGAGCCCTAGTACAAGTACCTACTACTAGTTTAGGGCTTAGGTAAATTATTGTTATGTCCCATTGTATTAAATTTCTAATCGAACTTTTTATCTCGTCAACATATTACTGTAAAAACTATTGGTGGAAACTTGTAATGCTTTCGTGCTATACATTATTTTGTAAACGAAATGTAACATTGACAGCTGTTTGTTTCCTTAATAAAGATAAATAAATAAACTGCTTAAATACAGCAGCTTTTTCTATAGAATCACCATCAAAATCGCAATAAAAAACACTTTCCCATAGTAAACTGCCGACCAAGGATGTTAAGGAGCTCCGTAACCGTAATCAAATCCAATATAAGAAATTAGTTTTAATTAACAAATAAAATAAATATAGCTCAAAAAATTTAAAAACTTTCACGATTTCGAAGTAAGGAATCAACATTCTTGCGTTACGAGGTGCCAGATAGCGAATATTTCCAGTGACGTCTCTCAGCACACCCAGACTCAAACCAATTTAGAAAATTTCGAATTGACTTAAAACGTGAATCAAATACCCAATAAGACCCTATCATTCCAAGCAAATAAACCATAATTAGGATTCGGTGGGGGTTAAAGAGCTTTAGAGTGCAAGTTTGGTGTAGTTTGTGTTCTAATGTTTGGTGAAGTGATAAAGACCTGAAACTATTGAAATATCATTGTATTCAACGCCGCATCGAGTGTCAAGTGACTTGTCTCAAGACAACTTGCTTGACCTGATAGCGTCTTAAAACCTGCTTCTACGGGAAGAGTAGTCTTTACTGAATCCAAGAAAAGCAATAAAAACTAAACACCCGTTTAAAAACGTTGTGATCACTATACCAAGAATCACTCGACATTGGCAGAACCACCGCTCTGCATATAGAGCGGGATTGAGTCCATATATAAAAATAAAAAAAACAATAATTACACACTAACAACATATATTTAACACATACTTATAGACATTTCTGATATAACTGTCACTTAGAAGTGAACACAACATGAGCTAACTAATCATTTGACTTGACATCGTCTGACGACCGTCTGGTGTAGTGGTTCGTGCTTCGGACTACAAAGCCTGGCGGTTGCGGTTTCGAATCCCGCAAGGGGCAAATGTTTGCGTGATAAGCATAACCATTTGTACCTAAGTCATGGATGTTTATAAACGTATTTAAGTATATTTCTCAGTTATCTATTCGTCATAGTACAACCGATTTCCAACCACAGCAAAACTAACCACCACCTCCATAAATGGGGATTAAGGGAGTCACCGCAATGCGACTGCGGAGCACCTGATCATAACCTTTCCCATGTGGTAAACGAATGCCCACTTCGCTGTTTTCCTGGCGGAATGTCGGAAGTCCATGATTACACACCTGCCGCCGCAAGATGGCTTAAAAACCTGGATATCGACGTCTCATCCACGCAGGAAGAATGCCATACGCAATGATGATGAGTACAAGCTTTGCTTAGTTTAGGGCTAGATGGTGTGATTGGGGAAAGAATTTATTTATTTATTTGAGTAGGTCCCGAGCGGGCTCTCTGTATCTATCTACTCTGTGGCAATGTCGTGCAGATTGCGAAGAAGGTCAATCGTCAGCTCCGCGACCTGAACATTACAATGGGCTGCAGCTCGCGAATTAGAGGCCTAGAGTTTCTCACAGACAGAATTCAACAGTTTCAAAGGTGATAGACACAAAGTGTTATGCAAAACAATGGTGACGAGATAATCCGATGTCAAAACTCGCAGACGTCACATAATCGCGATCTTTTGTTTATTTGTGTTAAGTTCTAAAGGTCGTGAGGGAATCTATCTATACAGGGTGTAACGAAAAGGTGAAATAAAACTTTAAGGGGTTATTCTACGGCTAAATTACATCAACTTTTCCTATGGGACAACATCAAAATCTCAAAAAAAAATTGACGTTTCCATACAAACTGATGCCAGCTGGTCGCGTTTTAGTTTGCGTGGAAAGTGGAAAGTGTTTTTTTTTGCGATTTCGATGTTGGTCCTATAGAAAAAGTTGATGTAATTTAGCCGTAGAATAACCCCTTAAAGTTTTATTTCACCTTTTCGTTACACCCTGTATATATAAAAGAAAGTCGGGTTAGATACCATTTATAAATCGAGAACGGCTGGACCGATTTTTAAGATCTTTGATTTGTCAACCGACTTCAAAAAAGGAGGAGGTTCTCAATTCGTCGGTATCTTTTTTTTTTTTTTTTTTTTTTTTTATGTATGTTCAGCGATCATTCGTTACTGCGTTGACCGATTTCGATAATTATTTTTTTGTTTGAAAGGTAATACTTTCAGAATGGTCCCATATAAATTTGGTTAAATTCTGATGATGGGATCTATAAGAAAATCATCATACATTGCATAAACTCCGTACCACGCCAACTGATTTTAGTATCTATCTTACCTATATCTCTGCCAAATGTAGACCGATTTTGATGATTCTTTTTTTAATGAATAGCTTATACTTCAAAAAAAACTATAATAAAATTTTTTGGAAAAAATTTCACCCCTAAGTGTGGAAAAATAGAAAATGAAATCGGTGTTCAGCAGTTAAATTATGTTTGCATTCGTAAGATTTGTTTTGATTAGGATTTATCACTAAAATGGATGAAATAAGTTAATTTTATAAAAAAAATAAAAACCGACTTCAAAAAACTAAAACGCTAAAAATAATCTTAACACTTAAGTACCTAATCAGTTACTTTTGGAGTCGGTGCCAATCAATGAGAGATGCTTTCGTTTGCACCGACTCCAAAAGTAACTGATTAGGTACTTAAGTGTTAAGATTATTTTTAGCGTTTTAGTTTTTTGAAGTCGGTTTTTATTTTTTTTATAAAATTATTGAATTCGTCTCCGCCCCGAATAGCAGAATAACTATAAAAATTACGGAAAAATTCACGAAAAAATTTGTATGAAAGGGCGGTACGAAGTTCACCGAGACAGCTAGTTATTTATATTATTAACTTACAACTTTTACTTACTTACTAAAACCTAAAACAGAATAAATCCTAATTTCAGTACTTTTTCATTACTCATACTCGGAAAGTAGGTCTGAAGTTGCCTGAGGAGCGGGTTGAAAGTAATACTTTTCAGCCCTAGGGAAAATTGTTTTCAACTGACAGCTGTCAAATTATTTTAAAAAACTAGTTCTATTTTTAAAAAAATATTGAATCATGTTCCAACTTTCTATACAGCCACTTAATAACAGCGCGATGTAAAATTTAATTAACTTAAAGTTAAGTATTAATTATAAATTTTTTTAAACGACCTTATTATAAGAGATTTACTTTCAACTATTTGTTTAAAATTACATTAGTAAGTTAAATAAATATTAAATAAGATAATAGGTAAGGTATATTATAGGGAAGGTATATAGGTAAGGTATGTTGTATGTATGTTGATGTTGGTCCCATAGAAAAAGTTGTTGTATTTGAGCACCAGAATCAGCCCCTAGGAGGTTGTTGATGTTTAAAATATAACCCTGTATACGCGTACTTTAGTAACTAAGAATCTGAGCGAACATGGCGAAACCGTTATGATTCCGTTTGACTGAACCCTAAAAAGAAAGTTTAATTTAAGTTTCCGAAGCTGCGAAGTAATCTGCCATAATATTATATTAACATCCATCTTGCACTACAACATTAACTCACTTCCCGCTTTTTTGCCATACTGCTGGCGGGGTTTCCCCGCCTGCATAACCTGCATTTAGCTTCAACGATACGCTTCAACGGACCCATTACTAGGCCATTGACCTTTAAACAGATGTGTGAAAATGGACGCTAGTGTTGCAAAACTCGATATATTCCAATAAAACATACGATGAGTAAATATTTATTTGACACTTATGAAGAATGCATGACATAGATGACATCTAAAGTTATGTCAAAAAGGTTGCCGCTCTGCATTTTCAACCGACTTCAAAAAAGGAGGAGGTTCTCAATTCGACTGTATGTTTTTTTTTTGTATGTATGTTACGCGATTACTCCGCCAATTATGAATCGATTTTAATGATTCTTTTTTTGTTTGGTAGATCATACTTTAGAAGTGGTCCCATATAAATTTTATCGAAATTGATTTAGAACTTTTTGAGAAAATCAACAAATATATACCCAGATAATATTTTGGTTGTGGTTCTTGGTATCTTCGACAAATATGAGCCGATTTTGATGATTTTTGTTTTATTGAATAGCTTATACTTCAAAGATGCTATGATAAAAGTTTGCAAAATAAAAATCACCCCTAAGGGTAGGAAAATAGGGAATGAAATCGGTGTTCAGCAGTTAGATTAGGATTTATCACTAAAAATAGATGAAATAAGTAAATTTTATTTAAAAAAATAAAACCGACTTCAAAACACTAAAATGCTAAAAATAATTCTAACACTTTAGTTCCTAATCAGTTACTTTTGGAGTGATGCCAGCCGATGAGAGATTCAATGTTTTTGTATGCACCGACTCCAAAATTAACTTACTTAAGTATTATTTGTGAGATAAGTACATTGTGTTTTCATGCAATGGCCAAGTCAATCTATTTATTTTAAACATAAAAGGTTATTAATATTGACATGGTAGTGACGATGGATAATAAGATGTTGTTAGGTTAGCTAATTACGTCATAACTTAAGACAGAAGAACCCTTAAGCAGGGACTGAATAAATTAACCGACTTGCTATTACATGGATCTTAAAAATGTTTAAGGTAGAAGAACTGAATTGCGAGACTTAGTTTTTTTACGAGTTATGTTTTGATGGCATCGATAGTTTTACTACAGCCTATGAAGTACAACACTAATGGATGCAGTGATGTTTTAAACGTCCTCAGGAATTTGATGAGTAGGAAGTCAAATTAATGCAAGTGTTCCATACTTGTAGACGAGTGATCTTTACAAGTAGGAAACAACAGAGAAATAATTTGTGTTTATTTATTGACTACCTATTGCCGGCAGCTTCACCCGCTATTTGGAATATGAATCGACGTATAGTTGAATTGAATCGGCCAAGCGGCTAAAACAAAAAAGGAGAATTAGCATCTTTTTTGCTTGTTTTTTCTATGATTTAAATATTTATTTATTCAAACTATATGTACTAGAAATTAATGCTATGATGCTCAAAATGTTGTGTAGGTTCTGACAATTCATAGCATATTTTTTAATATTTTTGACAACTTGGGTTTAATTAGTTCAATTATTACCTACGTAACGCAGTTTTTGAAGATTTTTAACCCTCCCTCCCCCTATGTAACACGCGGTAACCCGTATTAAAAAATTACGTAACTTGTTGTTTGAACACCCTTTCCCGCCCTTGTAACGCATCGTAACGTTTTAAAAGACTCCCCCCAAATTGCGTTACGTAATACTTGAACGCCCCCAACATAGTTTAACACAGTGGAAACCTCAGCTGGCATCCGCAGAATACCAGTGTTCGCGAGCGACGTGCTCTCTGCCGTCACGACCTTATACTGAGATACCATTTTGGTACCTGACTGTATTAATGTATCACTGTAAATTTTTATGAACAAATCATCGACTTTCACTACAAAAAACAGCCGATTTTGTATAGAAAGACAAAAAAATTCATAATGACTGTATATAATGTTTGTAGTCACCAAGCTATAATCTTCCTGTTTACTGTCTAATAAATCGATTTAAGTCAGATAATTTGAATAAAATGTAACAAAGAGCAACGGATTTTACCGCGTTTATGAGGAAAAATACTAAAATAGACACGTAAATAATCCGTAGGAGTCAACAGTTGCGTCAATAAACTTCAGAGAATTGTGGAAAGATGTTATGTGTGTAAAAGGAGGTAAGACGAAATGGTTTCGATCGAGAATCGAGAATGATAAACAATTTAAGTAATTAAAAACGCTGTCATTAAACTTACTATAAATAGAATATTATTTATAGCAATAATTACCGATAGGTGTCGCATTTGATCAATGATTCTGTTCTGAGTCCACTGATCATCAAAGGTTAATTAAACTACCACTGTTAAGGTGAGGGGTAAGGCAAGAGACCTGTTACGTGCCTAAGATAGTACAAATGCTTCTCGCAGACTAAACATCCATCCGTTGCGCTTCTGTGCAAATAGATTATCATTGCGAGCAAAATATCCGCTTATGGAAAAGTAGGCGTTAACAGTAAAATCCTTATAACTAATTCTTAATTTGTTGACTATTTGAAAGAAATAATTTCTTTAACCTAAGGGCACTAATGTTATAAATAATCAAACCAAGCGCGTTATACTAGCGAGTCAAATATTTTACACATTGACATTTACGTGGACAATTATATATGACAATGCGTTGACAATGGTTGACAATGGAGACCAAACGCGTGTTTGGCCTGGCGCCATCTGAAATAAGATTTGCTTAAGCTTCCCCATTTAACGAGCACGAAAAAAAACAGTCATTGACATAAGTGAATTATGACTGAATTAATTTAACAATCTAATCTGATTTAACAACTGGTTCCCTTATCCCCAGTGGCGCTACTCGTCGCCCCTCGAAGTGGTGTCGACAGCGTTGGGCGCAGCTTGCGGCTGCGCCAGCTCGTGCGCTCTGCTAGCCGCCATCGTCGTCTACGGGGAGATCACGTCGCTCTTCGTGCAGAGGCACCGCGCCGCCGCCACCACGCCACATCTTTACATACTCACCATGTTTGGTGGAGGGACACAGCTGTGAGTCTTCATCATTAGTTAACTGGCCTTTCCACACGCCACAGCAGCTGGCCATGTGGCGATTTTTTGGCTTCCTGCAACCTTTACTAGGTTGCCAAGCCACAGGTCGGAGACCTGACCACGTTGCATCTTCAAGTTCGTGGTCCCCCTCACTCGAGAACCTGTCTTCCCTGACGGGTCAGTTCTGCGAGCGTGTGGCCTGCTCGTTGCCACTTTAGCTTTACAATTGGAAAAGCAGTGAGACGTTTATAAGCTTACTTTACTATAAGAAGAAACTAAGTTGAAATTGTACAGTCAAATCCATATTCATATTAATAGGGTTATTAATTAGTGTAAGTACTTATATGTATTTATAGTATGTATGATCATTATTTATAACAATGTGTAAGTATGTATATTATTTTATTTTTCAGTATCTATTTAATAAATATATAATATATTAAGTATAAAATTACTTTAAACTCTTCAACGCCTCCCCCACATAACGTTTTTTTTTTTTCAACTTTCCTCTACCTGAAGGTTGTCTGGAAGAGATCGCTCTTTGCGATAAGACCGTATTGTACCACCATTGTACCGAATTGTACCATTCTAAATTTATTGTATCTCTGTACTGTTTTTTTGTGTGGTGTGCAATAAAGAGTATCTATCTATCTATCTATCCAAACTCTTGAATTTGTAATTTTATGATCTCAGCTGTAGCATGAACACCAAAACACGCTATGATATAGCAATTTGACGACACCAACTGTGAAAATATGATAGATATAGACGCCATGATGACGTCACATGTTATGATCGCTGTTTCCATAAAAATTCAACATGGCGTCTATATCTACCATATTTAAAAAATAATACCGTTGGTGTCGATAAATCGTTATATCATATCGTATTTTTGATGGTCACGCTAGGGGGCAGAAATGTAAAAAAATAACGGCTTTTGTCTTTCGGCTACTCAACTTAATAAACACTATTGTAAAGTGAATCCGAATCCTTAGCAATGAATGTTTATCTCTTGCAGACCAGACGGCAACCGCTCCCTGCACATGGACGCGCTGGTAGACGACTCCGTGGCGTTCGGTATGGCCAGCGTCGCCATCATGGCCGCCCAGCTGACCACGGCCGCGACCGCCGTCACGCTCGCCAACTGGGGGGCTGCCAGAATGGTCAGTATTAAAAGAGTTCCTTACTAACACCAAGGACCGAAAAACCGAATTTAAGGGTTAACCGAGTAGACGAGTAACCCGACGGAGCGTTAAGCCGTATTTAGGGTAACTATAGATCGGTTTAAACCGTATAAGATGGCCGATTATTCGGATAGAACGAGTTAAAAATAGTAGTGGATTGTAATAGAAGCTTAAAAATATTAAACGAAAGTGAACCTTATGCCGGAACCAGTTTTTATAGGATTGGGTTAGCCCGTTTTCAACCGACTTCAAAAAAGGAGGAGGTTCTCAATTCGTCGGTCTTTTTTTTTTTTATGTATGTTCAGCGATCATTCGTTACTGCGTTGACCGATTTCGATAATTATTTTTTTGTTTGAAAGGTAATACTTTCAGAATGGTCCCATATAAATTTGGTTAAATTCTGATGATGAGATCTATAAGAAAATCATCAAACATTGCATAAACTCCGTACCGCGCCAACTGATTTTAGTATCTATCTTACCTATATCTCTGCCAAATGTGGACCGATTTTGATGATTCTTTTTTTAATGAATAGCTTATACTTCAAAGATACTATAATGAAACATTTTTGGAAAAAATTTCACCCCTAAGGGTGGAAAAATAGGAAATGAAATCGGTGTTCAGCAGTTAAATTATGTTTGCACTCGTAAGATTTGTTTTGATTAGGATTTATCACTAAAATGGATGAAATAAGTTAATTTTATGAAAAAAATTAAAACCGACTTCAAAAAACTAAAACGCTAAAAATAATCTTAACACTTAAGTACCTAATCAGTTACTTTTGGAGTCGGTGCCAGTCAATCAGAGACCAATGTTTTCGTTTGCACCGACTCCAAAATTAACTGATTAGGTACTTAAGTGTTAAGATTATTTTTAGCGTTTTAGTTTTTTGAAGTCGGTTTTTATTTTTTTCATAAAATTAACTTATTATGGATTAACTGTATACGTCGGGTTTCCTGTGAAATCGTTAAAATTTAACGGATTAAAACCTCTATACGGGGAACCTTTTCGGGCCTTGCCAAAACCATGACCGTCTTACTCAGCCTTTACCAGTCTACTGCTTGACTCACGCAATAGACGCTACTCTGACTGATCACCGGCTATTGTTTACCATCCGCTGCCAGCAACAGCGTGAACAGTATACATCCCAAACATCAAAAATGTTGCCCTCTAACTTCAACACATAAATAATAATGGCCTAAAAAATATTGTTAAGCTTTCTATACTCGGTTAAGTTCTCGGGATTCTGCATCTCTTAGTTTTTGGCTCTATTTCTTCTCTCTATAAACGTCGAGAGTGAATTTTAAAACAAGTAAAATAACAAATTTAGGCCAGTAAATTTGTAAGAAGCTCTCTTGCTAACAATCGCCGATTAAATAAAAGAAAACGACGGGTTTCCTTGATGCGCTGTGTGATGTGGTTTGCACTTAGCCGATCTTTTTAGTTAATTAAAAGAGGCAATTTCCTTTTTTGATCGGCTCACGATTGGCCTTGTATTTCTTCTGATTGGAGGAAGTTAGTTAGAGCTTAACCACTAATAATTTTAGGGTAGATCGGGCGTTTAAAAAAAATGCAACTCATTATTATATTGCAACCGCATCGCGTTTTGGTGACAAAAATAACTATCGGCGATTATGCGACTACATCGTACGTGTTTTAATGACTTTCTGTGCTTAATCGCTAATCAGCTTTCTTCGATTTTGCGACCGCATCGCGTTCCGGTAACTTTTAGCGTTCTATCCCATCCAATCGCGGTAAAAAAAGTAGGGTCTTTGAGGTGATAGATGCAGAATTTGGTCTAATCGAACAGAATAAAAAAACGATATTTTTACAAACAACGAAAAAATCCCTAATTTTTTTTTTTTGTCCGGACATGAACAGGTTAAGGTCCATGCAGCCTAGTCATCCGTCATTTATTTATCATCCCAATATTATCCTAATTTTTTGTGACTCCATTTGTCAATTAAAAAGAAATAAAATCACACCAAGAGTTCGCGAACTCTTCCAAAAGTCTCAATCGATCGCCAATCTCAAAAAATCAGTAGGTATGATCAGCTTACAGGAAGCAATAACCTTTTTGCGCAGGTGTCACGACTGCGCTGGCGCCTGCTGCGCACGGTCATCACGCAAGAGGTCGCTTTCTTCGACACCAACGACAACATGAACTTTGCGACTGCACTCACAGAGTAAGTCATATTTCGATTAAAATAGAACATAATGTTTATTAGACATAAAAAGTAGGATTACAAAGAAAAACAATTTTAGGTAGGTAGGTACCTAAATAGCAAATTGTTTTTCTTTGTAATGTACATAATAATTGTGATAAACTTTTGAACTTGAACTAGGCATAACTTTCGTTCTAAGTAGACTTTCCATTTTTTCTGGAGTTCTTTAACTACTTCATAGTACTTAGAATTTATATTAATATGAATATTGTTCTAATACTTGACGAAATAAATTTGCACACCTGCATGCAGGTCGAATACTTGAACCTAGATAAGCTATTGTTAACGCCTTTATAACTTGTGTTCTGGCAAATAAACGCATTTATTATGACTTAAGTTACTTAATAATTTCAAACGATATTATCTACTTACGTCATTTTTAATTCAAATTTTGGATATGAAGTGCTTTCGAATATTGCTCTTGCTTTCTGTTTAGTCCCACTGCAGCTAATCAGGATTCAAAATACATTTAAAATTAAGAATTCGGATAAAATAACACTGAGACTATTAATTCCGTCTCTCTGAGTAAACCATTGTGTCTTTGAACTCTTTTGCATTGCTATAATTACTTGTACTGCTTTCGCAGCCGTCTAATCTAGACCTCTCCTCCACAGAGATATGGACAAGCTCAAAGCAGGCGTAGGCGAGCACGTAGCGATGACCGCCTTCCTCTGCGGCACGGTGGTCATCGGGAGTACCCTGTCCCTCTCGTACGGATGGCAGTTGACGTTGGCGGGACTCTCGGTGGTGCCAGTCGCAATAATCGTCGCTGCTGTTGTCTCTAAGGTTAGTAAGTTTTCCCCTCGCGTTGCCTGTAAAATAGTGGTTTTTGGGAATAACCTGTACCTCCCAGGTTGGCAGCGAACGTTGGTAGGACTTACTGATTTACTAACCGCTTGATTCGTGGCTGCCTTATCTCTAAGTTTGGTGAGGATGCTTTTCTCTACAGCACGGTAGTCACTGGGAGTACTCTGTCAATCTCGGGATAGCAGCTGACATTTAAAGACATATATGTGGTGCCAGTTGTTATTATTCGTGTGTTAAGGTTAGTTTAGCTTTGGAAACACTCTTGTATATGAGTAGCCACTAACGTTGGTAGGACTTTCTGATTTATAACTAAGCTAACAGACAAAACTATGACGAGCTTATCCAACATTTAATTTAACCTGTTAACATTCAAGTAGTCTCATGAAAATGGAATTTCTAGTGTCTCGTCTACGTATGCTTGATGAGTTAAGTGGGTATTTAGAATAGAATAAAAGAACATTAATTCAGAACCATGTATACAATATAATATTTCACTCGGTTCATCAATCACAGACTGCAGTAGTTTTATAAGGCAGGAAAGGTTCTCGTTAGAAGGACTAACTACATATATATAACACACAACTCGCTTCTTTTGCCCACAGTATCAGACAAAATGCTCGGAAGAGGAAGTGAAGGCGTACGGGTCCGCCGGCCGCGTGGTGGAGGAGGCGCTGGCGGCCATCAGGACGGTGCGCGCCTACGCGGGAGAAGAGAAAGAACAGGAAAGGTATTATTATTAAATGAAGACCATATCATATTTTTTGATGAATTGAATTCGAGGAATAAATTGATGTCATATATAATGACTCGTTAACGGATAGCCAAAGATCTAAAAATTTGCATCCTTACAGATATGCGGAGGCGCTGGTAGACGCGGACAGCGCGGCGCGGCGGCGCGGGCTGTGGGCGGGCGCGGGCGCGGGGCTGGGCTGGCTGCTCACGTACGCGCTCAACGCGATCGTGTTCGCGTACGGCGCCGTGCTGTGCGTGCGCGACATGGACCTGCCGCCCGAGCTGCAGCAGTACCACCCGGGGATCATGCTCACCGTGAGTACACAGGCTGGCGGAGAAGTGGACAGGCTGGCTGCTCAATAAACAGGCTAGCTGCTCAGTAAATTATACTGGCTGCTCAGTTAATAGACAAGCTGCTCAGTTAATAGACAGGCTGCTCGGTTAAATGACAGGCTACTAAGTAAACAGATAGACTGTTAAGTAAACAGGCTGGCCTTACATTAAACAAGCAGGCGGCTCAATTAATAAACTAGCTGCTCAGTAAACAGGCAAACTTCTCAGTAATCAGACCGACTGCTCAGTAATCAGGTTGGCCGCTAAGTAAACAGGACTCTAGGTTATTACCTATTACCTAGGCCTACCTAGTTTCTTTCTCAGTAAACAGAATCACTGCTCCATAAACAGGTTAGCTGCTTAATTAGCTGCTCAGTAGGTACACTGGTTAGGTGATTTGTTAACTGCTAAGTAAACAGGCTTACTTCTCACGTATATTGCAAGAATACACTCACTAGAACCAATCAAACTCCAAATCTTTATTTCAGATCCTCTTTTGCACGTTCATGGCAGCCCAGAACATTGCCATGTGCCAGCCACATTTAGAAACATTTTCAACAGCACGAGGAGCTGCTAAGTCGCTGTTCAAGCTTTTAGAGCGGCAGTCTAAAGTAGACGCGCTGGTGCGGGGTGGGATCAAGCCTGACCATTTTAGGGGGAACATCACCTTTGAGAACCTGTACTTTAACTATCCATCGAGGCCTGATGTCAAGGTAAGAATAAAACCAGAAGCCTTATTGTCTGACTCCTAACACCTAACGCCATTAAATGTAATTAATACAGAAAAAAACAACTGTCAAACCTTCAGCAGAGATACGCGTCACCAAGTGAAACAAACAATGGTTGCTAAAAAATTCACAATTGAAAGAAAACTACAAATAATTTCGGATGCGAAAAACAGGAGAGTGCATGTAATATTAAATACTGCGTACTACCGCTGATCAAGTAAAACACTTGGTATCAACAGACATGAACTAGGATGTGACTGAGACAGTCTATTATGGCATAGACTGTTAAGCTCTCTCTTAATTTCTTTTGCATGACTGCTAGACTCTGACTTATTGTATGACCGAAGGAAGATCTACTCTAAAAATGCCATGACCATTCCATTCATTCAGGTCCTCCGTGGGTTGAACCTAAAAGTTAATGCCGGTGAGACAGTGGCGCTGGTGGGCGGGTCGGGCTGCGGCAAGTCCACGCTGCTGCAGCTGCTGCAGCGGCTGTACGAGCCTGACTCCGGACACGTGACGGTGGACGGCCACCGCCTAGCGGACTTGGACGTGCATCACTTTAGGACCAGCATCGGTGAGTTCGACCGTCAGAGTGGCTCCCAGGTAAAGACCTTCCGTGGCCGACCTGGAAAGCCTTGACCAGGCTGCGAAGGTCGGCCGTTGTCAGGAAAATCTAATAAAGTGGAGCTACATTGACGGCACTAACAGCAAGTGTGTCTGCGGTGCTTCTCTCCAAACCATAGGCCACCTTCTATCATGTCCCGCGTGTTCAGACAGCTGCACACGCGAAGACCTGGTAAGCGCCAAAGATAGTGCGGTACGTGTGACAGAATAGTGGTCATCAAAAAATTGAGAGAATTGCCATAGACAAGAGAAGAAGATCGGTAAGTTTGCTATAGGTAGATAGACGCCTTTAGGATAGGACCAACGACAACTGTATAACTTACAACGAGCCGGATGAAGTGAGACATTGATAAAAAAAAAATTTATAATTTAATAAACTCAGTTGTGGACATTATAAAGATCTGTAGCAATTTGTTATTAAACGTAGTGTAAGAAGAGAATTTGCATGCTGTATTGTATGGCTTAATAGGTCTTTAGGCTACATGATTGAATTAACTGGTTTTAAATTAAAAATTTCTATTCCAACTCGTGTATAATGGCATCATGTCTCTTCGCAGGTGTGGTGGGACAGGAACCGGTGTTGTTCAGCGGGTCGGTGCGAGACAACATCCTGCTGGGGCTTGAGGACGTCTCCGAGGAGCAGATGGTCGCAGCGGCCAAGACTGCGCACGCGCACCAGTTCATCACCAAGCTGGCTAACGTGAGCTCACACTATTTTAACTTTAGCTTATATCTTTTATTGCTTTCTGCGAAGAGCTTTAATTAAACTTAAACTGATTCGGTGGTTGCTAACCACAGAACCTGAAAGTGACGTCAAATATGTGCTCCTAATGTCTTTCAAACCTTTTAGCGTACCTACTGAATATAGGTAACTAAATCTGAAATATTCAGTCTAAATATGGGAGCTTACGTTTGGCAATATGTCTATAACTGCCTAAAAACTAGACGCAATAAAAAAACTGTTAGGTATCTGGGGGTCACTGGTGAACCCAATGGCATTTAAGGTGTTCAAAATACTTACATAACTTATAGGTAAAACCTGTCTTTGACTGCCTTCCGTCAAATCGAACTATATTTAGAAACGGAAAGTAGATCTATAAAAATATTCGATCTATAGATAAGAAAAATCTATGCCCGTATGACCGTCTTAAAGAAGATCTTATTTACTATAGTGTGACCACAAGCGCTGTTACCGCGGGTAGCTGCGCGGACGGGAGACGCGGGCGCATGGTAGGTAGCTCGGTATTTGAACCGTTCGTGACACTAATCGAGCGCCGTCGGAAACCTGATAGAGTTGAACATTGTTTTAAGTTATTCATGAATGATTTAAATTACCTACGTGTTTAAATACTTAGAAATATTAGTATTTGAATCGTGACGTCACGAAATTTTGGACCCCTCCAACCCTTTGTCACACAATGTCCGCCCCCCCCCCTTAATGTGTGACGTAATTTATGGATGACCCCTTAAGCACGTAAAAAAAACAGAAAATTTAACCTCTAAGGCGTGGTACAGCACTTATAGTCATACTATACATAGTAGGACGTCCACCTACAAAGTGGACAGATGACCTAGTCGCAGGAAGCCGCTGGATGCGGGCCGCTTCCAACCGGCCAAACTGGAAGTCACTGGGGAAGGCCTTTTTTCAGCAGTGGACGTCCTATGGCTGAAATGATGATGATGATGATGATGATACATAGTTAGTGTCACAAGAACCATGTTTCATGTGTGTTGTTTGTTGTTTAACCAGGGTTACGACACAGTGTTGGGCGCGGGAGGCGCGTCCCTCTCGGGCGGGCAGAAGCAGCGCGTGGCCATCGCGCGCGCCATCGTGCGGAACCCCAGCATCCTGCTGCTGGACGAGCCCACCTCCGCCCTGGACCCGGCCGCTGAGAGACAGGTATAGACATCATTCTTGATACTGCAAGTCTGGTTTTTGCCTTTGAAACTTAAGTGTTTAATATGTGTGAGTACCCGTTAACATCCAAGCGGTCTCATCAGACCGCATAACAATGGAGTATCTATTATGTCTCGTTTACGTATGCTTGATTAGTGTCGCAGCCGACTGGTTAAAATAGCCTTTAATTGCACGGCTAGCCAATTCATTTAACAACGCCATTCAACCACATGCCTAGTTTTATAGTTCATAATCATAATATTTTATTTGCGTAAAAACATGGTATAAAGATGTTACATTAAAATTTTATTAAAAAAAATAAAACCGACTTCAAAACACTAAAATGCTAAAAATAATCCTAACACTTAATGCCAGCCGATGAGAGATTCAATGTTTTTGTTTGCACCGACTCCAAAAGTAACTGATTAGGTACTTAAGTGTTAGGATTATTTTTAGCATTTTAGTGTTTTGAAGTCGGTTTTATTTTTTTTAATAAAATTTACTTATTTCATCAATTTTTAGTGATAAATCCTAATCTAACTGCTAAACACCGATTTCATCCCCTATTTTCCTACCCTTCAGGGGTGATTTTTATTTTGTAAACTTTTAGCATATTATCTTTGAAGTATAAGCTATTCAATAAAACAAAAATCATCAAAATCGGCTCATATTTGTCGAAGATAGGTAACAAGAACCACAACCAAAATATTATCTGGGTATATATTTGTTGATTTTCTCAAAAAGTTCTAAATCAATTTCGATAAAATTTATATGGGACCACCTCTGAAGTATGATCTACCAAACAAAAAAAGAATCATTAAAATCGATTCATAATTGGCGGAGTAATCGCGTAACAAATATACAAAAAAAAAAAAAAAAAAAAACATACAGTCGAATTGAGAACCTCCTCGTTTTTTGAAGTCGGTTGAAAAAGGTTCCCATGTCTTGCCAGGATTATTAGCATGCAAATATTAATTAAATTAAATGTAGATACATTATGCGTGAGACAATTATAATATAATTAGATTGATAAATTAATAACATCGATTGGTATACTAAATTACTAGGTATTATCACTTTTAATTAACTAGTCAAATTAAATCGAGTCAATGAGATGTGCGGTCAAGTAGTTCTTATAGGTCATAAATTCTTTGGTCAATGAGCCACTTATACAATTTAGTCTTAAAAACATTGATTTTCTGTTTTTTTTATGTCATTAGGAATTTTATTGTATATCTTAACACACATAGATACACAACTCTTGTTATATTTTTGCGATTTTGGGATGACACTTAAGACCAATCTGTTTGGGTTTCTTTTAAGCCTTGAGTTTGTATCTTTAGCTTTCAAGAATAATTTGTCGTGTTTCTTTACGAAGCAGCAAATTTCAAAAATGTACAGCGCAGGTAGTGGTAGAAGTCCAAGTTTTATAAAAGCTGGTCTGCAAGACTCACCCGGCGGGACCCCGCACATGGCTCTAACACATTTCAGTTGATTCATTATGACATTTAAAACATTCAACATCACGGCTGAGTTAAATATTCAATTAAGTTCCGCGCTGTTTTGTTTTGTTTACAAGATGGTGGCAACAGCAGGTGTTTTCTATCGTTGTGGGTTGTTTTGTGGTGAAAAAAATAACCAGAATAAGTTTCTAGTGTTATTTAGAAGTACAAATAATGGAGTTACCTACCAGCGTTTCAACTGAATTAAAATTTATTGTCATTTAACCAGCTAGCTGAGTGTCATCTAGCTGTACTGTTAAACGTTGTGTTCAGCCATTCGGCTATTATTTGACATCTAGTTGTTTGGTTGAATGACGTTGTTCAATGAAAGGGCTAGCCGTGCAATTAAACAGCTATTTTAACCAGTTGGCTGAGACAACAACAAAAATTTAAAACTAAAGGCTTTAATTTTTAAATGTACAATATTTGTTTGTTGTAGGTGCAAGCAGCTCTCGATGCAGCTAGTAAAGGAAGAACTACCCTCGTGGTTTCACACAGGTTGGTATAATTATTTGCGTAATAACATGGAGCACATACCCTATAATACAAGGTCGCCTTTTATAAACGGGTGAAACTTTAACAGAACTTCTAATTATATTAGAGAAACCGGGCCCTATAATTTTCGTTCCTAAAAACGGGCTAGTTGTCATTTTTATTTCTAACAAAAAATAAAAATAAAAATTTAAGAGCATTTTGTTTTGTTTGAAACGTCCCTACTTCATCGCCTCTGTCTCTCTCACTAATTTAAATCGTACCCCACTCTTCCCTCGAGGTGCACGCACGGGGCACGGGGTGTTTTATTTTACGTTGAAATCAAAATAGTTTTAGGCGTTTTTCTCGAAAACTAGCGTATAAAAATTGTCTGTTTTTTAACAATAATGATTCATTTATGTTTTTGTAATTGCTTTTTAAATTTCACCCGTTTATAAAAGGCGACCTTATAGAGTAGATGTCATACGATTTGTTCGACAAAATTTTCCGCCATTTTTTAGTCTGTATTTGTGCTGTTTTTGTATGGGCGAGCGTTGACATAAGTTGTCATTTCATACTAAATGTAAGTAAAACATTTTAAGAAGAAAAATCAATTACTAGTTTCGGAGAAACATGGTTTGTATTGCTGCTCTATAGGGTAAAACAACACTTATTTAAACATTATTGGGTAATTCCTGTCATTATAGCTAATTGTAATGAGTGTTAATAAAATAAATAAAATGGTGAATTTACGATGGTTTTGGATATACGATGGTACTTAGTAAAGTCTTTGAAAAAGTAATTTTTCAGTCAACTGTTATCTCACTTTGCCTTGAATAAACTTTTACATGACAATCAATATGGTTTCACGAAGGGTAGAAATACTACTGATGCTGGAGTTGCACTCTTAAAACACGTGTTTGATGCTTGGGAGAGTAGGCAGGATGCTTTGGGAGTTTTTTGTGATCTTTCTAAAGCTTTTGATTGTGTGGACCACCAAACTTTACTGAAAAAACTTAGGCACTATGGTGTTTAAAATGATGCCTTAGATTTAGTAAACTCTTATCGCACAGTATACAGTATAAATACTACTAAAATACAGTAAAAGTATGTATAAATGGAATTGAGTTTTCTGGGTCGCCTCTTACTATGGGTGTGCCGCAAGGATCAATATTAGGAGCCCTACTGTTCCTAATTTACATTAACGACCTTCCGTCTTTTACAAAGGACCTCTGCGAGACAGTGTTATTTGCGGATGATACTTCATTGATTTTTAAAATCAAGAGAGGTAAAGATTTATTTGACGATGTAAATACTGCTCTCTCGCAAGTATTGCACTGGTTCACTACCAATAATCTTATGCTTAATGCAAATAAAACAAAATGTATTAAATTCACAATGCTGAACGTAAAACTGGTCCCAACATATATAACTGTAAAAGATGAACTGCTAGATACATCTAGTTCCACTACCTTTATAGGAATCACTTTAGATTCCTGTTTGCAATGGGGTGCTCATATTGAGACTCTGTCAGGAAGACTTAGTTCAGCTGCTTATGCCGTGAGAAAGATAAGACAGTTGACTGATGTTGGAACGGCAAGATTGGTGTACTTTAGCTATTTTCACAGTATCATGTCATATGGAATATTATTAAGGGGCTCAGCAGCAGATATTAAATCTATTTTTGTACTACAAAAGAGAGCTGTACGGGCAGTTTACGACCTCAGACCCCGAGACTCGTTGAAGGAACTGTTCAAGGAAATTAATATACTAACATTGGCTTCTCAATTCATTTATGAAAATATCATGTATATTCGCAAAAACCTGCATCTAAAAAGAGTGACATGCATAATATTAATACCTGGAATAAAAATAAACTTGCCGTTCCAAATTTCAGACTGCATAAAGTGGGTGATTCGTTTATGGGAAAATGTATTCGCTTTTTTAACAAATTACCACAGTCCATTGCTGAACTGCCTATGTATGAATTTAAATCGCATGTCAAGATGATTTGAATGAAAAAAGGTTGTTACACTGTAAATGACTATTTAAATGATAAAAATGTATGGAATTAAATACTGCCGTGCTCGCACAGGTTAATTTTATCTTGTAATGTAAACACTATTTAAAAAGAGGCTGACAATAGTGACCGAGTTTCTTGCGCTGCTTCTTCTCGGCACTAGCCGACAATATTGTCCCGAAGCAGTGGTAGGGTAAAAAAATATATTGGGACGTGTGAAAGAGTTTAATTTAAGCCTATTTATAGAAATAAATTGGTTTTATTGGTTTTTTATTCATATCTTCAGCAGTGGACGTCCTATGGTTGAAATGGTGATAATGATAATGATGACTTTTTCCAAGCCATGGCTTTGAAGTCATGCAGGTGGTCTATTAAGATGTAAGTGCTAAAATTCCAATCCATGGCTTTAAGGTTATCGGTCTATAAGGCCATCTGCACCGACGTGCCTAAGTGCTAAGTATGTTCCGACAGGCTATCGACAATAGTGAACGCGTCGCGCATCGTGTACATCGAGCAGGGCGCCGTGCTGGAGCAGGGCGCGCACCTGGAGCTGCTGCAGCGGCAGGGCATGTACTGGCGGCTAGTGCAGGACGACTTGACGCACAAGTGAGGGAAATTACTTGCGAGGCCCGACTCCGATATCTATTGTATTCTGTTCTATTTAATTCTTGTATATTCTATTCTATTTCATTATATTCCATTCTATTCCATTCTATTCTATTTTAGTCCATTCTATTCCATTCTGTTCCATTCTATACTATTCCATTTTGTTACATTCTATTCTATTCCATTCTGTTCCATTCTATTTTTGTTTAATTCTATTACATTCTATTCTATTATATTACATGCTGTTCCATTCTATTCCATTCTATTACATACTATTACATGGCTCTTTTTCTTAGCGTGTCGATAGAAAATAATAGTTATTCAGGGAGGTTTTTTACTAGTTGAATTGGGATCATTTCAGTTACATGCTATATCATTATATTCCATTCTATTCCAGTCAATCCTATCCTGGTTACACTCGATGTTACTGCACGTACCTATTGTCATCTGTTCTGTTTTATTCTATTCTATTTCATTCTATTACATACTGTTACATTCTATTACATGCTATTCCATTCTATTCCAGTCAATTCTATCCTACTAACATTTGATGTTACTGCACGTACTTATTTTATTCTGTTCTGTTTTATTCTATTCTATTTAATTATATTACATACTGTTACATTCTAATAAATGCTATTACCATTGACTTATATTTAAATCAATGGCTATTACATACTATTCCAGTCAATTTTGACCTCGTAACACGATGTTTCTGCTAAATATTAACAGTATCTTAACCATTTATTTATTGTTTCTGGACTGATAGATCTCAATAAATGTATTTACAAATCAATAATGTTTGTAGGAGTGCGATGGCAGCGCAGAGTGAGGCAGACGATGATGACGACGTGGTGCCGGAGCACGCAGAAGTAGACCACTTCGCGCGGGACTCTTTACAAAGGCATTCTACGAGGAGAGGTAAGAGATAGAATAAAATCACTTTGGATGCGGTTTCTGTGCAGTTGAAACTGCAAACCAACTGCGCATTCCACTCGCATTCGACCTGCAGTCCTATTACACTAAAGTGATGCGGTTAAAACATGACCGAAAGCGATACGGTTAACTCCTAATTACACTAAAAATAATTAAAAGCGAGTCAATACACAGTTGTATTAATAGAAGTTAATTTGTTTCAGGGTCTGTGTTGCGCAACAGCATGCGCGCCTGCTCCGTGTCGTCGAGCCACATCGCGCTCTCCGCGCCGGATATAGTGAACCATGTGGTAAATAACATGTAATACCTGTAGGCCTGCCACGCTATGTCGCAACACTTGCGATGTACAATGACGTCAAGTTCATGATCGCTACTCGAGAACTATTCTTCTCTAATGATTGTTAGTTCTGCCAGCGATGTGGCCTGCTAATTGTTTTTTAGATTCGCAATTTATAATACATAATAATTTGAGTTTGAGTTTGAGTTTGGTAAATTTTTGTAATATCAAATTTGATCCTAGTAAAATTTGTAGTAATTGAGCAGAAAATGAAAAAGACTCATCCTCCTAATCCTTAACCTACTTCTTTCATAGTCAGTTCATTCTATCATTTCCAGGACGATACAGAAGTATGCACAGAAGAAGAGGTTCCCTCCGCTTCCACATGGCAACTCCTCAAGCTGAACGCGAAGGAGTGGCCTCTACTCACCGGGGGCGCGTGTGCCTCTCTGCTAGTCGGAGCTACGATGCCAATATTTGCTCTGCTGCTGTCCAAACTCTATGGGGTAAGTAGTACAGTAGAAGTTTTTTGTGATCTGTGTTGTTATTTTGCAACAGTTCTAAAACACTCCCTTCTTCCAGATGTTCGCATCAAATGATAAAGAAGAGATCCTCCGCGAGTCGTCTCTCTACGCCGGCTTGTTTGCGCTGGCGGCAGCTATGTGCGGCACTGTGACTTTCCTGCAGGCCTGGCTCTTCAACCGGGCCGGTGCTGGCTTGACCGAACGACTAAGAAGGTTGTGCTTCAAGAATTACTTGCATCAGGTAAAGTTTCTACAAACATCAAACTATCATCATCTTTTCAGCCATATGACGTCTACTGCTGAACATAGGCCTCCCCCATTGACTTCCAGATTGGCCGGTTGGAAGCGGCCTGCATCCAGCGGCTTCCTGCGACCTTTACAGGTCGTCTGTCCATGGTTGCTTTAAAAATGGGTTTAAATCGAATTTTGAATTTAACAAAATTCTCGAGATGTGATGTCAATTGTGGACTTATTAGACATACAAAAATTTTATTGTTTAGCTCTTATACTGTAGATTTTATTGAGAGCTAAAAAAACGATTATGTCACTCACTAGACATTACAACACGAGTCAAGAGTTCACATTATCATAAACAAACTAGGACGTCCACCCACAGGGTAGAGTATGGCCCAAACCACCTTATAGGCCAGTGCCCTGCAGTGGGACTTTTTCTATCTAGATAGGAGACTGCGCGGGCATCGAGAAAGGCCGATGTCCAGCTGGGAACTAACGTGGGCTGATTAATGAACCCTTAAGACTTATGCTTAGCATTCTTCTTGCGAAATTGTTTTGGTGACGTGTCTTCTTGTTCCCAGGAGCAAGCATGGTTTGACGAGCCCAACAACTCAGTGGGGGCGCTGTGTGCGCGACTCGCCACCGACTGCGCGGCTGTGCAAGGCGCCACTGGTAAGCTTCTTTCTGTCATTATTTAAGCGTAACATACACAGAAGGCCTGAGCGGGACGGCGACGGGTCGGGTCGGCAGTATGGCGAGCCGTCCTGCTCACGCGCCGGCTGTCTGAGGCGCCCATATAAACGTATGTTATTAGACCCGCCATACTCCCGACGCGATCCGTCGCCGCCCCGCAGGCCTTCCGTGTGTGTTTTTTACCCATTGAGTTGACCACTGTGCTCACTTATCTCTTTCTGCAGGAGTTCCCTAGTGATGAAAATAGTAAATTATAATTCTTATATCCGATAGTGTTTCAATAATTTAGTAATAATAATTGAACCTTTTGTGCGCACGTGTGTGTGCGTGTGCGTATTACAGTGACAATAGCTCACACAACACAACAAACATGGACTTCTTTACAATGTACCAAACGCAAGTGAGAAATAAAATACTAATCATAGATTATGAATTTGCGACAGATAAACTAGTAATTAAGTAGTTAAATTAGTTACGATTGATGGGTATGAATGACACATGGTTCTCCACTTCTAGTAAGTATCGCAATACGTCGACTCTTCCGTTAGCTTACTGCAACTCGAGTGATGTAGGCGAATATGAACTCGGAACAAGTTTGAAAACACCAATATCGATTATGGCTAATTTCGAAACGTTTACCATACAAGAAGGGGGCGGAGTCTGGCTGGCGGGCTGACGGAAGTGGACGAAGGATCTCCCAATAGCAGCGGGCGTTTGGAAAGCAGAGTGGGGGCAGAGTCGAGCAATATCAAGAGAAGTTCTTGCCATCGTTTAGCAAGGGCTTAAGTCTACGTTAATTGCGATTAGAACAGTGGCATCATTAATAGTTATTGTCTTCTCTCGCCAGGAACTCGTCTCGGCACGGTGCTTCAGGGAGTGAGCACGATGGCCATCGGGGTCAGCTTGGCGATGTTCTACTCTTGGAAGATGACGCTGGTCAGCCTGCTCAGCGTGCCATGTGTGAGTACACACACTGTGAAATGTCTAAGTCAAAACGCAATTCTTTTAGAGCAAAATGGTGCATAGTGTCGTCACTTTTTTAATCAGAGTTTTCCAAATATTAAAGCATGTATTTTCTTAATAAGGTATCTAATATCCCAGGTGATGGGTGGTATCTGCCTGGAGAGCCACGTGACGCGGCGTACTGAGGCGCGGGAGAGACGTGCGCTCGAGCGGGCCGCGCGCGTGGCCACCGAGGCCGTGCTCAACGTGCGCACCGTGCAGAGCCTGGGTAAGAGAGGGAGAGATGTGTACGTGTCAGGTGACGGGCGGCATCTGAAGTAGCCCGCGCTCCGGACTACAGAGCCAGGAGGTTACGAGTTCAAATCCCGCAAGGGGCAACATTTGTACCTAAGTTATAGATGCTTACCCTTTATCTAGTCGCCGTAACTTAATATAAGTTTTGCTTAGTTTGGGAATAGCATAATTGGTGTGATTGTTGAAAGTTTTTTTTTGCATTTACAATAATGCTAGTTTAATTTTCCATGCTGTCTGAACAGCTATATACACTTGAAGAAATTCACCAACATTACTATGTCCTCCGTAGCTCATTAACAGAGCAGTCGCCCGGATAGGGAAAGGTCGTGGCGAGATAGCAAATCCCACCAGGCAGTTGAATATTTTTTTAAAGTAAAAATATTATTTTTGATTTTATTGTTGTACCTCTGCAACCGAGAGGCGAGCATACAGGACTTAGTGTCGCTATCTCTGAGGTCCCGGTTTCGATTCCCGGTCGTTCAATGTAGAAAAATAACTTTTCTATATTGTCTTTGGTGTTGTGGTACCGTCGTTGTTTCTGATTTCTGTAACACAAGTGCTTTGGCTACTTACCATTGGATCAGAACAATGTACCTGTAATGTGATGTTGTCCAATTTACAATGTATTTTATTTTGTTTTTCAGGCGTGGAACAGACGATCCTCGACCGCTATAAGGTGGCCCTCGACGAAGCGTCCAGCCAAGCGCGCGGCGGGTCCTGGCTGCGTGGCCCGGTCTACGGCCTGTGCCTCTGCGCGCCCACCTTGGGATACGCCGTCTCTTTGGCTTACGGCGGATATCTGATCGCTAGAGAAGATCTTCGATACGAATATGCTATTCTGTAAGTATTTTAGAACTCTGTAGCCTTGGTGTTGCCATCTCTCAGGCCCCGGGCTGATTTCCCGGTCGGTTAATGTAGAAAAATAATTTCATATTGTCTCAGGTCTGGGTGTTGTGATATCACCAATGTTTCTGATTTCTGAGGGAGATCCGTAAATGAACAAAAGTCGCTAACATAGTCCAACGGATTAGCAAGCTAAAGTGGCAGTGGGCGGGGCACATACCACGTAATATCATATAAATATAGTAAAAACAATATATTATTTTCGTGCTTATTCCCTATTGACTTAGTCATCAGTCACCAGGTGGGAGGCCTTGTAACTCGTGTTTTTTTTAAATAATTTCATTCCCACTGCAATCTATCCAAGTATGGACATTTATCTGTGAGTTTCTGAGTAAGGTTTTGGGAAGGTCCTTTGAGGCACCCCAGACTCGAAGCTTTATACTGTTGGGTCCAGGATCCTTCTCCTTCTTAGTCTCCTCACTGGCGGTTGGTGTGACAGGAGGTCTCTTGCTAGAGAGTTTAGATGTGATTAAAGTCTGCTCCTATACTTTTGAGTATGTTTCTCTCTTTCTCCACTGTAGTATTTTGAGGTCATGGTGCATTATTTAATTTGTATCATACCATGGAACACCAGTTATCACATGGAGTATCTTTGACTGAAGCCTCTGTATTATACAAAGGTTCGATTTAGAGGCTGTTCCCCATAGCTCGTGTCATCATAAACAGCCCACGTCAGTCCACTGCTGGACATAGGCCTCTCCCGCGGCGGTCCGATACTCGCCAATTTTTTCCATCCACTGCCAACAGCCTTGCGTATATCGTCGCTCTACCTTGTCGGAGGGCGCCCCACGCTGCGCTCACAAGTCGCGGTCTCCACTCGAAACACTACCCCATCGGTTATCGGTTCTACGGCAAATGTGACCAGCCCACTGCCACTTTAGTTTGCTTATATGATTTCTACACAGTGTAAAGATCAACAGCAAATACCACCTTAAGCACTTCAAATAGGTACTACACAACATAGTAGTTCGCATCACCGCACCCGCCGAGAGGCGCGAGATTCTTTCATTTCGGCCGACACAGACATGTGCCTGGCCGTTTTCCCCCTGTCCACCCTACGGACGACGGCCCAAGCCGAGGTCCAAGCCTACAGAGGCGCTCTCGAGGCCCGAGTCTGACTCACCCTCAGATCAGACCCGCTAGAAAGCAGCCCGACAGCGGTCCGGACTGTTCCACCACTAGCGGGTTCGCCGCAAGGCACCCGCCTTACGCACTCGACACTGGCGCGATCACGCCCGCTAGTATAGGCAACCCGTCTTTCCCACTGGGCACTCTGGGCACGTGCCCAGGGCCCCGCGATCGATGGTTAATGGTTCATCATCATCATCATTTCAGCTATAGGACGTCCACCGCTGAACAAAGGCCTCCTTCAATGAATTATCAACGGGAGGGATTGCCAATACTCGCTTGGCAGGCGGGTTGGCGAGGGTAGTTTTTTAATAAGATTTCGCACGAAGACGCTGCTTCCCGTCTCGTGCTACAGGAATTAGTCGCTTCTTACGACACGCCTCCTGTTTGCGGTAAGGAAGTGTATTCTTTACGGCCGTCCCCACACGGCATAACCATGCCGCGTGGGCGTGTGTGTGTGTTAACCATTAACCAATGGTGGTTAATGGTTAACAAATAACTGACAACGTCATACCCCTATGACGTTGTCATTATCCTAATATGCCCACGGCCAAATAGGTTAAAGAAGGCCCTGAGTATGGGGCCCGACACGGACAAGTCTAAGGCTAAAAAAGTTTGCTTAATAGGTTGTGTGTAAATCAGTATTTGTTCCGTACCTTCAGCGTGGCCGAGGCCCTGATCTACGGCGCGTGGATGCTGGCGGAGGCGCTCTCGTTCGCGCCCAACTTCGCGGCGGCGCGGCGCTCGGGCGCGCGCATCCTCGCCGCGCTGCGCCGCCGCCCCGCCGTCGTCTCGGAGCCCACCGCCGAGGAGATCCCCGGATGGGTGAGTGGCTTAAAACCAGAATATATCATAGGCATCTTACGGAGCTTCGACTTCGGAAAGGTCGGAACTTCCGATTGATTTTACACATCCGACTCCGACTTCGGCTCCGATAATTTAAAATCGGAGTTATAACGAAGTCCGAATACAGCGCTGTACAAGAGTCGACGTGACAAGCTCGCGTCTTACGTGCCCGCCTCGCATCCGGAGAAGCCCGCTCGCGTGATATGCTCATATACTCGTATATTTTTAATGAAATAAATAGGGAATAGCTGTCCATTTTAAATGGCATTTAATGTACCTACGTGACAAAAATTTTGACCTCCTCTTCCCCTTCTTCATTTTCTTCTCGTATCGAAGGCAACTAAACATTTGTATGTGACCGATACTCCGGCACGCCGACAACGTTTTTAGCCGACAGATGCTCGAGGTCAGGTCTAGTCCTCTTAAAAACCTCCCAATTTAATATCGCCTACAGAACACCTACCATCAATATAAGAACAGCCTTTTCCAACATGAAAGACGTAAAACAGTAATCATACAAAAAGTGGTGGATGAGGACCAAGCGATAGTGTGTCTGACTGTGACGCAGACCCACAAACTATGGCTACTACCCTGCCATTTGAGCCCCATACACCTGCACGAGGGATGACCTAAACAAAGTGACACAAAATTCCGTAGAAGTCTTAAAAATTTAATCCAAGGCTATCTAGAATTGCCGTTTACACAACAGAAGAAGTTGCGCGAAGTACTTCTTTGCATGTGCTGTTCCGTGTCTCCATGGCACGATAAAGATGGGTCATTGATTGGGGGGAAGCTCTGAACTCGCGGCTGTTACGTTGTCAGTATAACCCCACCTGTACAAGTTGTCCGCAGCCTGTTGGAAGTTTGCTAAGTTGGGCATGGCAAAAATGGCCTCCCCCTCTCAATCCAGTTCTACTGACCTCTTTCCAATCTATTCTATCTAAAGGTTGTCTCAAAATGATCGTCTCATTTATCAATTGGACTAATAGATAGCGCTATATAATAATAATAATTTATTTATTTATTCAAGTAACATGGCTCATTATTTGTTAGTTATAAAGGGCTTAACCTATGTTAGTACATAATTGAAAATTTTATTTATAATTTTATTTACTCGTTTGCATAACTCCTCCGGAGGTTGTGCAACAGTAATTGATATAGCGGCAGTCCAGTCTACTCGCTATCATAGACAGGATGCTGTTGAAGCCGCCCCGAACCCTGCGCACCAGGGAGGCGCACCTCTTCCGCATGGTCGCGTAAAAGCAATCTACTCGCGCTTCTGCAAACATCCCCGATGCGCTGCAGTATCTGGGCAACCCCATCAGCACCCTGAACGCTATAAGTCATTAGATCACTCCTTCACTTGACGACCTCCGTAGCCGAGAGGCGAGAATATCGGACTCAGTGTCACTGTCTCTGATGTCGATGAGGGTTCGATTCCCGGTCAGTCAATGAGTCAATGAAAAGAGTATTTATTTCGGAAAAAAGAGTCTAGAGAGTAACAATTATTCTTAAAAAATATGTTAGTGCAAAAAACGTATTATAATTTATTTTAGTTTTTTGGATCGAAAAAATAAATTTTCTATATTGTCTCGTGTCTAGGTGTTGTGGTACTATCGTTATATCTGATTTCTGTAACACTAGTGATTCTTACCATAGGATCAGAGCAATGTATTTGATGTTCAATATTTATTTATTTTATAACTACAGCAACATTTTGTCCCCAGACCGCTCACGGCGACCTGACGTTCAGCAACGTGCAGTTCCGCTACGGGTCGCGGCGCCACAGCCCCGTGCTGCGCGGGCTCAGCCTCTCGCTGGCGCGCGGCCGCACGCTGGCGCTGGTGGGCGCGAGCGGCTGCGGCAAGTCCACGCTCGTGCAGCTGCTCATGCGCAGCTACGACCCTGACGAGGGGACCATTGTGAGTCACATCGATATAACATTACACGGTGTACAAATGAATAGAACACTCCTTTAAACCACGTGATCAAAATTATTGCACGGACACTCGATACTATTCGATTTCTTTATCTGGATAGTCTTAGTTGCATATAAATACAAGGTGTGAAATTGCCTAATTTCTAATCCATGAGTCTTTAAAGGATCAACCCAATATTTACGCTCTCTTCTTCTTTCTTGTTCTAAAGCTTCTTAAATAGCTATCACTTCTATCCAGATCCATTACGATCACACCGTATAAGCGTTAGGAGTCGACTGATAATCTGCCACTAAATATTCAATATGGCTGCAATGTATAGTAACGGATTTACCGCAACGGAAGTTCGGCGTCGGAATTTCCGTTAAGTGTAGCGCTAGCATTAGGGTATTCCTACAACGGCTGAGTTGTTTGATCCTGTTCAAAGCTTTCCAGGTCACGGTCTTTGCGTGTAGGGAGGTTCTTTGACGGTAGGAGCCATTGCTTTTTCAATCCAAACTGATAAATACGCGAAGTTAACGACGGGTTAGAGCGTACTGGCGTTTATTTCACAATGACACATCATAAATATGAAGGTGGGCATACCCAACACGAACCATTACTTCCTGAGATTGGCGCGTTCAACCAAACAAACAGTCTGTAGCATTATTACAGTCGTATAGATTAGGTCGGCCGCTGCTCACGCTCCCCCCCTCCCCCCCTCCCCAGCTGCTGGACGGGCGCGACATCCGGCGCGAGCTGCCGCTGCGCCAGCTGCGCGCGCAGCTCGGGCTGGTGCAGCAGGAGCCGGTGCTGTTCTCGCGCTCCATCCGCGACAACATCGCGTACGGCGACAACGCGCGCCGCGTGCCGCTCGAGGAGATCATCGGCGCCGCGCAGAAGGCGAACGTGCACTCCTTCATTGCGCAGTTGCCGTTGGTGAGTCTGTTATACCACCTGCTTACCCTAAAAAGAAGTAAGTCGTACCCTAAAAAAGTACGTAGTTCTTTAGGGTACGACTTACTGCTTTTTAGGGTACGACTTATTTCTTTTTAGGGTACGACGTATCGAAAGATTGCCAATGAGGTCTTATTAATTAACTGCGGAAAGGATAACTGCACTCATTTATAGATTAGTATTTACTAGGATAACCTAGTAAATACCTTACGTAAATACCTTTAAGTATCTATATACTTGAAGGTAGGATTTACCTACCTTTTATGGTACGAAGTACCCAGAGATCGCCAACGAGGCCTTATCACTAAGCTGCCAGAGGTTTAATGTGAACGAAGTCGAACAACAGCTAAACACAGTGTGTTCCACCAGGGCTACGACACTATATAAGGTTCAGGGACTAATGTATTACCCCAGGGCTACGACACTTCGCTGGGGTCCGGGAGTAATGTGTTCCCCCAGGACTACGACACGGCGCTGGGGTCCGGGGTTAACTATTGTTTTGCACAGACCACCCGATCGAAGTCACCTACAACAGCTAGTATAACACCGTATCCCCCCCAGGGCTACGACACTTCGCTGGGGTCCGGGAGTAATGTGTTCCCCCAGGACTACGACACTTCGCTGGGGTCCGGGGTTAACTATTGTTTTGCACAGTCCACCCGATCGAAGTCACCTACAACAGCTAGTATAACACCGTATCCCCCCAGGGCTACGACACTTCGCTGGGGTCCGGGAGTAATGTGTTCCCCCAGGACTACGACACTTCGCTGGGGTCCGGGGTTAACTATTGTTTTGCACAGTCCACCCGATCGAAGTCACCTACAACAGCTAGTATAACACCGTATCCCCCCCAGGGCTACGACACTTCGCTGGGGTCCGGGAGTAATGTGTTCCCCCAGGACTACGACACTTCGCTGGGGTCCGGGGTTAACTATTGTTTTGCACAGTCCACCCGATCGAAGTCACCTACAACAGCTAGTATAACACCGTATCCCCCCCAGGGCTACGACACGGCGCTGGGCGCGGGCGGCGCGGCGCTGTCGGGCGGGCAGAAGCAGCGCGTGGCCATCGCGCGCGCGCTGCTGCGGGACCCGCGCCTGCTGCTGCTGGACGAGGCCACCTCCGCGCTCGACGCCAACAGCGAGAAGGTAACTAACTAACTCATCATCATCATCATCATTTAGCCACTATGTTTCTTTGAAAAAAAGTTTAGATAAAACGAACAAAAGTAATTTTTGTAAAAATCTTTGATAAAAATTATAACTTTGACCGTCAATATCTCGTTATCCAGTTATTTCTCAGATATGGTGTGAAAGAAAATAATGATCGTAATAATATTGTAGATATAATGAGGTATTCGGCTTTGTTAATCTTTTTTTACACCCGCTAGTTTATAGGATCACTTCGTTGTCCATATTAGTATCTACTGCCTGTCTGTTTGTCGGTCTGTTAAGATTCTTTTTATCAGGAACTCAGATCTGCAATTTTGGGGCACGGAAGTGCCCCGCCAAGTCGAGCAAAAGAACAAAAAAGTCATGGCCGTACAATCCTTTTCTCGAAGCCATTCGGATTATTTTCGAACCCCTCTCCGAACTTCGTTCTGAAAAAAACTAGAAGCCTTAATTTTAAGTCCGTCGCCGCAATTGAAAGAACATCGACGGCAAAATGACACGATAATGCGAGCTACCGGCGCCGCCACGTCTATGCCTCAGGCGCGGTACAGCGCTTGTTTGTGGTCACACTTTAACCACCTGCTTTGTTCCCAGGCGGTGCAAGCAGCTCTGGAGGCGGCCTCCGAGTCGCGAACGACCGTGATCATCGCTCACCGACTGGCTACAGTGCGACACGCTCACACTATTGCCGTAATAGACAAAGGTAAGATGATGAACAGAATAGAAAACATTTGACAAACGTAAAAAACACAACAATAAAACAATGAAGGATATCTGTGGTGGGTCAAAAAGGTTCCCGCTCAGCATTTTTCCTGACTGTCACATATTTAGCTTTTCCTCCTCTCAATTCTAAAGCGCTTTCTACACGGAGGACGGACAGCTCTTGACATTGCTCGACTTTGCCCCCACTCTGCTTTCTTTGACGTCAAACGCCCGCTGCTATTAGTGTTTTTAAACTTGGTCCGAGTTTATGCCTACACTACTAGAGTTTCAGTAAGATAAAATCCATATATGCTCAATTCGGAACAAGAAGCGAAAAGTCGAGGGTAGGGTGAAGGTCAAGTAATGTCAAGAGGAGGCTGACATCTATGTGTCATACCCATAAGTGAATAACATTTATTCCTTCCGTATTCCTAAGTCGACTGTCCTTACTTTGAGGTTGTCTAGAAGAGAGGTTACAGCGCAAAAACCGCCTAAATTGCGAAGCTATATAGCTATAACTTTTTTGGAGTATTTAAAAATGGTAACTATTCTTGTCTGAGCTGTCTATGGAATTTTGGTTTGTACAATTACATGCCCGCGTGGTGGAGTATGGCGCAAATCACCTCAAAGTTAAGGCGAGGCCTGTGCCCTGCTGCAGTGGAACGTATGCCTTTAAACTTTTACTTAGTAGGACATACTTTTACTTTTTTTTAATCTAAGATAATTTATGTAACATTTAATTCGACCGCCTCGGGTGGGAATCAAACTCACGCCTCTTCGCTACCTTGACAACATTTGTCAAATTTTGACAGGTTCCTTAACGTCCTCGGTAACTCAGTTGAAAGAGAAGTCGTCCGGATATCGAAGAGACGTGGCTTCGATTTTCACTTAAGTCAGTGGATTCTATTCAAGTATTATAGTATCTTAAATATAACGTCTTATGTTAAAATTGTTATAGGTGTGGTAGCAGAGAGCGGGTCGCACGAAGAGTTAGTCCGCAAGCGAGGCCTTTACTGGGAACTGCTCAAACAGCAGGGCCCGGCTGACAGTGCGTGATTCGCCATTTTGAGAAGCAGCCATCTTGTGTCATGTCAGTTAAGACGCCATCTTATGTGAGATAATTGGCACTATTTGCGTTTCACATAATCAGTAGGTAATTTCAATTTTACGACAAAATCAATTCGTTTTTACGATGTCCAATTGTTTAAACAACGTTAAAAAAGATCACAACATAAAAATATATTCTGTACTTAAGAGCTGTGGATTTTGTAAAAAATCAAATAAAAAATAATAATAAAATAAAAATATTGCGCTACGGTCGTCAACGCTAAAGATTTATCTTTAATAATCTGTTAATCAAATCATGATGCGATTTTGTGTCTTTACGAAAAGTCACGACTTAAAAGGCCTGTGTAAACAGTCTATGCTGTAAATAACGAGACACGTACTTACTTGTGTAATGTAGTCATTTCGTTTACAACGCGACATATTTTATGACATTCATGGCTTATTTTGCAAAAAAATACTAATTGTATCCATCTTTTTAAGCATTTTCTGTAACAACGATAATGTAAGTAGGTACATACCTTTATTCAAAGTGCAAATGATCATACTAAGTTACATCGTACTTAAAATAAAAATGAAACTTAAAATACATTCTTGTTTTTAAAAACAATTTCTTAGGATTGTAGAAAGTATTGTTATAAAAACAAATACAATTTTCCAAATGTTACCCATAAGATCTTGTATTTAAAATCAAGCTACTGAAATTATGAGGTGTGTGTAACAACATAACGAGTTAAAAAACTAACTCGAAACTTTCTTTCATCTCAATGCAATGGTGTAAACAATTTGACATTTTTTTAAACGAAATTACCTATTATATATAATTGATTATTTAACGCAAAACCGTTTTTTTCTAGCAGTTTGTTATTTTTATACACTGATAATTTTGTAAAAAGACATGAGAAGATTTACAATATTCGCGAACTAAAGATGAATGGACTTTAAACTTATCTTAAATCTAATTTAAAATGTCGTTACTTTGCGCATTTTATTGGTACTTTACAAGTTGACTTAAATAAACTAATTAAGTAGAAAACTATTACCGATATTTATTATTAGGCAACTCAACTAGAGAGAGCTATTTATTGTGTTCATAAACTTTTGGCTAAGCATTTTAGTTTGAATATGGTTTTGATTGAGCACAATTTAGTCATAACAATTTTTTAGTTTTATACACTGATTCTGAAATTCTCTAAATTAATCAAATTTTGACAGATGAATTTTGACAAAATTAATAAAAAACACTTCACAGTTATTATAAAGGCAAATAACTCTAGAACTGTCAAAATTTGGTTTATTTAGAGATATCTCTTTCTAGAATCTACTCCTAACTACTATAATTATTTAAATATATTACTTAGTGTGTAGCTTAGCTTATAGGGATGCTTTACTTTTTATTTTCTTAATTTTGATAAATATACAGGGTGGCGTTTGACAACAAAATTAATTTAAAGTGAACAACTTTCAAATGGCACCAATACTGTAACCGGAACAAAAAGTAAACCTTCTCAAAAAATAGTCATTTACATGGACGTTAATGTAGCCTCGGTTTTTTTTTTGTTTTGCGACGTTGCTCTCATAGTGTCATTCTAAAAGCTGTTTCCTTTAACTTTCTGTTACTTGATATCCTTGTTCAACCTATCGCTCTGTATTTTATTGACATATAAAAATAAAAATTAGATTAGTACTTAAATGTCATCATTGTATTAGTTTATCACTGTTCGAAGAGTACATAATTAATGCATATTAAATTTGGCAATCGCAAAATACCTAATTATATAATAAGCTACTAGTATGTAAGTCTCTAAATATTGATCATTATGTGCTATATTAGGAAATTACTTATGCCTTAAAAGTGCCTCATTTTATGGAATTGAATATTTTATTGTGTGATAGTTTTAATGTAGTCTTTGAACGCGACTTCAGAAGACAGAATCGCCATAAATGTAAACATTATTTTAAAATGTTTAATGACTATTTATCATAATGACAAATACAGGGTCTCCCAAAAAAATTTGTCAACCGAATCAATTCTGTGTTCCACGATTTTTTGTTGTTTTCAAGTATATTTTTTCGTATTTTAACTTACTTTCATATTTAACATTTTTAATAGTGCATTGGTTTTAAATAGATCGAAAGTTGATTTTGATAGATAGATAAACTACTTATTTGCTAAACATTTTGGCACAATACATGATAAAATACAAAAAAGTGATTTAACTACTATTATTTATTATTATTATTACCTATTAATTTTTTGCGACAGTATAGCATATTATTTAGTATAAAAAAAGCATTTTTCTCGATTTTATCATTGATTCATTAATATTTAAATTAAAGAATAGCCTGTGGTATGTCCCTGGTTTAACCTAATAACACCCTGTATAAACTATTTGCAAAAAAAATGTTTGTCATCATGAGTCGTGCCTATTGAGACCTCAAACTCCTAAAACACTCATCCGAATTTTAATTAAGTATTTTATTAAATCACTCAAAACCAAATAGCGTTTAAGTATTACGAATCTGTCCTCGATTAGTATTTATTATTTAAGTCTTATTATGATTATGACTGTGATTATTTTTAAGTTATTTAAGAAGTAGAATGCTTTCGAATAATATTTAGTTTAGTACTTAAGCATTTTATACTTTTAAAATTTTTGACCATAATGACGTTTGTTGACGAGACGGTTTTCACCTGGTTATTACAAAATCTCATACAAGAGGCCGGCTTGGATAGAAAGAGCAAGAATCCGGCTGTAAACAAGTACCGAACTACCACGAGGTTTCTAACCGGTTTTTGACCGGACGGACGTCAGACCGGCTCAATTATATGAGACAGTAAAAACCGACTAGTGAACAAGCTTATCCAACGCTAAACCAGATAGAAATTCTCATATTATTAGGCCGTGCCCGTGTTGTTTACTCAACTTTTCAGGAATTTTAATTCTTCATGACATTCTTATCTAGGCGCACAGAAGTGCTTCCGACTTCTGTGCGCCTAGATAAGAATGTCATGAAGAATTAAAATTCCTGAAAAGCACATAATTAGCAGTTTATAATAATAATATGTTGACAGAGTAGGCACTGTCTACGTTATGGGATTTTTATCGATTTTAAACTTTAAAATCATCAATTACTAATCGGATTTTTTACTAGTGGACTGAAAACTAGCAGTAATTAAACGAAGCCTCTCTAAAGTCATGTTAAGTATTGTTTACGTTTTAGGATAGTGAATATTGTTTAGTATGACATTAATTAAGTATTACAATTTTATCCAATACAAATATCTTATTGTCAACTGTCAATTCTTAGTGCCAATTCAGTTGTATCAAACTAAACTCTCATTTAATCTGACAAATGAAAAGCGACAGAAATACAGATTATCAATTTAGATCAGTCAAACTAAAGAACTGTCAAAACTTGGCGCGATATTTGAATCGTGATGGCTTTACATGGCTTCTAAAATTGTCTGTAGCGATAATTGACAGATGTTTAGTCTGAAAACTGTCTCTTTTCATTCTAAATATGGAGGGTGGAGGTAGAGGTCTGCTCTCCATAATTCTGAACAAAATGATCCTCGACTTGGCCATAAACTAATGAAGAAGAAGCTATATTGAATCTATGTTTAGTTCAGATGGTGCAACTGAATCGCCACTTTTAGCTTACTTATTTAACTATTATGTAACTGCGAGATGTGATAGCCGAAATAAAAGAAATTTCAAATGAATTCAAATGTTTTATTTAATTAACAGATCAACTATTCAACCATACATCTAAATCGGAAGTCAATAGTTAATAATGAATCAGGTACTAATGTTCACTTATTAAACTACAATAAATTATAAGAAATGCTTTACAACTACAGGGTTACATTGCAAATTAAAAAAAAATAGATCTAAGGAACAATATAAAGAAGCGTCTTAGTCGTTATTATTTTTAATAATCGAATGTTATGAAAACTTTTAAAATATCCGAAAATAAAGTCAATAGAGAGACTACGAAAGCCGTGCGGTCATTCATCAGAGGCGTAGGTACGGCGAGCCAACAGAGACCTTACGCAGTGCACATACGGTGCAATTTTTTCATGAATGAGTTAAATTATTCACGCGTAGGATTTTTAACAGCGGATAGGAATAATTAAATGTGAAAAAAAAACGTTGTTCTTTGCATAGTTCGATTAAGTTACTGATTCTGAGCCACTCCTAAAGATTTGGCACCCCTTTGCAATGTAACCCTGTATAATTTATAATACACGGTGAATTTCCATTGGTTTTTCTAATATACAATAGTAAAAAGAAACTAATTAATTATTTAAAATTCTACCTACACTACCTAAGAAATTGGTAACGCTATCTAAGATTTTAAAATTTAAAACCTACTCAACAAATTTGGACCTTATTCGGTTAAGACTGAGCTCAAAATTGAATAACTACAATACTCGGCAAGACGTAACCTTATTCGAGATATAAGACGCGCCAGACGATCAGTGTAGGGATGTCGGAAATGCAATACAGTATCGATATATATCGTATAGATATTTTTTTGAAAATATCAATATCGATATCCCAAAAAAAATATCACTTCCCCATAATAAGCCGCGACCAGCTGACATCAGTTTGTATGGAACAGTGAATATTATTTTTTTATTTGAATGTTGTATTTGAGCACCAGAATCATCCCCAAGGAGGTTGTTGATGTTTAACAAATAACCCTGTATAGATTGCCACAGCGTTGTGGACCCTTTGCGTCTGGTGGCTTGTGATCGCCACTTGAGAACATTTCTTCAGCAGTTGTCAGTTCTTCGCCTTCCCCTCAAGGTCGAGCAAGGTCAATAAGAATACCTACTGTTCGTCTGGCGTGAACGGGTTATATGTCGAACGTGTTAAGCCGGTGACAGATAGAGGCGGACGCGGCAGCGGACTCGTCTTGACATTGTAAGGTCAAACGCTGCCATTGGTCGATCCTTGGGCTGGTGGAAGTTGACCGAACCCAGTTAAAGACGCGGCTACATTTAACTTGTTTAAAAACAAATTAAAGAACTGGTTAATCGAGCAGGCGTTTTATAAAGTTGACGAAATGTTTGGGCAACACAGTGACTAAACTGACATTATGTTGACATTTATATTTACTTATTAATTTGACATTTACATCTAATTTTTTTAATATTTTTTTATTAACCTTCACATAACTATTTTATTGTAACTTTATTTAACACCTGATTTTATTACATATTGACCTTTAATTGTTACTAATTGATTATTATTTTTTGAAAGTTAATTTGATTAGGATTTGTAATTGATTTAAATTAATGATGTAATTTACTATTTCTTGACATGTAATGAATATTATAAATAAAATCTTATCTTATCTTATCTTATCTTACAATGTCAAGACGAGTCCGAAGCCGAGTCCGCCGCCATCTGTCACCGGCTTTATTCCTCACGTGCACTATCTAAGGCCTACCTACCTAAGGCCACTCAATTCAAGGTACAGACAACGGCAAGTCAACCTACCCATAAAGTTAAAGGTCACTGAATTGATTTTCAACTTTATGTCCAACGCTTAAAGATCAATATCAATTGAGAAATTTGACGTTTTGTGGTAGTTGACGTGCTGTTGTCTGTACGTATTGGTCTACATTAGTGTTTTAAGATGTAGAAGTTAATTACGTTAAATTATTAGCTTCTGCCCGCGACTACATCTGTGTAGGCTTCAAAATTAACTTTAGAAAAAATCTTTGAAACGTCCATTGTGTCTCGTTTTTTTAGGCTGAGAAGTTAACACATTAGTGGCAATGTACGCCTATAGACTTCATAACAATAAACATCTATTGTGTCTGGAATACTGTCCACGTATGTATTTAGACACAAATTAAACGGGATACAAATTATCCTATATATCAAGATCTGTGTGCCAAATAGTTTATTCTGTTCAGCCGTTAAAGTATAATTGTGTAACAAACATACAAACATTCTTAGATAAAACATTAATAAGATTTATCACAACCAAAGTATGGTTTTAAAATGTTTTTATATAAGGGTGGCTGCATACTCACCGCTTATGCGCTGGCTGCGCGGGCGGCAAGCGACACGCGCGGAGTCTTTTCCCGTTTTAATTTTATAGTGACACCTGCGACGGAAACTTGTGTGCGAATGTCCTTTCAAACAAACACCTGTCAATATTGGATTTAGTTTACAAATAATGTATAGTACTAAAGCATCACAAGTTTCCATCAGTAGTTTAAATAGGTACAGTAATAATGTAAAAAATCAATACAAAGAGACAAAATATATTATATATATTAAATATGTTATATTGTAACAGGCATTTTGACAAACACACCAGTTATTTTTATTTATCGACTCACCCGCTTAATAGTAATAAAAATAAAGTCAAGATTTATACCGTAACTAAAGTTATGCCAATTTATAATATACGTCACCATAATCGACACGTCTTAAATTTGACATTTCAAATTGTATAATTCATAATTAACCTTAGTGTAAAGTTATTCCGAGGACGAATCGAAGCGCGCTTGCCGTCCGCGCGATCTGCGTGACTCTGCAACCAGCCTTAGACAGAGGTTACACTCTCAGTATTTCATATGATCGTGTAACCCACTGACTGACAAAAAACTGATGTGGATTGATATTACCCAGCAAAATCCAGACATAGAGATCTGTGTAGTGTGCTCTGCAATATTGCACCCTACTGCTACAATGATTAGAGTCTATATTGCTAACTATCGATAAAATACTTGTTTAAAATGTTTCCAACCGGGTAACCATGTTAGGAAATCCAAATTCTGGCATCAGTCAAGACTGATGGACCAATAGATGAAATACTGATCGTGTAGCCGTACACTAATGTAATCAAATACCGTTCTGTGACAAAATAAAAACATTCGAACTTGTATTAAAACATCATTGCGGCAGCCGATCGTGCTCATCTTTCTCTACCACCTCGCAGTCCTCGTAGTCGGCTATCGCCGCGACTAGCAGGGCCTGCGCCGGCGCCAGGAACACAGCTGGCAGGCGGGAGAGGCCCGCAGGGACGCACTCTATAGACGACTCCCAGCCTGGGGGATATCTCTGATTTATTCGCAGCTACACTGATCAGCGTCAATCACCACTGTCAGCTGACACTGATCAGCGTCAATCACCACTGTCAGTTGAAACTGATCAGTGTCAATCACTACTGATACTTGACTCTACACTGATCAATGTCACCGATAAACAAAAACATTAGTTGCAATTGTGACCATCACTGAACAGGGTTAGTGTTGGCAGTATAAGTTGAACCTTTTCACCTAAATAAATAAATCTGTCTCAATCTATCAATCATATCAATCTAATCTGTTCTCAATAAATTACTTTTCCTAAACACTTTTCATTAAACACACCACGGGCAAGCGCAAGCGGCCTGCTAGCACGCACACTATAGATTAATCCAATCAGCCAACCAATTTTGATTTATTGATAGCTACACAAATCATTGTCAATCACTACTGACACTTGACACAGATCATCTTCCAGACAACAAATTTGTCTGGTAGAGATCGCTATTGGCGATAAGACCGCCTAAATTGTACATCTTTTTATAAAAATCATGACGTATTTTACTTGTATGGTGTGCAATAAAGAGTATCTATCTATCTATCTATCAACGCCAATCACCACTGACGTTTGACACTGATCAGTGATAATAATAATAACACTTCTACCCCACTAGTATACAAAAACACTCGCGTGAACCTGGAGTTGATGATTAATAATCAACTCTAATAACTCATCATCAGCCTATTGGTCCACTGCTAGTCGTAAGCTTCCCCCAAAGAGCGCCACAAAGCACGATCTCCCGCTTTATTCATCCAGCCACTGCCAGCCATCTCCCTAAGGTCGTCGGCCCATCGAGCTGGGAGGCGTCCTACACTACGTTTGCCAAGGCGCGGTCTTCACTCGAGAACCCGTTTACTCCACCTTTCATCGGTTCTGCAACAGATGTGGCCACTAACTGATCAACATTAATTAGTGAATTAGATATTCCTTCCTTTCATACTCATCAGTCAATAAATAAAGACTGCTATCGGAACAGGTAGCCCCTAAAAACAAAAGTGTGACGATTTTACCGGCATTGCAGGCGTTTAAAAATCTTTGGCACTGAACAGAGATCGCTAAAAGATTTCGGAGGAGACCTTAGACCAGCAAACTGAAAAATATTCTTACCCAATTTCAACGGCCTTGCCTTTTGAAAACTTTGGCACTGGCTGGACAGAGATTAGTGGGGGAAGAACTTTGCCTAGCAGTAGGTGGGATGGTTATTCAAAATCTTACCAGTGTGTAATGCTTTAGGCACGGCGCACAGAGTCAAGGTGTGCACGTGCTGCACTGAGAGCCCGCAGCGAGCGTACAGCCGGCAGCACAGCGCGCGTGCCGACACGCACCACACGGCTATAACAAGCCATACGCGTGACATAAAGGTTCAGCTTTTAGTTTTATCATCATCATCATCATTACAGCCATAGGATGTCCACTTTTGAACATTGGCCTCCCCCATTGACTTCTAGATTAGCCGGTTGGAAGCGGCCTGCATCCAGCGACTTCCTGCAACCACCGCTACCACCGTCTGTCTACCTTGTGGGTGGACGTCCTACGCTGCGCTTGCCGGTACATGACCTCCATTCTAGAACCTTTCTGCCTCATAGTTACTCGTATATCCATAATATCCATAAAATGATGAACCTTTATGTTACTTAGGCGCGGGACAAACACAAGAAGCGCGGGCGTTATGTACGATAGAAGCGGCGCCTCATCTGCGCCACGACCCAGGCACGACTGCACCACGACAGAGCAACGACCGCGCCACGATCGCGCCACAATCGCGCCCGGCCCGCGCGATTACTTTTCGATCAATTTATGGAATAGAAGAATAATAATAGAAGAATAAAACTTTATTGCAATAAATGCGAAGCGATTGTTTTTTGGCACAAGGTAGGCACTCAGACGCTAACTAGGTCCCGAACGTAAATTATTAGTATGACAGGTATACGGAGACCAAATTCCAGATGCCCTTTTGTGACCTTTTAGGTCAGCGTTGCATCTAATCGCATCTTAAAAGAAACTCCTTTCACAAAAAAAACGGTAATAAAAAGTACCAGCGTGGTTTTAGGGGGTAATTAAGAATTTTGTTACAGAAAAAAAATATTTTTAACCCACAAAGAATATCTTGAGTTGGCCCTTAATGGCTGGCTGGATTTTATTGAAGTCTGTACACCTAAAATTTTATTGAGATGACAAGATTTAAAGATTCTAGATTGATTTCTTCTTCTTAGTCGTTACGCTCTTGACAGAGCGGTCGTGGTCGTCATGGATTGTAGATGTGGGCGGATGTAACTCGCCTCACGATTTCTCGCCATTTCTTTCTATTGGTAGTCAATCTAGAAGACTCGTGTAAGGGGCCGCCTACAGAAGACTTGACGATTTAAATTAATTACATAATTTTACTATTTCTTGACATGTAATGAATATTATGAATAAAATCTTTTTTTATCTTAGACACTTACCTAAAATGAGGGTAGTCAGCACATCTCCCACGTATAAACTACCTTCGGCTTCTCTCAGCCTCTCACAGCAATCCACATAAAACAACGCGAGAGCCGACACTCTTTCCGCCAATCTGGGACATTGCAGCTTCACTATTCGACACCGACCCTCGTCCCCACTCTGGATAGTGTCAATTGATTTGTAGGCGCGACGGTGTGAGCGCTGGAAGTGCGAGTGTATGGCGCCGGCTGTGAGGGGCGGCAGAGTGCAGAGAGCTGACCATAGAGACGGGCCCAAAGCTGGGATAGGAGCGCGGCCGCACTGAAGACAAAAAAAATTAGTTTGTGTTATGTTAAGTATGGCTGTATGGAAACATCAGAGGCCGTATAACATAGAAAAAGATAATATGTAAGAATGTAATGAATAATAAGTAGGTTTTAACTTATTTTATCTGCCTTTACAGCGCCAAAATGGCGATAATGATAGGCATGAATTTATTTTGAGAGTTGCCAGTCCAGGTTGTTGCAGGGCAGTTGGCATTCTCCTGCTCCTCCCATGGTCCAATAATTTTGTTTTGGTTACGACGTATTAGGCGCTGCGCACACAACAGGGTGAGGCGGTCTTTTGGACCGCAAAGCAATAAAGACCGCGTCTGTCCGTCGCTGTCCGCCGTTGCCTTCGTTTCGTACTTAACGCACACGACGATCAGTTCAGGACGACCATTCTAGTAGAGCGCGCGGCGCGGTCTTTTTGACCGTCGCGCTGTGTGCGTTGCACTTGCAGTATACGATTCTCTTTGTTCTATTTTTTGTGCGGCGAACATGTCCGGCCCACCCCGCCCCGTCGTGTGCGCAGCGCCTTACAAGCACACTCACGATAACGAACATGGCGACGGGCGCGGCGAGCAGCGAGGCGACGTAGCTGCCCGCCAGCGACACCAGAGCCGCGCCCGCGTCCCGCGACGCGATCAGCGACAGCCACGCGCACGGGGCGCCCACGCACGACACTAGCGCACTGTACGGCGTTATGGAAGAACGTCAAAACAATCTTTAGTAGGATGAGAAGGGTACCTAGTACTCTATTTTTACACACGTAAAACCAATCAACATAGCCTAACGGATTAGCAAGCTGAAGTGGCAGTGGGCGGGCAACATAGCACGTAAAACTGACTTCCGATGGGGCATAGGCTTCCAACCAGCCAATCTGGAAGCCACTAGGCCCTAGTACTGAACTGAACTGAACATAGGCCTCCCCTAGTGACTAGGGGAGACCTATGTTCAGTAGTTGACGTCTTATGGCTGAAATGATGGTGATTATGAGGCCTGAATTAACTTTTACACGTCCCAATATTATTTTTTGTAATTTTATTAGGTTCACTTGTAACTAACTAAATAACAAACTAGCTAACCATTTAATCCATCATTAGTTTGTTGTATTTAATTTAATTTAAAAATACTGTAAAATTAGTTTGAGAAATAATTTTATTAAATACATATAAAATATTGAACTTCTCTGTACATTCAATGTGATACTCACGAGGCAGGCCTAGCCTAGTGTGGAAGCACTGGTAATCTGTAATATTTACTTGTTAATTTGGCAAATAAATCTTTCTATTTCTATGTAATCAAACTAACATTCGGATGCCAATACAATATTTTGACACCATCGTGGTATCTGATGATGGAGCTAGGAAATGAATTGTGGAACTGTTCAATGCCTACTAGTAAAACCTTCGTGTTGGGGCTTGTTCGATTCGTTTTTAAGAGTCCAATACGTATAATAGTGTTTTATAGTTTTTTTTTAACTATGAGAATTTATATATATTTTTTTTAATTTTTTTATTTCTATCGCGCCACTTGAATCTGAAGGTACACGGTCACAGATAATCTGTGTAACACACGGTTGTCGCCGGTGGTTTTTTTGATGAAGATGAAGTGGGATGAAGGGGATGAGATGAGATGACTCACCCCTTAATCAATCTCCGATCCACCCCCGCATCAGCCAGCACTCCGGCACTGATCGCGGCCAGCATCGGCGAAATCACATGCGCGTGTGCGGCGCCCATTACTCCCAGACGCGACGGATGGCGCGGGGAATGCGCGCGTCTACCGGCCGAAAAGTAGACGAAGCATAATGGGAGGTAGGAGAGGTACTCCGTTCTGAGCGGGCCTGCAAGTTTAAGTGTATTATAAGATTCGTTCTAATTATGTTCTTACTATACTGGTCATCAAGAATTGACGAAATTGACACGAGAAGAAGATTGTTTTAACTAAAATTCTTGAATTGATTAAACGAGTTTCCTGTGGTTTTTAATGGCTTATAACAAGCAATTTTACTGTCACTGTCTGTCACCCACCAAGTCTTATTTCTAATTATCTGTATCCTTTTAACAGAATGTATTTCATCATAGCGGCCCGCATCCATCCGCAAATGTATTTACCTACACTTAAAAGCCTTTGACTTAACACCTAAGATCTAAGCAATCAAACCTTAAAACTAAACTTGAAGAGGACCTCCGTAATCCGTAGCCGATCAATCGTGTAAAAAGCTTTAGCCGGGATTTTATTATAATTTTTTATGCTCATTGCGTAACAATTTGTTTGATAACATGCGGTTCTAGGTGTTGTGTCTAACATAAGTCTATGTGGGTTTCTAGATTTAGTCCCATAATAGTCGTTTGCTTCAGTAAATAGCTCATAATTAAATTTAACAAACTTTCCTATCTCCAGAATATACCTAGAAGCTAATGTTGATACACCTGAAGTTAAAAAGTAGGGTCTACATGATATATCAGGGGCAATACCACTCAAAGCTCTTACACATCGCTTTTGAGCTATTAATACTTTTTTACTGCCGGGCTATTACCCCACATTATGATCTGGGTCTGGGTTTATCGACCGAGACTCGAACCCGGGACCTCAGAGATGGCGGCGCAATTCCGGCGTGCTCGGGTCTCGGCTATAGAGGTCGTAAATTTTATCTAGTAGCCCCAAAATATATGTGATATTCGACTCGACATCCTACCAAAGTCAAAAGTCAAAAATCATTTATTCAATTTAGGGCAGAAAACTGCCACTTATGAACGTCAATAATAACATTATTGGCCCATATGGGGCAGAACATGTCTCCTTATTTTTTTGGCCTCACTAGCGCTTCGAGACAAGACACAGGAGGAGAGTTTGTTCCGGCGTTTCTTAAACGCCCCACGTCTTACGTACTTAATGGACGCTGCCTTATTAAAATTTTCTACATTTGAGGAAGACTCACTCAACATGCACACAACAATAAACATGAGAAGGTCCTTCTATTTTTTGTTGAGGCTTTATGAAACCCTTTAACTGGTTTTGGTTGAACAGTTTCATTAAATTCAGTACAGCTAAATCAAGACAAGTATTTGAAATACTAAAAATCTACAAGGTTACTAGAAAATTACAAAATAAATGCATAATTTATACACCATGAAACTTATGGTTATACATGTCTATTGAGATGGCAATGAAATGTATTTTTTCAGTGCTTTAAAAATTAAAGTTGTAGATTTTGTTTTAAGTCTACAAAGCATTTGAAAGTAAAAGGTTTTCTAGCCGAGCCTAGGAGAAGTTTTCTAACATTCAACTCTAATGATTAGTTTCTAGTATTTAGGTAGATATTTATGTATAATAATACATTAAAGATAATTCTAAAACTTGATGAGAAGCAGTGCTGAAAAATATCTGTCATTCAACACTTTCTTGCAATGTATTCAGTAAAATATATTTATCTGTATCCATGTATATCGTCGGCTTATTGCAAGAACTCATTAACTACAAAAAATCATCTAGTGCAGTTCAAAGCACAAAGGAATTGATTTGTATGCGTTTAATGTTATGCAAAAACACACTATCTTCCAGCTTTTCAAATTAAGACGTTATAACCAACACATAAAGTCGATAACTTCTATTTTCTGTTTTGTGGTGGCCCGAAATTCACTAACTAGCAATAGTGGTTTTTAGTGATGAAGAAATGTGTGAATGTTCCTTTCTAGTAAATAAAAAAAGATATTAAGGGTATTTAGTGACTTTTTAAGAACACGTATGTTTTACTTACATCACTGTAAGTAACGACTGGCTAAAAATCATTATCTGCATATAATTAGTTCTGTTAAAACATAATGTGCCTCGAAAGGGTTTAAAAGAATCTTAATGACTTTTATCATATTAAATTACCAGTAGTACCAATATCATAGTTATTTGGCTAAAAATAATTAATATCTTTTAACAATAAATAGCGCTCAAAAATTAACATTTTTATTTAAATTAAATGCAGTTTATTACTTCTTCCAGATATATAGTGTTTTTTTACGAAAATGATATTTAATGACTTCTTGTTCACGTATTTTAATTTAGTCTTTTTAATGCGCGCACAAACCAACGTGAAGCGCGCTGTACAGAACGAGCAAGGGGCGCGGGGGCGGGGCCCCTCTGGCGAGGGGTGCAGACGTGCGGCCGCGCGGCCACGGCTTGTCCAATGTCCATTCCGGCGTGGGACGTCTAGTGCCTTGTACTGTGCGTTTGGATTACTGGCAATTAGTGATTTCTAGCAAAATGAATCGAAATTTTAATTTTAAACCCGGTAGAGCTAGTGCTATGTTAACAATGTTGGATAATAAGTAGTATTATTAGTAAGTAAATGATTTCGTACTACCCCCAGCCCGACTTGCGCTTTATAAGAGCGGTCCGTACTATATGGCCGTCAAAGTGCATAATCATTTGCCAGACTCTGTTAAGGCCCTCCAAGGCATGAAATTCGATAAAGAGTTGAAAAAATTATTAATTGAAAAGACGTACTATAATTTAAGTGAATATTTTAATGACAAATTTTAATTTTATTATAATTTTTAAAGTAATTGACATTATACAGAATTTTAATTATGTTGATATTTTTGTTGTAAATTGTAACTTTTAATTTTATTTGACATTTGTAATTTAATCCATTGATATAATACTAAGTGACGCTATTGACATAATTATTATAATTTAGGAGCATAAATAATAAATATTGTCTAATAATTGTAAATGGAATGATAATATTGTTAAGATTAATTTTATCAAATAATTGAGTTCACGAATGCCTCATAGAGGTTATAATGTAACTATTTTATTACCATCTTTTTAAGCCTATTAACTGTACTGCTATTGGTTTACATTATAAAGTGAATAAATGAACATGAATATGAATATATTACTCCGGTCTTCAAAGGCAAGGGATCGGTGCAAGAGTGCGGCAACTACCGCGGTATACAGGTCATGTCCCACACCATGAAGCTCCTTGACCGGATTTTGGACTCCCGGATCCACCATGGCTGCTGATGTATGCTGAAGATATCGCACTGGTAGACGCAGACAGGGGCAGGCTGGTGAGACGCGTGAACGAGTGGAAGCAGTCGCTTGAAAGCGGTGGTCTGAAACTCAATGTGGCGAAGACCGAGTACCTGGCCTGTAACTCTACATATCCAACGCCTGTCCGCATAGGCGGAGACAAGGTCGAGCGCACGGACCAGTTTAAATACCTTGGATGTGTACTTCACGCGTCGGGAGACATTGATTGCGACGTCAAAGCACGCATAGCTGCTGCGTGGGCCAAATTGCAAGAAGTGTCTGGTGTCATTAGCGACAGAATGCCTGTTAAGCTTAAAGGACAAATCTATAAGTCCATCATTAGGCCTGTCCTTTTATATGGCAGCGAAGCGTGGCCGGTACTTGAGCGACACAAGCAGGAGCTGCGTGTCACGGATATGAATATGCTGCGGTGGATGTGCGGAGTCACGCGAAATAAACGCGCGAGGAACTCGCGCATTCGCGGTAGCCTTCGGGTCCGTGATATTGCAGAGAAACTGCAGGAGAGTCGCCTACGCTGGTACGGCCATGTTTTGCAAAAACCGGCAAGCTACGTAGGAAACAAATGTCTGGCCATGCCGCCACCGCCAGGTCCTGGCAAAAGGAGTCCAAGAAATGCTGGCTTGACGTCGTGAGGGCTGACATGCGTGCCAATATTCTCACAACTAGAGACGCTCAAGACCGCGCGAAGTGGAGGAGAAAATCAAGGAAAGCGGTCCCTGGGCTCCAAAGCAATGGCTTTGGACGCAACCGGGATTGACCGTTTAGATGAAAAAGAAGAAGAAAGAAGTTTTGTAGAGTTTTTTTTTTGTTACTGAATTTGACATTTATACATTCACTCAAAATCAAAACTAACGCGAGCGAAGCTTTGCTTATTCAGTTTTTTAACAAATTTGTGTTCATACGAAGGCTGAATATAAATAAATAAATAAACAAATAAATATAGAATTTAATATTAACATACTTTACTTGTCAAAAAGTACTAGTAATTTACTGGCAAAAGTTTGTGTTAAAATTTATGCGAAATTGTAATTCAAAATTAGTATTCTGAATGAGTTAATTTTCTTTCATTTAATATTTTAAACAATATTTTAATTTTTGCCGTAAATTTAAATGATGTTCTTTCAGAAACGAAGTCCTTATTTAATTTTGAAATCTAAGTTCAGAAATTGTTAAGTGAAGATTAGTAATAAAATGTTTATGGCAAGAAGTCATTAACTTGTTTTTTTAGCTTTTAAAAAAATTACACTTGTGCTAGAAATATAATTTTTGTTGATTTTAATAATAAACTTAAAACACTACTCCACTGCTTTTTTTTTCTTTGCTCCTATTGTATTTAACATAATTATTGTATATTTAAGATTGAAAAAGTTCATTAATTTATTTCTCAGCATTTCATTTTGGTCACTTAATGAGTTCTTGCAATAAGCCGACGATATATGAAAAAAAGATGGGTTAGTTACACCATTTATAAGTCAAGAATGAATGAACCGATTTTTATGATCTTTGTTTGTTAGATTTGTCTCTGCCCTGTAATAATAATAATAATAGCCTTTATTCAGATTTAAACATCTTAACCTAATAATATATATATATATATTTTTTTTTTTATGTATCTGTTTGCCCTGTGGCAAAGGCCTCCCCCAATAGCATATTCTCTGCCCTGAATAGCAGAATAATTATTAAAACATCTTAAAAAATCACAAAAAATCTAATAAAGAGGCGGCGGACAGCTAGTTTATAATAATAATATCCACAAAAATCTCCGGATTGCAATGAATCTTTGGTGGGTTGTTGTGCGTTCCTGAATTGTCGAATTAAAGTAATTATTGTAAGTATATTTTTTAACTAAAAATTGTTTTCATGCAATATAATGCCCATAAAATAATTCAATGTTAGTTTAAGTGTGTCTTTAATAGTGCCTAGGACTAAATTCAGTCAGTGATGCAACAAACAGATTTTATATATTAAAACCTAGTGATTGTTAGAGAATGATAATTTAATGTTGAACTGTTGTTAAGTGCTATTACTATTACGAGCAGTTAGTTAACTTATTATCGTAAAGAGATTAACGCATAAAAATATATAATAGCTTAAAGTTTGTAACAAATTGAAGTCAAAGTTGAAGAAAATATTCAATTACATGGCCAAAAATGTGTGCAATGCGTTCTAGAATGATCTAATCGTGAGCATGCAGTTTTTTGCCTCCGGGAGCCCCGAATCGTGGTGATAGCACTGCCAGCAACATCGAGGCCAAGACCCCCAGTATCAACCATCGTTTCTTCAACTCCTGCCACATATCCAGCTTATAATCGTTTTTGTTGTTGTTAAAATATCTCCTCTCGCACATCACAAGCTCCGTAGTCACGGTAACACAGTCCATTTTAGGTATAATCGGTGTAAATTTAACTTATAACTCAAGTAACACTTTCGCACTAAGTTAACTAGAATTTTCAACAATATAACAGGTTATATGCGCGTAACTAGTAAAGGAAAACACAGTTGTGCAAGGAATTTAAGCTAATTAGCATTTCTCTAGTAGAACGTACGAAAAATCAATTAATTTTGTGTTAAAAATTTAAAATGCCTATTGCCGCGCATCTGCAATGCCGCAACCGTGACGTCAATTGACAATTGCAGCATTCCGTTTCATGTATTTTATTAGTACGGTACGATTTTACAACTATGAAAATACATCTTAATTTTAGACTAATCTAAAGCGCTTTTTACTTTTTGAGTTTTTATTATTATCTTATTATTATAGGGTGATTTTCCCAGCACCAAATCGTAAACGGCATGGCTGAAACTGCTAGTGCAGGATGGCACTTTTAACTTGTAATATTTTTTTTTAGATGAAAAGTGTTATCTCCTACAGCAGCCTACAAATATTTTTCCATTATGATTGTCGCTAATAAGGAAAAAAAATAAATAAACACCTAAGTTTTTCATACCGGTGAAGCGGCACAATTGGTTTTTCAGTATACTTTTAATCATATAATAAAAACAGTTGATTTTTTAGGGATTTCCTTTTTTTAATTTAAATCCTAAATAGTGGCAGTACTTTATTGCGGAAACTTCATTACAAAATCTGTTGTATTTAATGAATGGTAAGTACAAATTCACGTGTCCAAATTAGATTTTTCACCACGGTGAATTTTCGTTGTACGCGAATATCTAGGCATCCAACAACACTAGCTTCTCGCTACTGCGCAGTAAACTTGCGCACCAGGGACGCCTAAGCGCTTGATGTGAGAGGAAGCGTGTTGCTTGTCTGGTGTTCCCGCCAAAAACGTAAGTAGTGGGTTCCGGTGACTTGGGACCACTTTTTTTTTCATTCACGTGAGTGGATAAAAGTTGTGATCCAATGATCCGATATGTCTATTAAATATATGTACTTTTACTAAATGTCGCCCGATCAAGTAGGTAGCATCAATTTATTTCTATCATAAATACTGTGCTTGTAGTGTTAACTTCTGTTGGCTGTTTTTCATGACGGTGATCTCATTCCGGTGAATTCGGTGACCTAAATTGACCACCGAAATGAGAAAAAATATCATTTCGGTGATTTTTTTTCATTTCGGTGAGAAGTTGTTCATTTCGATGATTTTTATCTTCATCTCGGTGTTTTTTTTTTCATTCCGGTGACAAAATATTTCACTTTGGTGAAAAACAGACCATAATTTCTTTTGTTACATTTTAGTTGTACAAGGAATATATTTGTTTTGGGGACTAAAATGTAGCTACTAGTTAAAAGAATAACCGCTAGTTGTTGCTCGCGTGGGCAATAGGCTATTTGACTAAATTATGATAATTAGTCCACTTTAAACGTAATTCAAAAATATTGAACACGTGCTTTTTTAGGTTCCGTATCAAAATGGTACGAAAGGAACCCTTATAGTTTCGCCATGTCCGTCTGTCAGTCCACGGCTTAGCACAGATACTGTTTGTACTAGGAAGCTGTAATTTTGCACGAGTATAAACATTAAACACGCCGACAGAATGGTACAATAAAATCTTGAAAACAAAAATTCTAGGGTATCTCCCCTACACGTAAAGAAGGGATGAATTAATTATTTTTAGTCTACCCCATCATTTGGGGTATCGTTGGATGGGTCTATCAAATATATTGCGAGGTTGTGAAGACCATTTTTCGATTCAGTGATCGGTTACCGAAATTTTTTGGTTTTTAATGTGCCATTTTTACAAATACGGACTTTTTCTAATTCAGTTTTTTTTATTTCTAAAAGAATAATTTAACTATCAATAACAATGGTTTAAATTGAGCTAGCTAATCACGAAGTGCTTCAAAAAAACAATGTTCCAAAAAAAAAAACATAAAATTATTTTTCCTCATGTTTGGTCAACTACCATGTTAAAAAAATTATGGCGCTCATCGTGCACATTATCTTAAAAAAAATCTTAGTTATTCTATTTTCCGAAAAGGTATAATAAGCTTTTGTTTTCTGTATCTCTTAAACTTTATGACTGGTTTTTATTATTTTTTTATTAAAATTACAATAACTGTTCGAACTGGCGTCTTTGCGCTCTGATACACGCCGTGCATATTTTTATAAAAGAATGTTTGATGCGGCTCGCGTAACCAGACGTTTTTATGTATGCAGCTGCATTTTGAATGCGAGTCCGCAACTCTGTTATTTAGGATACTGGCCTCGCGTAGACAAGGTCTTTCAGACATCCCCAATAAAAAAAATTCAAGGGATTTAGATCCGGCGATCTGGGCGGCCATAAAATAGGGCCGAGCCGGCCTATCCACCTCTGTGGGTAGTGTTGATTTAAATAATTTCTTACTACTATTGCGTAGTGAGCTGGGCACCCATCATTTTTAAGCCACATTCTCCGCCTCACTTCTAAACTGATATCTCCTAGCATGCCGGGTAAATCATTTTGTAAAAAATTAAGGTAAATTTCACTATTCAGTGTAGCTGGATGTTCATCTAGCCCGATCACCTGTCCGCCAATAATCCCAGTCCACAAGTTAACTTTAAATTGAACTTGAGACCGATCTTCCCTCATCAAACGTGGGTTTTTTACTTGCTAGCTATGTAGATTGTGGATGTTGAGATATCCATCTTTCCGGCATGAGGATTCATCCGTTCACAACTTTTTATTGAAAAATTGCGGGTCCTCTCTTATTTTATTTAACATGATTCTCCAGAATGCAATCCTGCGCGGATAGTCAGCAGGCTGTACAGTTTGGACCCTTTGAATATGGAAAGGGTGCAACCTGTATATTTTTATGGTTGATTATTACAATATATTTGTTATTTTTGTTGTTTTATTCTCACACGTTCCTAAATGAATTTAAGTTAAAATTAGTTAATATCCATGTATGGTACATTTTAATTAATACTTTAAATACCATTATAGTATAGTCAGAAAAGGATAACCTGTACTGTGTGATAGCACTCTTCAAAACGTAGGTAAGTAATTATGGAACTAGGATAGCAGCATTTTAGGTGCGTTGCGTGGTAACAGTTTAGTTTTTTACGGTGACTGCATAAGTAATTTCATTGCGGTGACTCGCGTTTTACATTTCGGTGATGAGAAGTTTCATTTCGGTGAACTATTCTTTAATTTCGGTGACAACCAAATTTTAAAGTACTTTATCTCCTAAGAGTAGAGAGTAAAGATTAATCATAACAATATCATAAATAACAATACTACATGGTTTTATTTCAAAAAAAGTTATAGATAAAATATTAAATAAAAAAGTTCACCGTAATGACAAAAAAATGGACTTGTTGAAATTGACCTTATAGTGTTATTCTTCAATCAAAGGTATTATTATTTTATTTATTATATTATATTTATATTATTTTAAATCATAAGATTTTAGTGATTATTTAATTGAGTAATAAATTAATTAATATAGGGAAGTTATATTTTCATTTCTCGTCTAAGAATTAAATATCTGGCTCATCTGTGTGTAAATAATCAAAGAACAGTTTTTGTTAACAAACTAACTTTGTTAAAATAACGATCACACGTTATTAACCAATTGAATTTAGTTCATTAAACACTTCACATGAATTGGAACGTTTTAAATGTCAATATCAGCTGTAATTTTATTTTGACATTTGGCAAACGACAGTGTCAATTGGTGTCAATAAATCGTGAAAAACTGAAAAAAAAACAAACAATTTGAAACAAATTATTCTGTGTGATAAAAAAATTGCTTACTAGTTAATTATATAAAAATGCTGTCTCTTATTGTTCGACAAGCCGGTGGCATCGCTAAAAGAACATCGCCACTTTTGAGGTTATAAATATCTATTTTTACTACGTAATTTACTATTTGGTTAACTCATTTCATTAATTAAATAAAACTGCTTAACATACAAAATGTTATTAATTTTATTTCAGTTATTGTCACTAAGTAAAAAATGTTTGTTAAACAAATATGACCTAAACCACCTCTTAATTATGGTGAGCCCTGTGTCCTACTGTGTACAAGCAATCACACGATGATTCAAAATCAAATCAAATCAAATCATTTATTTCATAGAATATGGTATATTAAGGTCTTAAAGCTAGATATATTCTACATATTCTGCCACTTTTTTATTCAATAACTCATCAAGCATACGTGAACGAGACACAATAGAAATTCTATTCTTATGCGGTCTCATGAGACCCCTTGCTGCTTGGATGTTGACAAGTTCATATTATTTCTGTTTTTGTGACTTACAATAAAATATTTGCAGCCCTGTGCGGTTTAAAGCGGCCTACGAGGGTGAAGGGAAGACGACGGTTCGCGTCATCAACCAGGAGCAGGACTTGGGGCTCATGATCGACTCTTATGCCACGGTAAGTTGCGTTCCAGACTCGGGCATCATAATACTCATCATCATCATTTCAGCCATAGGACGTCCACTGCTAATCACAGGCCTCCTCCAATGACTCGTTGGGGGGATTGCCAATACTCGCCACGCTTAGCAGGCGGGTGGGCGAGCGCAGTTTTGTATTTTTTTTTGTTTCGCACGCAGACGCTGCTGCCCGGCTTGTGCTACTTAGTAGGAATTAGTCGCCTCTTACAAAACGCCTGCTGTTAGCAGTGGGGTAGTTTATTTTTTACGGTCGTGCCCGCACGGCACATAATACTATTTTATTTTTAATTGATGACCGATATGCGTATTGGTATGGTAAGTCCCCTTGAACATAAAAGGCCCTGGGTTCGATTCTCGGTTTGGGTCAAATCAACACATCCGCAAGCAATTCTCTCCACTTCCTCGTTCTGTTTCCTCGCTCCGTTTCCTCGGTCCGCTTTCCCGCTACGCTTTCCAGTTTTGTATGATATTTTAAAAGCTTCCTGTCCACTAAAGAAGAGCGGAGATTTCATCCAATTCTATTACATAAAAAAACCGCTCTGGTGGGTTTTTACCTCGCTAAGCGCTCCGGTGCACAGGCAGCCTAAACCAGTCATTGCGCATTAATAACCTGTGTGGCAGTGCAAGCAATGCATTGTCAGCTTACATGTTGGCTAGTCCACATAAACTCGTTGATGTTAAACTGAATCAACTTTTAAAATATGTAGTAACTACTTTAGCAACTTCATTAAAATTTTCTTTTTATTTCAGTATGGCTTCAGGCTAAATAATGGTATCACAATACTGGGTCCAATGGCTATATTTCCAAGGTAAATTATTTAAATACTGTCTCCCCTACCACATTCATAGCTGAGGGGAGGCCTGTCCCCAGTGGGCTTAAATCAGTCAGGGCGATAACGCCCCCTTGTGGGCGCTGACTGAAGGTGGGCAGTAAGAGGCCCAGAAAAAAGTTGGGGGGCGTAAAATTGGGTGGCATTGAAAAATAAATCATTTTCAAAGTGGGCAGTAGACAAAATACGTTTGAGAACTTCTGGTTTACATGAAGCCTTACACTGCACAAGTCTTCCCATACTAGTGTCTTTTGGGAGTCGGCGTCTTGCGTCTCAGATGAGCATCATGACTGCACAGGCGCCGGCAAAACGCTGACACTGGAAAGACGCTAGTGTGAAAGTGTCTAACATGTTTTTTGTACTGTTTTTCCTTCCCGTCCGAACCTCTTACTATAAGCACTACGCCCTAGAGCGTATTATTTTATAAGTACAACGCTGGGTGGACGGTGGGTTGACAGAAATCTTTAGCGACTGCGGATAGGGAGCTGGTCTGGTGCTGAAGTCTTAAATGGAGAACCTTTACAGCTAGTCTTGTTACATAGGCCTCCTCCGAAGATCATTAGCTTTTTGAAGGCTCTTACTGGATAGACCTCCGCAATGGAACCGAGTTGGAGGTGTGCCCACGCTGCGTTCTCAAGTTCGTAGGTGCTCGAGAACCTTTCTTTCTTCCTTCTCAGCTCTGCTGCCGAAACTCACAAATCTTTTTATCTTAAATAGTTATGATAATGGTCATTTATTCGGTACAGGCCTTCTTTCGGGCACTTATACACGTCCCAAAATATAGCTTTGCCCTACCACTGCTTTGGGACTTCATATCGGCTGGTGATGAGAAAAAACGGTGCAACAAACTCAGTCAACTAAGACGAGATAATTTTTCGAACCTTTTTGGTGTCAGGCTTTCAGCTCAAAATTTCCGGCTGAATAAGCATCAGAGTCCGGCTTTTAACTTTTGGGCCTGGCAACCCTAGTTGAGACACTCAAGGTAGATTAGCGTGTGGAATCTCTTGAAATACATATCTAAGGACTATTGGTACAGGCAAACAAATTATATTTGAATCTTTGTAAAATATTTAAATCTTTTTGGCAGGACAGTGCTGTCGTGGCAAGTGCGTGGCTCCGACGAGATAACTGAAGAATCGCTGAGGCTCTTCAAGTTGTTGGATCCAAAAATTGACCTAGTGGTGAGATAAATAAATAAATAAATATTGGACAAAATCACTTAAATTGCTCTGATCCTATCGTTAGTAGCTTAAGCACTTGTGCTTCAGAAATCAGAAAAAACGACGGTACCACAACACTCAGACCCGAGACTAAATAGAAAAGTTATTTTTCTACATTGACCGACCGGGAATCGAACCCGGGACCTCAGAGATAGCGACATCAAGTCCGGTATGCTCGCCTCTCGGCTACGGAGGTCGTCAAAAGTGGATCGTCGTCTGAAGTCGTAGATCAATAGCGCTTGGTTACCATGTTAAACGGTTAAATGGTTACCATATAAAATTGACTCAAGGCTGTCTGACTGGTAACTCGTAAAAAGGTAAAAAGTATTTATTGCTAAAGGACACAAAAAGTTAATCCCGTACTTCGAGGCCTTGACAATGGGGAAGCACAGGTAAAGCCTAACTCAGATGGCGCTAGCGTGTTCGGTCTTGCGAACCGTTGTCAACAAATGTCCAAGCAAATGTCAGATCGATTTTTATTGTGTTCGCTGGTATGACGCCTTTTTGTAACTATTTAATCATAATATTAGTGGCAACAGTGACATAACCGTTAAACAAATAATTATAACGGGCTAGACCAAACTTAATGCCACACCTATGGAGATAGTGTACGGTGTGGTTCACCATTGCTCTACGCATATACAGGGTGGCCCGAAAGGTGACACAATTTTTTTTTTTTAATTCCTGACATCTAGGTGTACCCGAAAATACCTCATGTATGTTCCGCGATTTTTGTAGTTTTCGAGCTATGATTTTTTAAAATTAAATTTGAGAATTTTCGACTTATCCCACTTAAATTTTTTTTTTTCGTTAAGTATGCATCTTTTTTTTAATGTTTTTTTTTTCTAACATAGACCTCATGACTTGTTCTTTCACCCATAAAATACCCAGCTTCTTGCCATTTATGTAAGGTACAAAAATATTGACCGAAAGTAAAAAATTGAGGTGAAAGCGAGTCACAGTTCAATTTTCAACTTTGAATTAAAAATTTAAAAAATAGTTTCATGACTTTTAAGTAATTTTAAAAACTGCTCAAGACCCTTAGCTTTAATTATAACAAAAAAACGTGGTGCTCAATCGTGCCTTTAGCCGAAACTTGCCTTCAAATGTACAAAGGTGGAATGTTCTAAATTAATAATTTATTGTTAAAACACTAAAACAAAAAATCATAGCTAGCGAGAACTAAAAAAAATCGCGGAACATACATGGGGTATTTTCAGGTACACCTAAATGTCAGGAATTAAAAAAATATATTTTAGTGTCACCTTTCGGGCCACCCTGTATATAGCTATTAGTTAAACGTGTTCTTTTTATTCTCATAGATAGATAGATACTCTTTATTGTACGCCACACAAAACAACCAGTACAGAGGAAAAAAATACATTTAGAATAGTACAATTTAGGCGTCTTATCGCTAGAAGCGATCTCTCATAATTCATTCCTTTACGCTATCGTAAAAGAATGAATTTTTCAGAAGTAAAAAACATTTAAGTCGCACTGTGTTGGAGCTATACAAGTTATACAATTGTATAGAGTCTTTGCTAGCATGACACATAGGTACACAAAACATCTCTATTTAGCCAAATGGTCGACTGGCAGAGAATGCCACATGGCATTAAGTCCACCTTTTGTACGATCGATATCTGTGCAATTAAGTTTAAATAAATAAATAAAATAGTGCCCTTAATTTCCACTTTTCATAAGACATCAATTGCATAGAAATAGTTTAATGGAATAAAAAAGTAGTCTAAAAAAAACGTGTCGTTCCAGGTCTAACTTTTATCCCCAATTCATGGGAAATCAAAAGGAACACGTTGTATATCCCTTTTTATTCCTTTATCCTATAAGCTTTGCACCCACAAGGTGGACAGACGACCTGGTAAAGGTCGCAGGAAGCCGCTGGATGCGGGCCGCTTCCAACCGGCTAATCTGGAAGTCAATGGGGGAGGCCTATGTTCAGCAGTGGACGTCCTATGGCTGGAATAACTATAAATGATAATGATGATAAGCTTTGCTTAGTTTGGGGCTAAATAAATAGGTGTGATTGTTGAAAGAACTTATTTGTTTACTAAACTGTGTTATATATTTCCCCAGATAATGGGTATAGAAACGAACGACCGCGCCATCATGGGCCCGGTGTTCCGCGCCGCGAAGGCCAACAAGCTCAACGTGGAAATTCTCCCCACTGAGCACGCCTGCTCCACTTTCAACTTCCTGAACGCAGAGGGACGGTGAGTGGGGATGGGTGACCGCAGTCAACTTACGCATGTGTCAGTTGCAGTGTGCAGGCGGTAGAGTGATAAGGCCACCCATGGGGCATGAGTATAAGTATGAGAGTGGACTCCCTTTTCCGCACTTAGACTCAAATTCGGTACTTTGTGCGTAGAGGTGTGATGGTTAAGGATGTCACCAGCCTAGCTCCGCCCAGAAGCGCAGAAGTTGCCTGGATTTTTCACAGGGTTCCCGGAGCGACTTTGGGTTGCCATAGGGCATTATGTGTTAGTAGCCGAGCAATAGCAGTGATAAGATGGGTGACCGATATCATTAGCAGTATTAGCAGCAGCTAGTACTAATGTACTAATGTCAAATGTTTCATTTTAAAAATTGATATTTCAGATGCGTTGCCGCCGCTCTCATTCCACCTACGAACGTAACGATGAACGAAGACGATATGCTCCGAGCCAGCCTTCACTACCGAAACGTTTACCAAAGTCAGGATATGTAATAAACATGGATAAATACCTTGAATTGCATCAAAATTAATTATATTAATAGTTCATTTATTATCATCTAAAAGGTCCAGGTTTATAAGTTTTCTTACTGGGGGATCAGACAATGCACTGTAAATATGGAGGGTAGGGGTAAGGAGTACAATTTCTTACAGGCGGAAAGTTAAAATAGTGTCTAGCTAAAGCAGTAATTAACAGTTTCAAAACCCTCCAAATTGGCGCTAGTGTAGTCAAAGGATATGGTATGAATATAGCAGTTATTGCCGGATTGAAGTTTGCCGAGTGCTGAGTAAGAACATTACAACAAAATATTTAAATATTTTAGTGACTTAAATATGGAGGATAAAATCATCCTTAAAAAAAATATTTGAACAATTTACCCTGTTGCTACTGTGGCGCCACCTAATTTAACGCATTTTGACGGACACTTTTTCAAAACGAAGATAGTACTCCTTACCTCTACCCTCCAGAATTGTAAAACCGAAAAATAGGCATTTTCACAGATTTTTTAAATTGGAAAAGTTTTGCTTATTTTGAATGAATACCAGTGTATTTAGGTTTCATATGGTACACATAAAGTATTATTGTTATAGTCAAATTTGATTGAAGTAAAATAGCCTATTTATTAGCGGTATGATTTTAAAAGTCGATAATTACATATTTGACTTGTATCGTCTGTACATAGTTTAAATTGACTTTTCGTAATCACTTCATTATTTACCTACTTATTATCCATTTTAATATACTTCAAACATTTGTTAAAAATAATATATTCTACCAACAAACGAAACAGAGCTTGGACTATAACAATAGTTAACGGATTAAAGAATAGACAATACTTAAATGTGTCATATAATATCCATGACTAAAGTATTTATGCTCGTGCTCATCTCTACCCCCTGTAGGAATCGAACCTGCGACCGCATGGCTTTGCAAAGACTTGTCGTCTATCAAACCACTAGACCAAAGCCGTTGTCATAAAATCATTGTGATATTAATAAGTTTGACATTAGAGAAACATGTAAATATTTAGAATAGTTATTATTTAATAAATTGTTTTAATAAACCTAATAATGTTTTATTTTATTTATTGCATGATAAAAATTAACATTGCAAATGTTAATTTTTATCATTCGTTTTATAATTCGTTATTACGAATATGTTGGAAAAACAGTATCTTTCATCTTTGTATTGTACCATATTCTGGCAAATAAATGATTTATTTATTATTTAATTATTTATGACATTCATAGAGGGATAGTTAAATAATGCCGACACTTAAGTGCTCGCTATAGCAGTAATTAAGTAGAAGTGACGAGTGATTTAGTCGCAATGTACACCGAGTCATTCAGCCCCCCTAGCACGAGCACCTAAACACGATATGATATAGCGATATATCGACACTACTGTATGATCAGGGGCGTGCATCCCATATAGGCTATTATGCAGAGCCTACCTTCATAAAAAACTGACAGAACAGCTAACCATAATTATTAATTACGTATTTAACAATAAACAATTATAATTTTATATTATTTTATTTTTTAGTATCTATGTAATAAATATATAATATATTATGTAATATATTAAATATAAAATTACTTTAAACTCTTCACCGCCTCCCCCACATGTTTTTTTTTTTCAACTTTCCTCTACCTGAAGGTTGTCTGGAAGAGATCGCTCTTAGCGATAAGACCGCCTAAATTGTACCATTCTAAATTTATTGTTTCTCTGTACTGTTTTTTTGTGTGGTGTGCAATAAAGAGTATCTATCTATCTAAACAATAAATATTCTGTAACCATTTTTCGTCTACCTATACTTATTCCTTACTAAAGCGCGCAACTTAGATCGTTACTGTGCAATTTAACCAATGTTAGGCTGCCGCGAGATCGCCTACTGTTTCACGCAAACTTACTCAATTTTCACTCACAGCCTACCCCCATCTGAAACCAATGCACGCCCCTGTGTATGATACACCAAACATGATAGATATACCCGTCATGTTGAATCGTCGTGCCGGTGACGTCACATGTTATAATAGGCTATTTAACTATTTTCTGGAATAGAGTTATTATTGTTGGTAATATTTAAATAAAGCGTCAGTAATTTTATTTTCATTTTTAAACCTTTGAAAATAATAAATAAGTGTTTAATTTTTTATGTTTTTAAAAGCCAGCGAAAACGCCTCTGTCGTCGATGTACTTGTTCGTGACGTCACGAGCCTTTACATACCCATTGAGTTATAAAGTACTAGAACAGGCATGTTAAAAACCTTCGTCGACGGTCACACTAATACAATGTGCGAGCGTAGCGCATAATCTAGCTTTGGGATGTCAGTTCTAGTACAAAGTTAGTCAATAGTGCCGTGCCTGTCATTGTTGCTGGCGTTTTTGACAATGTAAAATACCGATAAAAATATAACATTCAAAAATGTATTTTTACAGTAATCATGTATTATTTTTAATAACTATTAATATGTTTCGGTACCATATGGTGCAATATATTAAACTAAATAATTAGTTAAGTAAATTTTGGTACAAGGCAAATAGCCTATCGCTGTTTTGTCAAAATTCAACATGGTGGCTTTACTATTATATTTAAAAAAAAAACTGTCAGTGTCGATAAATCGCTATATTATATCGTGTTTTAGTGGTGAGGCTAGGAGGGATGGTCATCAGTGACTGACTCAATAGGGAACCGAACCTGGGTCAAGTGAAACGCATATAAAACCTAAACATCTGTATATTATTAACAACACTAATCTATTTTTACAATTGGTGACTAACTATAATTTACATAATAATTAAATTATTGACTCCCGAGACTGGTGATTCCTGTTTTTGATGTCATGGTCATGACAGACGTGCAGACAGCCCCGCACCTGTAAAGAATTAAATTTATACTGCAAAATATACTTCTGATTATGATGGGTGACCGCGTTCAAACTGACGCATGCGTCGGTTGCTAATGGTCAGTAGAATGATGGGTGGCCACACGCGAGTTGTTTGGGCTAATATTGCAATTAATATTTGCATTTGCTATTACGTTATCAATCGGATGGGTGACCGTTTTAAACTAACACATAATGCACATATTTTCAATGGTCAATAGTAGGATGGATGATCGTGTTATGACTTAACATGCGTTAGTTGCTAATGGACAGTACTATGATGGGTGACCGTATAACATTTTATTCAACTACTTTGATAAATTATCATTAAAAATGTTAGTTATGGTCAATACCAAGATGGGTGACCGCCAAACACTAAGCTTTCCAAATTCAGCCTGTCCAAATCTTCTAAAAGTACCAGGAACACATAGCTTCTGAGAGACTCACCAAAAATCCATGAAAAACAGTTTATTTCTTCAATCATTTCTGCTACATGTCACGAATGTTTAACCTTCCTGCGAAGAAGCGGATCCTGTCACCCTTATGCCATAGGAATTAGGGTCTATTCTCACCTATAGGAAGGTGGCCCCGACGCCGAACTGCAGGTCGTACGCAGTGCACCATAGATGTGGTAGGTTGGTAATACTTGGAGTGCTACGTCAATAATAGGATGGGTGACCGTGTTAGAGCATGACATGCGTCAGTTGCTAATGGTAAATAAAATGATGGGTATCAATTCTATCTTACTACCTACCCAGGCTATATTATCACTGGAGTATGTTAGTAATGGTCAGTTACAGGATTGGTGACCGCCATTATGCCAAAATCCTTGGCCAAATGATCTGGAAGTACTAGGAACACAGCTTCTAAGGCCCACTTGCGCACATCAGGATTAGCGAGTTTAATCGCGAACTATCCACTAACACGGTATTAAAATTATAAAATTGTCTTGCGCCATAGCGGAATACTCATAACACCGGGTTAAAAATATAAATATTTAATCCGCCAAATTCGGTGGATTAGTGTTCAGAAACGTCAAAAACGTCAAGAATTTGTAGGTCACGTGGTCAACATTACCTAAACTGCAGTCATGGTTATGTTTTCTGATAATGAAGAAGAAATAATAGAATAGGTACTTATCTAGAAACAGTTTTTTTAATAGCGAAAGACCGGAGAAGCCACTTTTATACATGTCGTGATAAAGACTTTCTGTCTCTGCTGCGGAGGTTAAGACTGTCCAAAGAAATGGCATTGATCCTACTACGCTGGATAAAACTCTAGGCAAATTGAAATGCATACTTAACAATAGGTATTTCATAACGTAATAGGCCAAAATTTTCAAGTAGGTAGGTACAAATAAGTGTTCTCAATCTCTCGTCAATAGGAATAGGTATCACTGTTTGTTATTGACCCTTGGACCAATTATTTTGTACATTACTTTTTTACGCTACGAGAAGCCAGCTTATTACATAGTGGTGATTTAGTAGGCATACATGAATCTCATTCATTGTAAACTTTTGTTGATAAATAATTAAATTAAAGACTGACATTAAAACTTGAATGACGTTTTATTCAAACCACTGATCAAGTAAAACTTCAAACTGTTTTTTTTTTCGGCCTTGGCTCCGAAGAAGTTTAGCCAAAAGACCGAAGTTTTGAATGAACATTTGATTTTTCCATAGTAACATGAACGTAGTGATTTACATTCCCTCTGGAGCATGACGTTATGTTGTCAAAATTGTAAGATTAGTTAATCCATGTCAGATTTTTGCTGGCGCAAAACGAAAATTTAACCTGGTATTAATTTAAAACAGTTATTTCTTCAAGCTAAGTCATTATAAGTACCAGGCTCGTATACATTAATAGAAGATATTTGTATCACAAAACAGGAATGACATGCTACGCTCCGCTACATTCTGTGATTTTTATAATTTTCCAAACGTATAATATTCTTACCTAAAGGTTGTCTGGAAGAGATCGCTATTAGCGATAAGACCGCCTAAATTGTACATCTTTCTGTAAAAATCATGTGTATTTTACTTGTATGGTGTGCAATAAAGAGTATCTATCTATCTATTCTTATGAAGCGGCAGATCCTTCCAGCAGAAGTACCAGGCTCGCATGCGTTGACAGAAGATATTTCTCCTACATATCACGAACGTACAACCTTCCTACGAAGCAGCGGACCCTGTCAAGAGCTAAAGCTTATATCCTACCTATATATAGGAAGGTGGCCCCGACGCTGAACTGCAGACTGGGCGCGGTGGTGTGGTGCGCGGCGGCCTTGAGCGGCTCGCAGTAGTTAAGCTCGAGACGCGCCGCGCGATTGATGATGATGATGATGATGATGATGTCGGTGGCATTGAAGCCTACTTAATGCGCCGGCAACTTCGGTAGTGCGGTCACTTGTCACGTACGAAAGCGAAAAGATGGCGGACAACTCCTCCGTTACAAAGATGTTCAGAGACACATGAAAAGATGCAACATTGATCCCTCTCAATGGGAAGCTTTGGCAGCACAGCGCCCAGAATGGCGTGGGATTGTAGAGAGACAAGTCCGCGAGTTCGAGGAGCAGCGTAAAGCTGACCTCTACGCTAAGCGCGATGAGCTAAAGGCCTGTCCTCCTGCCGCCAACAACTATAAATATGTAAACGGCGTACTAACGTGCCCTCATTGTGCACGGGACTCCGCTGCGAAGATCGGCAATATAAGCCATCTTCGGGTGCACCAGCGCCCGCCCGATTAGGAGTCGAAGTGGTCGCCATGACCGAAAACGGTCGGAAAGATCATCATCACCACTGTGGTCAATAGTAAGATGGGTGACCGTGATAGGACATAGCATGCGTCAGTTGCTAATGGTAAATAAAATGATGGGTGATCGTATCAATTAGACTACTATTTACCTAGGCTAAACATTGAGTGTGTTAGTAATGTTCAGTAACAGGATGGGTGACCGCCATTATGCCAAAATCCTTGGCCAAATGATCTAAAAGTACCAGGAACGCGTAGCCTTTAAGAGACACTCACACCAAAAATCTTATTTCTTCAAGCTAAATCGTAAAGGTCGCAGGAAGACGCTGGATGCAGGCCGCTTCCAACCGGCCAATCTGGAAGTCAATGGGGGAGGCCTATGTTCAGCAGTGGACGTCCTATGGCTGAAATGATGATGATGATGATGATGATGAAATCGTCTCGAGGTACCAGGCTCGCATACATTCATAGAAGATCTTTTTATAATACGTTCTGAACGTACTTCCTATGAAGCAGCGGTCCCTGTCACCCTTATGCCGTAGGTACTAAAGTCCATTCTCACCTATAGGAAGGTGGCCCCGACGCCGAACTGCAGCCCAGGCGCGGTGGCGTCGTGCGCGGCGGCCTTGAGCGGCACGCAGTAGTTGAGCTCGAGGCGCGCCGCGCGGCCCACGCGCAGCGCCACGCCCGCGCCGCACGATACGCGCACGCACGACAGCGCCTCCAGCGTGGACAGCGAACTGTCCTCTGGAACCGATGCAAACTATTTATTAACGCTAGTAGACCGGGATTGAGGTCGAACTTTTAGGACGGGGCGGGTCGGGCCGGACAATTACGCCGCGAACGATAGAACAGAGGGAATCGTATACCGCCAACGCACACGGCGGTCAAAATGACCGCTAGGTATGACCGTGGCTGCTCGTCGTGGATCGCACTGACCGGTTCGTGCGACACGCTAACACAGACAACGGTGCGGGCAGCTAGCTAAGGCCGAACCGCGCGCTCTACTAGATCGGTCGTCGTTGAGTACGCGGCGCGGGCATCGACGGGCAGACGCGGCCAAAAAGACCGCCCCGCACTGTCGTCTGCCTGACACGTAACAATTTTGTTTTTTTTACCTTACCACTGCTTTGGGACTTTATTTTGGGCAGAAGTAAGAAGCCCGGTTTTGAACCTTTGATTTCGGCTGTACTACAGAACCGAATTTAAAGTTTAAGATGCTTATTCGTCGCAGAGTTTAACCCTCTTTTTCATCGGACGTATCGTTTCCCAGATACAATTTTGTAAATTTTGCCCCTTAGCTTTAATTAAGGGCATCTGGAGAAGCGTGTCAATAGCTTCACCATTAAGCGGTGCGGTTTTCAGAACCAAAGTACGTTCTGATGATTGCTCTGAATGTGTATGATATTACGGGAAATAAAATATTAGGAATCTAAATAAGGAAACAGACCTCCAAATCATGAACTTCTTCTACCGAATAGACATAAAATATCCCACCAACCTGCGGAACAGTTATCGATGGCCTTTGACACTTCATCATGGGTATGTCCTTGATTCTTAATTGATATTGGCGTAACTGGTAATATCTTCACTGTTGAACTTTTAGGACTAGTTTAGTCGCGGTATGAAATGAGTTATGAACGTTTATATTATATTTTTATCACAAAAAGAAAATACGTTGCGGGCGGCTTGACAAGCAAGAGACAAGAGAATGTACAGATTTTTTTATTGGCTGTCATCATGTGTGGAAGCATCTATTTCCCAGTGGAATCGCTGCTAAAAGTGACATTCAGCGCCATCCTTATGGGCTTCCAGCCAATCATAGAAAGCCTGAACAACAAGTACGGCGGGAATCAAAATGTATCTAATCAATAAAAGAAATCTAATTTTGGAAGTCAATAAACCACTATTTAGTTTAAGAAATTAAAATGAATATGCGCCACCAGCATCCGTGGGTAGCATGTTGTTGCTATGATCTGGCAGATAGCTGATATTATAAGAAATAACTTAGGCTACTTTTATTATAAAAAAGAATTTACTTTCTCCATTTTAACCCTTTTAAAAATAACCGTGTTTAATACGGAAAATGCGGAAAGCAAAAGAACGACTCGTCGACGTTACGCTCCGATAACAGCTGTCAGTCCGTAGCGAAGCGACCCGATCATAGGGAAAGTGCTTCTTGACAGCATGACAGCTTGAGCAGCTTGACGTACTCTGCAGGATAAGTTCTTCTTGTATTTTTGTGTACCCACAACACACATAGATTCCATGGACCTGACATCCCTATTTCTACAGACTCGCAACAGACATACAGCATCACACACACACACGTACACACCCACACAGACAGACACACACACACAGACAGAAACACATACACATACACACCGACTCACACGCAGACACATATATAAAATAGCAAAAGATTCCTAGCTAACAGTACCAGGAACGCATAAGATCGAAGGAACAACTATTTTATTTGTAAGAGCTGTGGATTTTGTTTTGTTTGAACAAACAGAATAGCAAACGGTTCCCAGGTCGCAGTACCAGGAGGGCATGAGGTAGGAAGCAGCAACGACTCACCGGGGCGGGCCAGGCAGCCCGCGTTGAGGAAGGCGTGGCTGCGGAACAGCGCCGCGATGCCGTTGCGCGGGCTCGCGAACGGGAGCGGCCCGAACACGTGCACCCCGCCCGCCCAGTACGTCTGGAATACGAAATATACTATTATTAAAACTGATCAAACTAGTGATGACGACTGGGTAAAGAAATTAAATGTCTATTTAGTCCGTCAGTTAGATTATCAGAAAATAATGAACTCTTTTTTCATTTGACAATCAACCAAAAAAAGTTGGTTGTTTTCAAGAAAAAGTTGGTTGCTTGGCTGCTTAGTGCGAGTGTTTATAGTTTAGAGGAATATTTTAAATGTAACAATAAATAGTTTTATATCAATCGGTTATTTATATATAAGCTGACCCGGCGAACTTCGTACCACCAACAAAAACTGACTGAATTTATCTGTATAATTACTGAACCATCTTGTTTGACAGTTGACAATACGAACAGTTTGTATAGGAAGATAAAATTGCTGTTTATATTACTTTCCTTGTAATTCCTTTATATTTTCTTACCTTTTAAACCTTCCCTGAACTTCCACAAATATTTCAAGATCAAAATTCGCCAAATCGGTCCAGCCATTCTCGAGTTTTAGCGAGACAAACGAACAGCAATTCAATTTTATATATATGATTACTATAATTGACTTTAATTTTAATTTTATGTCATTTTTATTAACATTTTTGACATTTTATGATCATATAATTATATAATCGGACTATATAATAATTTGTAAAAACTTTATTAATATTTGCACGCCTGCATGCAGGCTGAATACCTGGGCCTATTTATGATCTGCACTGTGTAACTTGCATTATGTAAAGTGTATTCTGGCAAATAAATGATTGATTTGATTTGATTTGATTTGAAAAACCGAAAGTGTTTGTGTGGAAAGAAGTGACGGCACTTCTAAGCAAAAATTTTACCTAGACGTGACGTCATGCGACATTTCAAATCAATATATCTCTGTAATATTTTGATACTTTTTAATAATCTACCAGATAGACGAAGAAAAAAATGAAAGTCATCATCCTTATTAATTAGAAATAAGCCAGAACTAATCATCATCATCATCGTTTCAGCCATAGGACGTCCGAACATAGGCCTCCCCCAGCGACTTCCAGATTGGCCGGTCGGAAGCGGCCCGCATCCAGCGGCTTCCTAAACCTTTACCAGGTCGTCTGTCCACCTTGTAAGTGGACGTCCTACGCTGCACTTGCCGGTACGTGGCCTCTATTCTAGAACCTTGCTGCCAAGCTCTTTTACACGTCCAAATTTGTTTATTTTACTGCTGCTTCGAGACATTATTGTGGCCTTTACTTTCTGTCTCCCTTAGTTATTGTTCATTAAAAAAAACCTTATGAAAAAAGGGTATTATAAGGTAGACGATTATTTGAACGACAAGAGTGCATGGACTTAGCCTGCTTAGCTCGCACTTACTACATGTCTTGTAACTGTATTTCCTGTAAAAAAGGCTGACAAAGGTGACTCAGTTTGTTGCGCCGTTTCTTCTCACCACCAGCCGATATGTAGTCCCGAAGCGGTGGTAGGGTAAACCTATATTTTGGGACGTGTATAAGTGCCCGGAAAAGGGCCTATATACTAAATAAATGAGTATTAATGAGTATTAGTATTAATGAGTATTTACTATTCTAACTGACGAAGGTCCACCCAGGAAGTGTTCGAGTATCTCTACTCACTCTGTATAGATATCTAGCTCCACATACTTTGCTAAAATTGCCAACGCCTCTCTGGCAGGACCCCGTTGACATGGTGGATCCACCCAGGAAGAAGTGATCCGGTATACAGATACTTACCCTGAAGAGATACAACACATACCTTGCCGTCTGTGGTCCCCCATCCCGATGTGAATTCACACCCCTCGATGTATAAGATCCACCCAAGTAAAAGTTGTCCAGTATCTCTACTCACCCTGTATACACATACTTTGTTACCCATAGCTTGCCCATCGTAATGCCATGCCCCTTTGCTTAACCCCTCAGGGTCGTGAATCACCTAGAATAAGTCCAATATCTCCACTCACCCTGTATAGATTACACATATCTATCTAGATGCGTGGTCTGTCTATAAATTGGAATGCGACCCCACGCCCCTCAGAACTCTCTCAGCGTGGTAGGTCCACCTAGAAAGAAGTAGTTCAGTCTCTATACTCGCCCTGTATAGATACACATACCTACCTTGCCCCATAGCCTGCCCATCGCATTGCCGCCCCATGCCCCTCTGAGTGGTGGGTCCTCCTAGATAAAGCCGTCTAATATTTTAGCTCACTATACAGAGATACAGAACTCTTTCAGCGTGGTGGGTTCACCTAGGAAGAAGTAGACCAATATCTCCACTCGCCCTGTATACACGTACCTTCCCACCTGAACCTCCTCACAGTGATGGGTCCACCCAGGAAGAATTGGTCCAGTCTTCCCACCCACCCTGTTATATACACGTACCTTCCCACCCGTGGCCTGCCCATCACAATGGGGCCCCACGCCCCTCTGCCTGAACCCCCTCACAGTGGTGGGTCCACCCAGGAAGAAGTGATCAGGTATCTCAGTCCCGAACACATCATGGAGGACTCCTAGAGCACCAGTCATTTGTAACACCTGCCAAAGAAAAATAGTGTTAGGAGGGTATGGCATTAGATTTAGGACTGGGAAATGGTTTTAAGGCGACGGGTAAGGCAAGTGACCTTGAGCATTTAGCGTCGACTAATGCGACTTCTATTACGTGCCTAAGATAATACAAATGCTTCTCGCAGACTAAACATCCATCCGTTGCGCTCCTGTGCAAATAGATTATCATTGCGAGCAAAATATCCGCTCATGGAAAAGTAGGCGCTAAGAGTAAAATCCATTAAAAATCCTTATAAATCTTAATTTGTTGGCTATTTAAATAAATAAAATCTTCATCCTAAAGGCACGAATGTTATAAAAAACTAAACCAACTTTGAAGCTAAACAAAAACGTCGTAAAATATAAACGTGTACAAGCTCGCGATATTTGCGGTACTTTGAAATATTTTTTTAGTATTTATAAGAAATAATAACTAGTATTTAGATACAACAGGAAAAACTTCAACATATACTTAAGTTACATGATATATTGATTTCCACATCTTATATCCAGTATTTTCGCCAGAAAACTTGTCCAAAAACACCTCTTTTACGCGTGTTCTCCTTACCCTGCGCCTTAACCAAAGCATAGACACTGAATAGGCAATATGCACGAAAATCTTCGATCAATAATAAACTAGATAATCGGTCAGCTACTCAAATACGGCCGAGTAAATAACGCCTCAGTCCAAAGTGGGGTCTTATTTTGTATAAGTTATTCTGTGCTTTATTTTTTAGACCATAAGAGTTGTATTTATAATGAGTAGTTCCTGCAGATGTGTCAAAATAAAATGAGACCGGATTTTTACGAACGCGTGTGAATATCGTAACACTGACTGACCGGTCACCCATCTGAAAATTGACCATACTCAATGTTGCTTAACTTACCAGCTGATCAAAACGATTTCACTTATCCAGGTTTTCAGGATCTTCATCATCAGCCTCTGACAGTTTATAGCTGGACATAATACCTACCTGCATGGAACTCCACAACAAGCTGCTCTGGGCCGTTTGCATCTAGCCTTGACTTGGTCGTCGGTCCACCGGGTGGGAGGCTTTCCTAACTTCCAGTTCGTGGTCGCCACTTAAGAAGCCTTAACAATTGTCAGCTATGAGGTATGTAGCCCATTTCCCCTTAAGCTCTCATTATTAATAGCTAAGCTCGAGGCAGTCGGTATACATGGTGATTTACTTAGGTGGATGACATCCTACCTTAGAAACCGAACTCAAGCTGTCACAATAAAGGGTTTCACATCCAGTTTTGTTCTAATTTCATCCGGCGTTCCTCAGGGATCTCATCTTGGACCCTTGCTTTTTAATATATTTATAAACGACGTCATAAACTGTTTTTTAAACTCAAGAATTTTGTTGTACGCAGATGACACAAAAATATTTTCCGTCATAAAATCGCTAGATGATTGTAAAAGGATGCAAAGTGATTTGACACGTCTATATGAATACTGCTCCCTTAATCAATTGTTTTTAAATGTAGACAAATGCTGTACCATAACTTTTACTAGAAAAAAGAAACCTATCCATTTTAGTTACACGCTTTTTGACAAGAATTTAAAAAGGGTCCAGGAGGTTAGAGATCTCGGTGTGCAGTTGGACAGTGGAATGTACTTTGAATCACATATTAATAAGATCACTGCTAAGGCATACCAGCTGCTTGGTTTCATTTTCCGTCAAGGTACATATTTTAAGAAGGAGAACACCCTAATATTACTGTATAACGCGTATGTTAGATCTCAGTTGGAGTACGCGTCCGTTGTATGGAATCCACAGTATTTAAAGTATATTAACCTGTTGGAGGGCATTCAGGCAAAGTTTATAAGACGTTTAAAATATAAGTTTAAAAATTGTAATGATGGTAAATTTCAGTCTCTGGTGAACCGCCGAGAACATAGGGATCAAATATTTTTGTATAAAATAATCAACAATGTAGTTGACAGTTCTTACCTACTGAGCAAAATAGTTTTTAAGTGTTCAAGTCTTCGATCACGACACAAAAGCACTTTTGTTGCACCCGTTTGTAGATCCAAGTACCGGAAAAATAGTTTTATTGTAAGAGCTACAAACAAATACAATGCAGCTTTCAGTCACATAGACATTTTTAGTGAGCGTATGGCGAGGTTTCGTCGTCTTTTGAAATCCACGTAAGCCCTAACCGCACACCTACCTTCTTCTGCCTTCTATTTAAGTTAGGCATGTCTTATTGTTTAATCGATGTAGTTTTGTTTGGTTGTTGTTGCTCGATTGTTTTTTTTTTCCCGCATGTGTCTCTTATCAACATAAAATATACCAATTAGCATTGGAAACTTTAAATGCTCATGTATAATTAATTTAATGTTAGCTATATGTATTATTAAAATGCTGTATGTTTCCTTAATAAAGATAAATAAAATAAAAATAAATTAAGCTATTCACCAGAATAGGGATGACGACTGGTTAAAGAAAATGAAATTCTATTTAGTCCGTCAGTTACATTATCAAAAAATAATGGACACTTATTTTATCTTTTGTCAATGAAGCAAAAAAATTTGATAAAGCGCGTCAAAATTCGGTAGTAGGTGCTCGTGACGTCACTTCTAAGTAAAAATTGTACCAAGACGAGACGTCATGAGACATTACAAATCAATATATCTCTGTAATATTTTGATGAATCCAAAATCAATTTAACTAAAACAAATTACATACAATTTAATAAATATAAAAATATTAATCTTGACATTAATTATAAAGACATTAAAATTGACGAAGTAAAACAAATAAAATTTTTAGGATTAACTATAGATCAAGACATTAATTGGAAAACACATATAGATACTATCTGTAACAGAGTCAATAGGTTTGTTTATGCTCTAAAGCAAGTGAAATCTGTAACAAATGTAAAAACTGCAGTTGCTACCTATCATGCATATGTGGTATCTATATTGCGCTATGGATTACTAATGTGGGGAAATAGCACTAACATAAATAGAGCATTTATTTCTCAAAAAGGTGCATCAGAGCAATATGCGGTGTCCCTCCATTAACATCCTGTCGTCCTCTTTTTTCACAATTGCAAATATTAACATTGACATCTCTGTATATTTTTGAGGTATGTGTATTTGTTGTTAATAATAAGCAACTATTTAAAAGGGCTTGCGATATCTATCCACGCAATAAAAGAAATCCAAATAGACTGGTACTACCAGAAACTCCAAAAACATTAATGTATAGAAAAAGTTGTCTAACTATGTGTGTAAAAATTTTCAACAATATTCCTAATGAATTAAAGACAATGAATATTAACCAATTTAAAACAAGTTTATTTAAATGGCTTGTCTCACGTACTTTTTATGAATTAAAGGATTTTCTAAATAATAAAATTTATTATATTTTATGACATGATTATGGATTATGATGACTGTTATTTAAAGAATGTCAATACTTAATTTATGTTCTCATTTATTAAATTTGCATGCCTCTTTAATTGGCTAAACATGATAAGTACTTAATTTTCTTTGTAACACCTTTGTATACCATGTTTATGGCAAATAAAGTTTATTTTATTTTATTTTATTTTATTATGTGAAAAAAAAAATACGTGTCCAATACTTTTTGATAATCTACTTAATAAACAAAAAAAAAATTGGCGTCATCCCTATTTGGCCAGAAAAAAAAACAAAAATACGAGTAATATTACTATTTCTAAATGCTTACTATGTTATCACCGACTGGCACGTTAGCCTGGGCGTGCAGTTCCGTCTTCAGGTTGGCCACTCCCCCCCCGAGGCCGGCCAGCTCGCTCGCGAACTGAACCCAGGACCCGCGGGTCGGGAATACGCCTTCGTCGCGATGGTCCACCGCGACTATGTGCCGGATGACCGACTTCATTTGGGGGCCTGGAACCGTAAAATGGCGATAATAGTAATGAAGAATATTCCAGAACGTCCATAGTTATATATTTTGCTACATAAAAAAAGACTCGCGCACTGAGGGTTCCCGTGCAAATTTGTAGATATTAAATAATTACAATAAATTTAATTAAATAATTAATTGAACAATATCACATACAATGCTCTGATCCTATGGTACGTAAGTAGCCAAAGCACTTGTGTTACAGAAAGTAGAAACAACGACGGGACCACAACCAACATTACCACCATTTTGCATGCTAATTAAGTTTGGTTTAACATATTTGGTTCTCACTGTCTGTAACATCTTTGTATACAATGTTTACTTGCAAATAAATTATTATCATTATCATTATTCCCCTATACCCGAGACAATATTTATTTATTTATTTATTTATTGGAAAAGATTCACCAGCAACATATCAGTAAATATTACAATTCAGAGTAATTGAGTAACATGTGTAAAAGATATAGACATATCTTTATTTTTTATCTTTATAGGTAAATACAGATGGTGAACAAAAAGGTGGAAATCTTGAAAACTGTCAAGAAACGCAAGCTTCAGTACTTCGGTCACATATTGCGTAATGATAAATACGGCCTGCTCCAACTCATCATGCGAGGGAAAATCCAGGGAAGGCGACCACCCGGAAGAAGGCGTCTTCGTGGCTAAAGAATCTCCGAACATGGTTCAACCTTAGCACAAGATCCCTGTTCCGGGCTGCTGTATCAAAGATAAGGATAGCACTAATGATAGCCGACCTCCGGTAGGAGATGGTACCTCAAGAAGAAGGTAAATACAGCGTTTTTAACAATTTGTCGACTTCAAAACAATTAAATAGAACGGTTAACAATAGTTAAAGTTATACCCCTACGCGTTCCTAACATAATTCGCGCCACGCACAGGCACAGCCAATCACAGATGGCGCCAGCGTGTTCGGTCTTGACAAACAATGCATACGTAAATAAATTGATTTTTGTAATTCAATTATTTAAATTTATTGTTAAAATATAGAAAGTGAAGAATGTAATTTAAGGCAGAGAGCATGCAACGCACATCATATCTTTAACAAAATTCCAGAGTCAATTCGTAACACCTATGAACTAAGTTGTGTTAAACGAAGACTATGATTTCCTTATAGAGAAATGTTATTATAAGATAATTTATTTTATGTCCGATTGATTTGATATTGTGTAGTGTAGTGTAGTGATTGATGCACTGTTACCATAGTAGTATTCCCAAGACATGACAACCTTGAACTGATGCTGCAGCATCAAGGAATCTGCGGGATTGCCAAATCCTAACTCTCACTCCCAGTTTGGGCTTATAATAATGGTCTCAATGAGCAAGTGTGTTGTAAATAATGATCGAGGCCTTGAGCTGATGCTGCACATCAAGAAGACTGCTGGATTCTCAACCCTCGGCAATTCATATACGATATAGCATGTTAGAGCTCATAAGAATAGTCTTAATGAGTAGATGTTGAATAGATGTTGATTGAGACCTTGACCCCCCCACACTCACCGCTGCTCTCCCGCACGCGGAAGCTCGTAGTCTTGCTCAGTACCGACGTGTCCCGCACTATCCCCTCCCATTGGATGTTGTGCTTCGTCTACAAAAACACAAGTGTAACATAAATAACTTAAACCACTAATATTGTAAAGCTAAAGAGTTTGTTTGGTTGAACGCGCTAATCTCAGGAACTAACTGGTTCGAATTGTTTTTTTTTTGTGTTGGATTGTCCATGTATCAGCAAGTTATACAGTGTAAGGGATAGAAACAGGGATAATATTGAAAACAGAGACTCTATAGGTCCCAACTAATTAAAATCAAAACTTTAAGATTTTTCCTAATTAATTTAATCGTAAATTCAATGTAATGCAAACAATGCAATAGTGTTCAACTCGATCGATTGAGTTCATTCTGCATCGTACTTATACGGAGTCACTCGGAACGTTTTTTTGACACGCCATTGACAACGTTAGCGATAATATCGTTTTGCAATATTAGGATTATGAATTGTAACTTTAAATTCTTGTTGTGTGTAATGCATCTGTTTTGTTTAGCTGGAATCTTTTAAAGGGGAACTATTCCGTCATACATAATTGTTGCGTAATTTTAACCGTTTACGCAGCGCACGCAACGGAAGCTCTTAAGGAATATTTTTTCACGTTTTTGCAAAATTTTTCGTTGATATTCCACTCCTATTGGTCGTAGCGTGATGTTATATTACAGCCTTACTATATATACTACATCCTTGATAAATGGACTATCCAACACAAAAATATGTTTTCAGTTCAACGCAGTAGTTCCTGAGATTAGCGCGATCAACCAAACAAACAAATAACTCTTCAGATAGATAGATAGATACTCTTTATTGTACACCATACAAAGAAGTTACAATTTGTGTTTACAGAAAGATGCACAATTTAGGCGGTCTTATCGCTAAAAGCGATCTCTTCCAGACAACCTTCAGGTAGACCTTCAGCTTTGTATTATTAGTATAGATCCCTCGGTAACCGTTAATTTTTCTGGGATAAAAACTGGCCTATCTGCTTTTCTAGGCTAGAACCTATTTCTGTGCCACATTTCATCCAGATCAGTTTAGCCGTTCTGGCGTGATTAAGTAACAAACATCCATCCATCGAAACTTTCGCATTTATAATATTAGTAAGATAATTATTGGCAAGCGCAGCGTAGGACGTTCACCCACAACACGACCTGGTAAAGGTAGCAGGAAGCCGCTGGATGCGGGCCGCTTCCAACCGGACAATCTGGAAGTCACTGGGGAAGACTTTGGTTCAGCAGTTTGACGACCGTTTGGAGTAGTGGTTTACGCTCCGGACGACAGCGGTTGCGGGTTCGAATCCCGCAAGGGGCAAATGTTTGTGTGATGAGCACGAGCATTTGTACCAAGTCATGGATGTTTATAAATGTGTGGGTACCTTACTTGCGCGGGATGATAAATAACTAAGTCCGTCTTCAGAAGTCACAAAGATATTTATTGACGTCACACAATTAACACAATAGGTAGTTCACGAGTCACAATAGAAGGAGAAACAGAGCACAGTAGTTCATAAATGTTCGTAAGGAAGATGTAGAAATTAGTAGCACAAGTAAAAGTTAGGAAAATAGTCCAACACATAAAAAATACGGAACACGTAAGGGAGCGGCGGGCGTCCGAGCGACACGGGTCTCGCGTAGATAGACTAAATCGTGACTGGCGTGCGCTCGCGAACGGAATGCGCAGGCTGCGGCTAGGAGGCGGTCGCTCGCGAACACCGGTTTCGGTTCGGTACTCGACGCGCGCGCATATATATAAAAAGTAATATTTGTGAGTCGCGCTGTCTGTTTGCTTGTGTAAGAATTTTATGTATGATATTATAATTATAAATAAATAATGAGTTGTGTGTTACATGTATGTATAAGTATTAAGGTTTATTATTTAGATAATACTATAACGTTTGTATTTATGTTTTGTATCTAAGTAGATTATGTGGGTTTCCCACAAATGTATTTGAGTATGTTTATCCACTATCTAGTCGCCATAGTACAAGCTTTGCTTAGTTTGGGGCTAGCTAACTAGTGTGATTGTGGAAACATTTAACTATTTGTTAAGCAGTGGACGTCCTAAGGCTGGAATTTTATTTTATTTTATTACAAGATGTTATGATTATGGAATGATGACGATGATGAGTGAGCTCACCTCAATGCTTCTTGGCATTAAGTCCGCCATTTGTACAATTATTTTTAAATGTGCAATAAAGTATAAATAAATGAGTGAGCTCACCACAGTGGAGCTCTTGAAGGCGAGGTCGAGCAGCAGGCCGCGGTCCAGCAGCCGGTACCCGGACCACGGGTACTCGTGGTTCTGCTGGTACACCGTCGTTGATACGCTACACCGAAATTATATAATAATTACTTTTAAAATTTTGCACGGTCAAAACAGCCTAACACTAAATCCAGTCAGTCAGCCTGTGACAACAGTCCGTGGAGCACATAACCTAGAATCTCTCTTCTGACTGGACCTGGACTATGTGAATATAGTTTAAAATTAATTACGATAAATAAGTTTTATATATTGTTCTAAAGACCTTATTTTTAAAATTTGGCACTACCTTGAAATGTAACTGTAGATATTTAGGTCAGAGGGGCAGCGATTTGAAATAAAAGAAGATGTCCGTTACTATAACTTTGATTTTATATTATCAACTTGTACTGGGAAGCTAATATGAGCGACTCCTAGCACAGTTCGAAATTAAGTGAGCGAGCTATCAGTTGGGGGATTGTAATGACAGCGATAAACGTCAAAACGAATGACAGTTAACTGTATGAGTTTAAACTCATACTTTAGTCACTACAATGATTAATTTTTGCAGTTAAGAATTAAATATTAATATTATTTAAAATAATCAGGTAATAAATTCAATAAAATTTCTACAGTAACCCTGTATAAAAATAAGCTTTGCAATTCGAAGAGCTATGTCGATGACAGGTTTTTTTAAAGACACGCAGAGCTCTCATCAGAGCATGTTGGGTGACTTTGAGCTTTTGACGCCAACATTGTATAAGACGCGAACAGTCAAGCGTCACGTCTCATTGTCGTAAGTCATCACTGGCAACACGCATGCTGCAAGGTCATGTCAAATGAAATAAGACGTCCGTCTATCGTCCCAGTAAGTCATTTCAAACTAGTAGCAGAACCAGTAGGGCAACAAATCGCGTGGCACTCACACGGGCACGAGCGGCTTGTGCGGGTAGGGCTTGGTGGCGGCCACGCTGAAGTTGGACGAGCTGCGGTAGCCCATGCTGTACTCCGCCTGCAGCCTCTCGCCGCGCCCCAGCACGTTCGGCATCTTTACACCTGCGTGCGAAGGGAACTAGCATGTTCACACTACCCACAAATAATTCTAAGAAACCATGACATACACATACGCTTCATAAACATAATATACACGCTTCCAACCGGCCAATCTGGAAGACTGGGGTAGGCCTATGTTCAGCAGTGGACGTCCTATGGCTGAAATGATGTCTTTCAAATAACACCTTAATTGAGACATTATTTCATTCGTGATTCGTAATTCTTAATTATTCTTAATCATCATCATGATTTCAGCCATGGGACATCCACTGCTGAAGATAGACCTGAACATATCTCCCCCCCCCCCCCTTCCAGATTGGCCGGTTGGAAGCGGCCCGCATCCAGACTTCCTGCAACCTTTACCAGGACGTCTGTCCACCTTGTGGGTGGACGACCTACGCTGCGCTTGCCGGTACGTGGCCTCCATTCTAGAACATTTCTGCCTCATCGGCAGCGTGCTATGGAAAGGGCTATGCTCGCTGTTTCTTTGCGAGGTGGAATCGGATTTTAGGGGATCCGTAAACGTACAAAAGTCGGTGAGATAGCCCAACGGATTAACAATCTAAAGTGGCACATAGCACGTAGAACTAACTCTTAGTAGCTTTGAATTTACACACATGATTTTTGCGTAAATTTAACCGTTTACGCAGCGCACGCAACGGAAGCTCTTAAAAGGAATATTTTTTCTGTTTTGCCAGCATTTTTTATTGATGCCCTGCTCCTATTGGGCGTAGCGTGATATTATATAAAGTCCGTTTTTCTTTGCTTGGCGAATAATGTTAACAATCTTGGCATCTAAAAAATACTGTGGTTAGAATAAAACTGTTAGAATAATTTTAAAAAATAAAACCGACTTCAAACACTGAAATGCTAAAAATAATCCTAACACTTAAGTACCTAATCAGTTACTTTGGAGTCTTTTTTAATAAAATTTACTTATTTCATCAATTTTTAGTGATAAATCCTAATCTAACTGCTGAACACCGATTTCCTCCCCTATTTTCCTACCCTTAGGGGTGATTTTTATTTTGTAAACTTTTAGCATATTATCTTTGAAGTATAAGCTATTCAATAAAACAAAAATCATCAAAATCGGCTCATATTTGTCGAAGATATACTATCTGGGTATACATTTGTTGATTTTCTCAAAAAGTTCTAAATCAATTTCGATAAAATTTATATGGGACCACCTCTGAAGTATGATCTACCAAACAAAAAAAGAATCATTAAAATCGATTCATAATTGGCGGAGTAATCGCGTAACAAACATACAAAAAAAAAAAAAACATACAGTCGAATTGAGAACCTCCTCCTTTTTTGAAGTCGGTTGAAAAGGATTTTGTGATAAATGACTAATTACTATAGTAGGTTATTATTTTTGTATCCATTTTATTTTTAAACAAAAAGTTTTGTTAAAAAAAATGACAAGATTGTTTACAATATTCAACAAGTAAAGAATAACGTTTAGCATAACAGGGGTCCGCAACCTTTTGAGTCGGAAGAGAATTACAAATTACAATTTATTAAATTTCAGCTTTTAAAGAGCCATATAATGTTTTGTATTCGGATTTATTTTATATTAGGTATGTCCTTATTTATTTATTTGTTAAATCATTAAGTTAGATAAAAAACTATTAACATTAAAAATAAAATTTAAAAAAACCTAATGGGCTAGTTTCCTAAAAAAATCTAATTAGTCCGTCAGTTGGATTAAGAGAAAATATTGGACACGTATTTTTTCTTTTCTGAATCAAACAAAAAATGATGAAGATATAGCCCGTTAAAGTTCCGCGTAACGTCACGCCTTGCGACACTTTTTAGCAAGACGTGACGTCACATGCTAACTTTGATGCGCTTTATCTTCGTAATTTTTTGTTCGATTGACAAAAAACAAAATATGGGTGCAATATTTTTTGATAATCTAACTGACAGACTAAATAGAATAATATTTTTTTGACCCAGGAAACTAGCCTATTATTATGTACATATTCTTAACCTAAACTATTTTTATTAACGCAGTCAGATATTTTATTAAACAGAAAGAAACTTATAAATAAAATATCTGACTTAGATCGCTGTTTGTAGGAAAGGTTAATTAATTTAATTTAATGCGGATTAATTTCCAAATTGGATTTCTTTACTATTTGTGTGGAGAGGATTTACTAGCAATGCTAGAGTGGTTTTGTTGCTTTTGAATTGCTTGAGATATAGAAATGGTGCCTAATCCTCGTTAATCGATTGAGAACGATTTTTAATGTTTTTTTTACTAAATAATATTTAAGTATAGAATTTAACAGCTGCAGCTTTACATTCTAAGAGCCACATGTGGCGCGAGCCGCAGGTTGCCGACCCCTGGCCTATAACCTTCCTCAGTAAATGGACTATCTCACACAAAAATATATTTTCAATTCGAATCAGTAGTTCCTGAGATTAGCGAGTTCAAACAAACAAACAAACTCGTCAGCTTTATGATATTAGTATAGATAAGTACAGATTTCCACTGACCAAGCACAAGGTTCCCTTCGTTTTCGCTGACGGTGGTGTTGACGCCGCCCACGATGCGAGACAGCTCTTTCACTTGGAACGTCACCTATAAGATAATTAATAATTATATGTCAGGGATAAAACCGTGCAATAACATTGTCAATATTATTTGCTGGCTGACCGGTGGGAGCCCACTGCTGCGCCGCTGGCTGCAGCTTCACGCCCCTGCCACCCGCTATCAATACACCTAGCGTAGGAGATCTACCGAAAGCCATTTAATTATTACCATTTTAACATGTTACTATTTTCACTTTTCACTTTTACTAACACTAGAATAAGATCAATTGTTACTAACATTTATATGGATTTTATCTGAAATAAATATTATATTATTATTATTATTAACTCAAAACTCATAACCAGTGATCGGAATAGGATGAGTATATTTACCTAAATTTTCAATGAGACTAAAATACAAAAGACTAAAATAAAATAGTTGTTTTACTACTTTCCTTGCAACTTTTTTTATATTTTCTGACCTATTAAACCTTCCCTGAACTTCCACAAATATTTTAAGATCAAAATTTGCCAAATCGGTCCAGCCATTCTCGAGTTTTAGCGAGACAAACGAACTTCGTACCGCCTCTGTTTTTTTTCCCCTAAATTTTGGTTGATTGACAAAAGAAAAATTAAGATTCCATTATGTTTTGATAATCTACCTGATAAACAAAGGAAAAAAGTCAGTCGTCATCCCTATTAACATACTGTATATGTCGCAGCCAACTGGTTAAAATAGCCGTTTCATTGCATGGCTAGCCTTTTCATTGAACAACGTCATTCAGATGCCTAGATGTCAAATAGAGGAATGGCTGAACACATCGTTCAACAGCATAGCTAGACGACACTCAGCTAACTGGATATATGTCAATAAATTTAAATTTACTTTAAACGACCTACCCAGAGCTCCATTATTAGTACTTCTAAATAACATTAGGAACTTATTTTGGTTGCTTTTTTCACTACAAAACAACCCACAACGATAATAAAACATGTGCTGTTGCCACCATTTTGTTATCAAAACGAAACAGCGCCGCGGTGGAGAAATAAACTAATGTTACTAACTAAATGTTAAGGCGGCTTTTAAGTCAGCCGTGATGTTGAATGTTGAAAATGTGATAATGATTCAACGATAAAACTAGGCCTGTGGTTGTTCAATAAATCGCTATCTATATGTCGCAGCCGACTGGTTAACCGTTTAATCGCTAGCCGTGCAATCAAACGGCAATTTTAGCCAATCGTCTGCGACGTATAGATAGATAGGTAACAATGGCACGGTACCTCCAGCCCCTCGGGCGTGGCGCCGGGCCCCGAGGACACGTCGATGAACACGCCGATGTCCCGGAAGCAGCCCATCGCGTCCAGCGCGCGGCGCACCTGCAAACCTTTACTATTATGACGAGTAGTGCCCCCAAATTAATGTTAGTGCGAATACCGCACGAAAACTCATTAAAATACGGTTCATAACAGCGCGCAATGAAACGTGGCTGTTACAACAGTCGCTGTGTCTAATAGAAGAATCTGGGCCCGAATGAGATGCATTTTTTTTTTTTATAAATAAAATATAAAAAAAAAATTAAAGTAAGAAAATAACGTCATTCTATATTGTTTTCTTAGGTAGTTTTAAAAATTTCATACTGTTTCGATAATAAATGTGGCTGTAAAATGCTTACAAATATGAAAAATAGGATTGACTTTAGAATTTCTTTTAAGGTTCCATTTTGTCAAAATGAAATTCAAGAAAAATAACATTACTTACTCGTATATCTTATAAATTACTGTGTATTTTTTCAGATAGAAAAACTCAATATCTAAGGCACGATATGATATAGAGATTTATCGACACCAACTGTAAAAATATAATAGATAGCTGCCATGTTGGTTCGTGTATATCATATCGTGTTTTGGTGGTCATGCTAGGGGGCTGACTAGGCTTCACGAGTACAATCAAGCGATATTAGCCGGTAACAACTTTTAACGTGCCTTCCGAAGCAGATCTCCGTACTTGTGATAAATGTCACTAAATATCACTATATAATAAGATTCCCAATGATATTAAAAACCTCAAAATGAATTTATTTAAATCAAGACTTTATAAATGGCTCATTGAACTAAAAGTGTATGACATTAAGGAATTTATTGACTTTAAACTTTAATAATTAATTGAATCTTACTGTATGGCGTGAATTATTAATCTGATACTTATTGACATTATTTTTTATTATTTTTTTAAATCTGACAACTTAATTGTATATAATTGATAATTAGTAATTTCTGATGTAACTTTAAATTTGCGTGCTAACTTTAAGCGAAACATGTGTACTTATTTTATTATTTCATCCACAAATACCATGTTTTTATGCAAATAAAGAATTTATTTATTTATTTATTTATTTATTTATCACCCATACAATCAAAGCAGCGGCGGAAGTGGCTTAGCTTTGGTAATCACTACCAGTGCGCTGCCGCCAAAGGGCTCCTCACCAACATAATAAAGGGTCACTTTATTATAAAGTGTCTTCAAAGATTCCCAAGTATCCAAAGTGAGCACGAGCGTCTAAAATTACTAAGTATCGCTGTAATTAATCTAAGCATGTAACTGATTTTTTGAAATAATTTTATTTATTATTTATTTATTTTATTTTATTTATTAAACCCCAAGAAAAAAGCGCGCAAGACCGCTCGTCATCCTATAAGTTAAAGATATTAATCTCGAAATGGGTAAAAGAGCCTCAAGAATCTACAGTACCCCCCGTGTGTTTAGGGGGGCACCAGAATGTCTATGGGGGCCCCAAATGTCTAATCAGGCCCCAAAATTTCTATCGGGGCCCCCAAATTTCTACAGTTACGGAGAAGCATCCAAAGTGACCCCTACAAGTCTAACCAAAGTTAATAGTGTGTGTGTGTTCTGGTGTAGTGCGTTCGCGCTTCGGACTACAAAGCCAGCGGTTGCGGGTTCGAATCCCGCAAGAGACAAATGTGTGTGTGCTGAGCACGAGCATTTGTACCTAAGTCATGGATGTTTATAAAAGTATTTAAGTATGTTTATCCGTTATCTAGTCGCTATAGTACAAGCTTTGCTTTGTTTGGGGCTAGATAATTGGTGTGATTGTGAAAACAATTTATTATTAGCAGGGCTTGTCTCACCTTGTGTGCCTTCAGTATCACATCCTCGAAGTCGGTCGCATGGAACAGCTCGTCTACCGTGCTCTTGATGATGTCGTCTTTGGTTCGGTTCAGTCCGTCCACGTGTACCCTGTCCACTCGGGCCTGGAAACAAATACCTTTATTGGTTAATAAATATGGACAACATCACATACATTGCTCTGATCCTATGATAAGTAGCTGAAGCACTTGTGTTACAGAAATCACAAACAACGACGGTACCACAACACCCAGACCCGAGACAATATAGGTAGAAAAGTAATTTTTCTACATTGACCGACCGGGAATCGAACCCGGAACCTCAGAGATAGCGACACCAGTCCGGTATACTCGCCTCTCGGCTACAGAGGTCGTTAATGATGCAGTAAAATTATTATTTCTTAAAGTAACATAAACTACAAATGAAGTTAGTGAGTTTGCATGTATCCCAAAGTCTTTAAAGTAATTCCTACGTGTTTAAAGTGCCTCCATATGTCTAAATCTAAATGTTTGACAATATACCATTATAAGTGTCTAAAGAAATCACCAAATGTCTAAAAAGATCCCCTAAGTGACCCCATACTGACTAAAAAGATCTAGAAGTGTCTGAAGTGACCCTTAATTGTCTAAGAGATCCCTGAGTATCTAAAGTGACCATCAAGTGTTTCAAGAGATGCCAAGTGGCGAAAGAGATCCCCAAATGTCTAAAATGATGCCGTCCTGGTGTCTAATAAATATCTCCAACTGTCTAGCCTTAGTTGTAAAAATACCAGAAATAGTCATATTTAGTAAATTGCCATGTTCCCTAGGTGCCAATATTGATATGTCTCATTCACTATGTAAATTTAAATTAATCCTATCCAATTGTTTTGTTTCCGACAGTTAAATTTTATTTAGGCAACATTGTACTATACTATTTATCTGTGTTTTCAGCGTGGGTACTTTATCAAGTGCTTACGTTGTAAGCTTGGTATAAAATGTGTTTTAATAATTTAAGTTATTTTCAAACAACAATATTTTTGTGCATGTCGTGGCAGCCTTTAATTAAGGCAACACTTTGTAATTTATTTTTAAGCTGTATAAGTATCAATGTATGGTGTATGCTTTGTTGGTTGTCCTTAAATAAATAAATAAATATAGTTGGCTGACTAAATAACTGAGTTTCTTGCGCTGCTTCTTCTCGGCACTAGCCCACAAATTGTACCGAAGCAGTAGTAGGGCAAAACAATATTGTGCCATGTAAAAGTGCTGTTAATGGCCCATTCCCAAAATTAAATGATTTTGATTTAAAAAATGAACTTATTTCATTTCTCTGGACATTTGGGTAGTTTAGATACAAAACATTTACATGCTTGGTTTTTGTTTAGTGTTGCACTAAATGTGGACTGTGCCGAATGTCAAATTCGGCCGAAATTCGCTTAATTTCGCGCGCTTTTGCCTGATCAACACGTCGGATCGTGTCATTCCGTCGCTTGTGATGTTACTTACGCGAGATCTGCCTGCATATCCGTATAAAACCAATAAACCAATAAAACCAATTTATTTCTGCAAATAGGCCTAAATTAAGCTCTTTTACACGTCCCAATTTTTTTTTACCCTACCACTGCTTCGGGACAATTGTGGGCTAGTGCCGAGAAGAAGCAGCGGAAGAAACTCGGTCACTATTGTCAGCCTCTTTTTAAATAGTATGTTTACATTACAAGATAATATGTACCTGTGCGAGCAGGGCAGTATTTAATTCCATACATTTTTATCAATTAAATAGTCATTTACAGTGTAATAACCTTTTTTCATTAATACCATCTTGACATGCGATTTAAATTTATGTATAGGTAGTTCAGCAATAGACTGCGGCAATTTGTTAAAAAAGCGAATACATTTTCCCATGAACGAATTACCTACTTTATGCAGTCTGAAATTTGGAACGGCAAGTTTGTCTTTATTCCGGGTATTATGATTATGAATGTCACTTTTCTTAGGAAATATATGCAGGTTTTTACGAATGTACATAATATTTTCATAGATGAATTGAGAAGCCACTGTTAATATATTAATTTCCTTGAACAGATCTTTTAACGAGTCTCGGGGTCTAAGGTCGTAAATTGCCCGTACAGCTCTCTTTTGTAGCACAAAGATAGACTCAATATCTGCTGCTGAGCCCCATAACAATATTCCATATGACATAATACTGTGAAAATAGCTAAAATACACCAATCTTGCCGTTCCAACATCAGTCAATTGTCTTATCTTTCTCACGGCATAAGCAGCTGAACTAAGTCTTCCCGACAGAGTCTCAACATGAGCACCCCATTGCAGACGGGAATCTAAAGTTATTCCCAAAAAGGTAGTGGAACTAGACGTATCTAGTCGTTCATCTTTTACAGTAAGATATGTTGGGACTTGCTTTACGTTCGGCATTGTGAATTTAATACATTTTGTTTTATTTGCATTGAGCATAAGGTTGTTGGTAGTGAACCAATGCAACACTTGCGAGAGAGCATTATCTACATCGTCAAATGAATGTTTACCTCTCTTGATTTTAAAAATCAGTGAAGTATCATCTGCAAATAACACTGTCTCACAGAGGTTTTTCGTGAAAGAAGGAAGGTCGTTAATGTAAATTAGAAACAACAGGGGTCCTAATATCGATCCCTGAGGCACACCCATGGTAAGAGGCGACCCAGAAGACTCAGTTCCATTGATACAAACTTTTTGTGTTCTGCCTGTGAGATAAGAGTTTACTAAATCTAAGGCATCATTTGAAACACCATAGTGCCTTAGTTTTTTCAGTAAGGTTTGGTTTCACTATAGCGCACGCACCTAAGGAGCTTCTATAGCGTAGACTAGTTTCCTTCTTACGCTGACAAATATAGAAGGGCCTTCTGTACTACTATTGGGTATATTATCAGGTTACCTATTTGAAATCGAATGGCTTTGTATCCTAAAAGGTAAGGTAGAGAATAACAGGTCAACTTACTCTAACTCCATCCAGCTTGATAGTGGGTTTCGGGATGGGCTCCTCATCTAGCTCTATCGGCTCATCAAACTCAAACAGCCCTCCACCCACCTCACCCGCATTGTCTGCTGCCTGTTGACACAAAAATTAACATCTTTGTGTATATCAGGTATACCAGATTTGCCAATAACCAGTACACCTAGATCCAAGCTCATTTACAAAATGATTTTGTTGTGTTTTATGATCCTTTGCGTTTGTCCTATGTGATCGGGAACCACCGCTAATCAAACAAAACAACTTGATCAGCTGTGAAGAAAATAGCTGTGTACCTTAGGAATGTAAGTATCCCAAAATCGATTTGAGGGTACCTAAACTCATAATCATCATCATGTTAGCCTTTTGCAGTTCACCACTGGACAAAAGCCTCCCCTAAAGGGCGCCAAAGAGCACGATCTCCTGCTTTTTTCATCCATCCACTGTCAGCCTAAGGTCGTCGGTCCATCAAGCTGAGGGGCGTCCTTCAGTTGCAACTTTACCTCAACTCATACCATGTAGATATTTTGATAAATTTGCCCGTGTGGGTACGCTAAAACCGATTATGGCTCAATTTGGAACAAGGTGATGGTAAAAGTTTCAATCAGCAGCTGATACAGTAGCTGTTTTCATGTTCTCTGTCTTCTTCTTTTGATTATGGAGAAAAATTGTGATCTGACATTTGTTGTGTACACAATAGGCTAGTTTCCTAAAAAAATCAGATTAGTCCGTCAGTTGGATTAACAGAAAATATTGGACACGTATTTTTTCTTTTCTCAATCAAACAAAAAATGATGAAGATATAGCCCGTTAAAGTTCCGCGTAACATCACGCCTTGCGACAATTTTTAGCAAGACGTAACGTCACGAGCTTACTTTGATGCGGTTAATCTTCGCAATTTTTCGTTTGATTGACAAAAGAAAAAATATGGGTCCAATATTTTTTGATAATCTAACTGACGGCCTAAATATAATAATCTCTTTTTGACCCAGGAAACTAGCCTATTCCATTTTCAGTTTAAGCAGTAATCTCAAGAGAGTAAGATTAATCATTCGCACTAAGGAAAAATACTTTATTTGAATTATGAAAGTGATAAATAGTAAAAAACGTAACGAAATTTTTCTTCAAAATATAACCTCAATTTTTAAAACACAGATTCTTAACAAACCATACCTTCGCGTGGACTGTGCCCATTTTTAGCAATTAATTCCTAGTTTGCTTATACTGATTTTGAAGCACGGGCCTATTTAATATAATTTTGAATTTTTTATTTAGAATTACATAAAAATATACGAAATTTGACAGCACTCGACAGAACGAACTGTCACCACTACGTTAAAACATGGCAACAATTTAACAGTTTTAATTACAAAAGTTCACCCTGAAAAGGTTATGAATTCATTTCGTGAAATGAGAAACTTAAAAAAAAAATTTTACAGTTAACAGATAAATCATGTAAAAAACTGGTTTCCATTCGAGCCATGAGCCACTGATCAAGAAATCAAAATCAAACAGCTGATAAATTTTTTGAATGGCAGCATTAAACTACCCTGTGTTTTCGTTGCACGTAAGAGCTAATAATTTAATGTTTCAATTCGAACTTTCTATTACTTTTTTTTAAACGCTCCAGAAAATAGTGATAGCTGCTACATAAACATAATTTATAAAAATTCTATACCATGATGAACAATAGTAGACAATTGATATGGTAGTATAAACAAGGGTAGACTTAATTATAAGTAAAGAGATTCAAATAAAAATTACTTGCGTGAAATCAATTTGCGTGTAACCGAAAAGTTTTGCACTCTGAAATGGGACCAATTTCACATTCAATTTTGAACTCTATGAGCTTTTAATAAGAAGTTTTTTCTGCAAAAGTTTATCCTAGTCCTAAAAAAACAGTAGTATTTGTTTGTAGCATAGCAAGTGTTTGCATGCTTGTTCGCGAGTTTTTCAATAGAAATGGACCAGAAAGGAATATATAAACTCTGCAAAGACAAAGGCTGCTGCGACTTGTGTTGTCTGCGGTACCTGGGCATCAGGAATCACAATGCATACGAAAATTCGAAGGTTTTCTGTCTCAAAGTAAGCGCCCAAAAATGTTTTTGTTTTTACCTAAAACTGACCACAAAACATATTTTAACTTATCCGCAATCTTTTAAACATCCCAAGTACTCTTACTATAAGTTTTATAACTAGCATTCAATGAGAAAATTTGCTTAATTATGAATTAAATCTATATAAACAAACACGAAACTAACCTCAAATTCTAGTATTGATTGACTCCTAACTGGAAAAAATTTAACTAAAAATATTCTTTCTGCCTTTAGTTTCAAGATTTAAAATCGACGAACGCAGAAAATTTCGATCAAAACAAACCATCGGAGACTCCACAACCTTCATCCACATCAGATAATACTGTCACAAACGAGACAACAGTCTCAACCGATAACAAAATTATCATTGATGAGTCAAATGATACACCTGACATTGTAATGGAGGATACAAATGTTAACATGGAAGTCACAAATGGCTCCACTATTGGAGATAGTAACGTTAAAAGTCAGAACGGTAAATCGGATGATACCAGCAATAGATCACAGTCCCCACCAGGAAAAAGACGTAAACTGGATATCTGTGTGAGCTGTTTAGGGTTGCTGCAAGAGGATGGGTGGCTTGAATGCAACGCGGCAGTTAAAGAGGTTTTAGATAAAAAACAGTAAGTCAATAATGTATTTTTCTTTCATAAATATCGATAATTTATTCTTGAGATAAACTTGTTTATTATAACAGCACATAGACAAAGTAGCAATTAATATTTTAAAAAAATATATGCAGATATATACAGTCACATACACATATGTCCCAAAACTCGACGTCAACCCGAAACCGGGTGAAAAGTAAGTCAAGCTGGTCTTTTTGGGGGAGTCACTCCACACAGGGGCTCCATACATGGCCATGGAGCGCACAACGGCCATATAATGGCGTCAGCTTGAAAATGAACGCTGTGGTTGGGCATGAACCTACTCAGCACTCACGCCATCTTGAATAACTTTTGCACCAAGCGCTCAAAATGCGCGTTAAAGGCCCATCTCCCGTTCAGTGTAAGGCTGAGATATTTCAGGGTTCGCCCATTCTCGATGAAGAGAATGGGCAAAATTATATGAAGTCCTGTATAGGTGGCGACCATTTTAAAAAAAACTTTATTAACAGTAAAACAGTGATTTCGCGACCCCCCCTCCAAAGATCGGGTGGCTCAGAACCACAGCCGAAGTGGAACTATGGAGTATGCCACTAACCTGGCAAGTTGGCAATATACCTTTATATAACTGGCGGCCTACGACCTTAGTTGATGTTCCCGTTAGCGCCACCACTAGCGGGTTGGCCGCTTGGTAGGGTTTGCACTCGACATTGGCCCGATCACGCCTGCTAGTATGGGGCTCGACACATACGAGTTTGAGCCGAGTGTGAGGCGACCGCTAGTGGGGCGGATCTAGGCTGTGCGCCTTCAAAAGTTGAAACTATATTCAAGAAATGTTTATTGCATGGCTATAAAAATATTTAATAAATTTCCAGATGATTTGAAATTGCTGACATTTACGAAATTCAAAAATAAATTGTTCATTTTTTTAAAAGAAAAGATCTATTATTCTGTTAACGAATTCTTAAATGATAAAATTTGACATTTATATAATATTTTGACATAATTTTAATTTTAATCTAATTGTACGTTTGAAATGTCGCGGTCCTAAGAATGTTATTTAATAATTTTTGACATTTGATTTTGCATTATAGTTGACAATATGTAATTAACACTGACATAATATTTGCACGTCGCATTGCGATAGAATATGCTGGATAATCTATGATGTTAACTACCTTTTGTAACCATATTCTGGGAAATAAATTATTTATTTATTTTATTTATTTATTTATCAGCGCACGCCACAACTGCCCGGTTTAAGCTGAAGAATGCCTTCTTCAAAGGCAATCAGCGATAAGTCCGTCCGAAAAAGAAAATTGTTGATGTACTTAGATGACATTTTCTTTAGAGTAATATAATAAAAGACAAAATCGATTATCTCTTAAAATAAATGAGCTACGACTTTGGCTCCTTAATAACTTTTGATCGTTGTTTCACTATCTAACTGTTGATATACAATTTGGAAGTGGCCGCCACCTATACCAGGCTTCATATGTTTTTGCCCATTCTCTTTTCAAACAATATGCTCCTATGCTCATACTAGATAAAAACAACTTGTCTTGGGTCTGGGTGTTGTGGTACCGTCGTTGTTTCTGATTTCTGTAACACATGTGCTTAAGCTACTTATCATAGGATCAGAGCAATGTATATTAACATCACAGTCCAATTTGTATTTATTTAAATACTTCTAAGATTATGTATCATTGATAATAAGCACTCAGAAATTTATTTAAAATAAATTTTATTTAAAAAAAAAAAACGACTTCAAAACACTAAAATGCTAAAATTAGCATTTTAGTGTTTTGAAGTTGTTTTTTTTTTTTTAAATAAAATTTACTTATTTCATCTATTTTTAGTGATAAATCCTAATCGAACTGCTGAACACCGATTTCATCCCCTATTTTCCTACCCTTAGGGGTGATTTTTATTTTGTAAACTTTTATCATAGCGTCTGTGAAGTATAAGCTATTCAATAAAATAAAAATCATCAAAATCGGCTCATATTTGTCGAAGATAGGTAACAAGAACCACAACAAAAATATTATCTGGGTGTATATTTGTTGATTTTCTCAAAAAGTTCTAAATCAATTTCGATAAAATTTATATGGGACCACCTCTGAAGTATGATCTACCAAACAAAAAAAGAATCATTAAAATCGATTCATAATTGTCAGAGTAATCAGGTAACATACATACAAAAAAAAACAGTCGAATTGAGAACCTCCTCCTTTTTTGAAGTCGGTTGAAAATAAAAAGTATTTTTAGCTCCACCCTACAATGGTACCTATAATGCTATGTTTTTCGCATTTTAAGGTACGACAGCAAAACATTTGGGTGCGGCATCTCGACTCCGATTGCGACAATATTGAGGGAGAAGGTCATATGCCTGAAGATCGCTGAGGCGTTCCCCGACTTTGATGAGGGTATGTATATTATTTTTATCATTATAAATAACCATTTAAAAGCCAAGAGATCTGAACTCGACGCTAGGTTTAAAGGACTCTACTGGCTGCTGGGACCACAGTCCAGGCTATCACTCAACAACAAACTATTGGTGTACAATAGTATCCTGAAGCCGATATGGACATACGGCATTCAAATATGGAACACTACCAGCAAATCCAACCGAGCTATTATTCAGCGTGCACAATGTAAGATTCTGCACACCATAGCTAACGGTCCATGGTACACAACGAATGCAGAAATCCACGATTACCAGGAAATCCCATCTGTAGACGAGGAAATTGAGCGCAGAGGACGCAACTACTTGGATCGTCTGAAAAAGCACATAAACCGTCTTGCGCGAGCACTGCTGAGTAATGTCGCTACTGGCAGGTTGAAAAGAAGACAGGTCATAGGAATAGGCTGACTGTAAAGAAGGACATGGGTCACTAAAAGGACTCAGCCCCAAACGCCAAACTTCTGACAACAAATCAGCTAAAAGTCACGTTGGCTGATCGCAGATCAAGTTAGCAAAACAAAAAAAAAAACATTATAAATAATCGGACACAAAACCCAAATTCCGCAAGGAGCAAATTTTTATGTCATCATTATTCCACCCAAAGGAGGTCCACTGCTGAACAAAGGCCTCCCCCAATAACCTATCATCGGGGGGGGATTGCCAATACTCGCCACGCTTGGCAGGCGGGTTGGCGAGCGCAGTTTTTTTTTAATAAGATTTCGCACGAAAAAGCTACTGCCCGTCTCGTGCTACAGGAATTAGTCGACTCTTACGACACGCCTCCTGTTGGCGGTGGGGAAGTGTATTCTTTACGGCCGTCCCCACATGGCACTTTTTATGTAATAAGTTGGTAAAAAAGTCATGGATATTTCAGAGTGTATTTACGTTTACCCATTATTTTTTAGTTGCCATAATACTTTTTTTTTGTACCGTGTGAGGAAAGAATACGCTTGCGCACCGCCAACAGGAGGCGTGTCGTAAGACGCGACAAATTCCTGTAGCACAAGACGGGCAGCGGCGACTGCGTGCAAATCTTTTAAAAAGTATTGGCAATCCACCCCAATGATAGGGACTACATTGGGGGAGGCTGAAATGATGATGATGATGAATACAGTTTTAAAAAAAAGAATAGGCCTTCCACAAATTCCACAATGACTTCTAGATTGGGCGGTTGAAAAAAGGATAGTTGGATGAAATAACTATTTCGCCTTCCAGGCTGTGTAACAAGTGTCAAAGAAGTCTGGAAGTGGGTGTACGGGCCGCAACTAGCACGGTTCATCGGCATCTCTCTCGACTCGGGCTCCATCTCGCCGCTACTCATCGTGCTCAACATGGAGTACCCGGACGACTTGCAGGTACGACTAACACTGGTAGTTCCACGCGCCACCAACAGATGGCGCTGCTAGTATATTTAATTAGTAGCTAGTATAATTATTTTTTTGCGTTGCTAACCCTGCCTGTCAGACGCAACTCGAACAGCTGTGATAATTTTAATTAAAATTTATTATTAATTTCTGTAAAACAAACTTAATAAACAATACGGTTTCACAAAAGGTAGAAATACTACTGATGCTGGAGTTGCACTCCTAAAACATATGTTCGATGCTTGGGAGAGTAAGCAAGATGCTTTAGGTATCTTCTGTGATCTTTCTAAGGCCTTCGATTGTGTAGATCATCAAACTTTACTAAAAAAAGTTGAGACATTATGGGGTTTTAAAAGAGTCCTTAGATTTAGTAAACTCTTATCTCACAGGCAGAACTCAAAAAGTATGTATAAATGGAACTGAATCTTCAGGGTCACCTCTTACCGCAGGGATCAATATTAGGACCCCTGCTATTTCTAATTTATACCAATGACCTTCCTTACTTAGCAAACGACCTATGTGAGGTGGTATTATTTGCAGATGATACATCACTGATCTTTAAAATTAAAATAGGTCAAGAATCTTTTGACGATGTAAATAATGCACTCTCGCGGGTTCTGCATTGGTTTAGTACCAATAATCTTTTGCTTAATGCAAACAAAACTAAATGCATAAAATTTACAATGCCAAATGTGAGGCAGGTCTCAACATATATCATTGTAAAAGATGAACGACTGGATACTAGTAATTCCGCTACCTTTTTGGGAATAACTTTAGATTCCCGTCTGCAATGACCCCATTGAGACCCCTCGCTCATATTGAGACTCTGTCAGGAATACTTAGTTCAGCTGCTTATGCTGTGAGAAAGATAAGACAATTGACTGATGTTGGAACGGCAAGATTAGTGTATTTTAGCTACTTTCATAGTATAATGTCATACAGAATATTTTTATGGGGCTCAGCAGTAGATATTGAATCTATCTTTGTACTACAAAAAAGAACTGTACGGGCAATTTACAACCTTCGACCCCGAGACTCGTTAAAAGAACTGTTTAAGGAAATTAATATACTTACTGTGGCCTCTCAACTCCATTTATGAAAATATTATGTACATTCGCAAAAACCTGCATCTATTCCCTAAGAAAAGTGACAAACATAATTTTAATAATTTATAATAATAGGAATAAAGATAAACTTGCTGTTTCAAATTTTAGAATGCATAAAGTGAGTAATTCGTTCATGGGGAAATGTATTCGCTTTCTTAACAAACTACCACAGTCTATTGTTAAACTACCCATGTTTGAGTTTAAATCGCTTGTTAAGATTATTTTAATGAAAAAGGGTTATTATACTGTTAATGACAAAAATGCCTGGTATACTGCCCTGCTCGCACAGGTATACATTATTTTCTTTTCCTTTTTTTTTGTGTCGGCTAGTGGTGACTGAGTTTGTTCCGGCGTTTCTTCTCAGCACTTGCCAGATTGTCTGTCTTGTCTCGAAGCGCTAGTAGGGCCCAAAAAATAAGGAGACATGTTCTGCCCCATATGGGCCAATAATGTTATTGTTGTCGTAATAATATAATAAGTGGCAGTTTTCTGTCCTAAACTGAATAAAGACTTTTGACTTTGACTTAACTCGCGGTGGTGACTAACCGAAATAGAGATTTGTAATTTTGAATGCCTGACGATACACCAGGGTCTAGGGTCCGTTTCCTAGTGGGGTCAATATTTTTTTCCTACAGGGTATAGATTTGAACTCGATAAAAACGACTTTTACTGATAAGTCTACATCGAAATCGTGAAAATTGAATGTGACTTAATTACTAGTAACCGGTAAGGAAAACAGCTTTTAAGATCTTACACTACCAATAATCTCAAACGAGAATGGCTTAACAATTCACTCAAGTCCCATTACGAATCATTATTTTAAACAATGTCGACAATTCCGCCATCCTACGTCGCTACAAAAGAGACCTAATATTAAAAGTGTTCCAACCTTTTATTTATTTACAAAATCCACAGCTTTTACAAATAACATTTATGATAACACTTTAAACTAAACATACAGCCAGTAAAGGATTTACATTGTTTAAGCTAAATCAAATAAAAGTGACTCCTCAAGACCGGTTGTCGTTTTGTCAAAATCGATGTATGCTCAATCCGGAAGAAGCGAAGATTCGACGGTCAAGCAATGTCAAATGTCAGCTTCTATATGTCAGACCCATTTCTTATGTAGGAACTGGAAATCCTAAAATTCGTCTCGCCGGATTTGTTCCGGTCGCGCAGCCGGCAGCGCAAGCGGTTCGCGGTGGAGTTCACGCGCCGCGTCGTGGAGCTGGCGCTGGAGGGCGCCACACTGTCCGCGCTCGCGCCGCTGGGCTGGGCCGACGCGCCGCGGGTCGGGAGCCGGGCCAGCGTCGTGAGCGTCGTGACTAAGCGCGTGCCGCTCTACTTGGGGGGGAGGTGAGTACACATAGCACGTAGAACTGACGGCCGATGGGGCAGAAAGGTTCTAGATGGAGGTACCGGCAAGCGCAGCGTAGGACGTCCACCCACTAGGTGGACAGACGACCTGGAAAAGGTCCCAGGAAGCCGCTGGATCCAGGCTGCTTCCAACCGGCCAATCTGGAAGTCAGTGGCTATGGCTGAAATGATGATAATGAAACTGCTAGACTCGATCCCTGCTATGTATTATGTATTTATAATATGTACCTCCAAATCTGAACGGAACCTTCGGTAGGTTGTCCGGTTTTATTATGTAGTTTAGCGAGGGCGCAAATGTTGACATTTTTGTGTCTTGTGTCAGACACAAGCTACCGATATTTGATTTCTATAGAATCAGTATGAAATCATCTACTCTCTGCACATACGTAAACATTTCTTGTGTCCAGTTGCTTCCATTTAAAATACTCGTGACGATCAAAAAGTGTTCGGTGTCGGCAACTGGAAACTAAAAGTGTCCACGTTGGCGCAGCACCTTAAGTAGTCAATGTAAAATTAGTTTTATGTGTGTCGGGGTAAGGTACATAAAGCTGTCGCGCTCGCTGCCGCAGACGCCGTGGCTGGTGCTCGGCAAGCGCATGCTGGACTCCTCCGTGCAGGAGATCATCTTCGACCCGCTGGCCCGCGCCTATGGGTGAGTGCCACTTACTATAGTTCTTCTCCTTCTTCTTTTTTAGGGTTCCGTACCACAAAAGGAACCTTTATAGGCAGGGCCGCCTTAATATATCCCAGGGCCCTGGGGAACACAAGAATTTTGGGGCCCTAATGTAAAGTAAAAATGGAATACTGTTGGTATGAATGCATGACTTCCAAAAAATAATTTAATATCACTGTTAGAAGTATAGTTTTCTTCTTTTTTCTTTGACCCTCTTTTCTTTCTTTTCAGTTAAGTGTTTCTTAGTTTACAAATATATTTTAGTGCTTTGGGGTCCCCGCGGGGCCGAGGGCCCAGTGCACAGGCCCCGTGTGCCCTTATGGTTAAGACGGAACTGTTTATAGGATCACTTTCGATCCCCAGTTGGTCAATGTAGAAAAATAACTTTTCTATATAGTCTCGGGTCTGGGTGTTGTGGTACCGTCGTTGTTTCTGATTTCTGTAACACGAGTGCTTAAGCTACTTACCATAGGATCAGAGCAATGTACGTGATGTTTTCCAATATTTATTTATTTACTTTGTTGTCCGTCCGTCAGTCTGTCTGTCTGTCTGTCTGTCAAGACTCTTTATCTCGGGAACCTGTAGTGGTATCGAGTTGAAATTAAAACGATTTACTCATGTCTACAATCTCTTGAAGCTGTGAAAAAATTCAATTCAAAAATTCAAGTGAAAACGTATTGTAAAAGTTTAGAGTGAAATAGAATCTGCATTTCTATACCACTTTTAAGTTTTGCAACATCTTTAAAATTCACGAAATTATTATCTGGGCACAATTAACGTATAGCATTCGGTAGATTAGATAATTCGAAATCCATGATTTAGGTAAATTCTTTTGGCAAAAATGACTCACGATAAGTGATACTTCCGATAGGTAACGAAGTAATTAGTTTGAGTACAAGCTTTGCTTAGTTTGGGCAGGGGGGTGTCACTCCGCAGTTTAGGTATATTCGGCCAGCGCGCCGCCCGAAGCGGCGTATGCCAGTGGGCTGTCGCTCGGCTCGCACGGCAGTCGCGGTCACGTCGCGTGAGCGCATGCGTGATAATATTTTTTTTGCTTTTGCAGATTGACCCGCAATGTCTTCTACTTAGCCTAAACGTTAATATAATAATGCGTATAAAAGATGTTGTTGGTTTACCGGTTGTCTGAATAAAACGAATAGTGAATCAGAGTTAACATTTTGTTAAATTTCACACCATATGAAATATTTATTCTTCTTTAATTACATGTCCATAATAAGTTAAAATAAAAATTCTTAATTAGTTATATTAGCCCAGAAACAATATTATATAATACATGAGAACATGCACTAAAATAACATCTTTGTATCACCATGTTTTGAGCAAATAAATAATTTTCATTTTATTTTTTTTAAGAATAGGATAGGATAATGTTTACAAAGGAATACCTACACCCGTAGAAATCGAACACACGATATTCAGATGGAATTTATATGTTTACAGAATCAACGTTTGTAATGCTTAATCTACTTATATTAATCGTAAAACTAATAAATCAACTAGGTACAAAAACTTGTCAAGTGACAACCCCGTGCCGTCGTTCGCAGCCCGGTCATAAAACTGGGGCGCGCAAAGAAAATTCGTGGTTCGCGCGCGGTTTTAAGTTTCAATTTTGCTTGCAGGCGGGTAGCTCTGGCGAGTCTAGGTATATTTTTATACCTAAACCTCACTTTTGTTAGGAAGTGAGTCTTCTGTACGGTGGTGGTATTCTGTGGTTTGGGGCTAGCTAATTGGTGTGATTGTGGAAACAATTTATTTATTTTATTTATTTATTCTATTAGAGCAACACTATTATGAAAGAAAGAGACGACCTTATCGGCCTTGCACCTAGGTGAAAGCAAGATGCATAGATACGCGTCACTTGGCGCCTATTTTGTGACCAGTTTAGCTTGACACCCATTGCAAAATGGATGTGAATTTAAAAATTTATTATTGTTACTAACCGATAAAATGTGATTCCGTCTGTTTTAAAGTACTGTTTTCGTACGTGCAAGGTCGATAGATAAGGTGGGAGTAAGTGAAAAATCACTAACTAGTTTCGGAGATAGATGGCCAGTTATTATTACTCTATTGGATATGTACTCGAGGGCCTTAACGAAATCCAAACGATTCTTTTTAAAAATCGAGAAATTCTTGTAAGAAAGTTTAATCAATTTTTATTCAAGTATTCATGTATAGTTTCGCTTTTCGTTAGTTAACATAGTGTATTTCGTAATGTAGGCGACGCACTACACATTATCTTTATTTAATAAGCTAAATTAAGTATAAGTTTGTTTCTTTAAATATTGTACCTACCTACGATTATTTTTTAATAAATACGCGGACAGCCAAGGAGCCATCGAAATTCACCTACGCGGCAAAATAGGGAGAATCGACTCCCCCACCCTTGCGGGCCTCACTCGCCGGTCGGATCACCGCTCGGTTCGTGAACGCACTCGCACGGCTCCTCGGTCGCATCGCACCTAACTATCGATTTGTGTGGTTTAATTTCCATAGCCTACACGTAGTAACTCTGTATGTTTCCGGTCGCAGTATGTCTGAGGCGGAGGCGGAGCACCGGCTCAAGTTCATGTCGGCGGGCCGCGAGGATGTCGACGTGCGCTGCCTCGGGGAGGGGCGACCCTTCGCCGTAGAGGTACACACACACACACACACACACACACACACACACACACACACACACACACACACACACACACACACACACAAACACGCATGCTTACACAGACACAGAAAGACACGCAAACACACACACCGAGAGACAGAGAGACACACGCGCACACACATACACCTACAGGGAGGGAGTTCCTCGTAAATAATACACTTCTCTACCGCCAACAGGATTCGTGTCGTAACAGGCGACTAGTTCCTGTAGCACGAGACGGGCAGCAGCGTCTACGTGCGAAATTTTACTGTGCTCGCCAACCCGCTTGCCGAGCGTGGCGAGTATTGGCGATCCCCCTCCAATGATGGAAATCCTTGGGGGAGGCCTATGTTCAGCAGGGACGTCTGACGGCTGAAATGATGATGATGATGATACCCCTCCCCCCAGATCACAGATCCCCGCCGCGAGCTGACTGTGGACGAGCTGCAGCGGGTGTGCGACGAGGTGTCGCGCGGGGGGCAGGTCGGGCTCAAACTACTGGTCCCTGTCACGAAGTTAGTGCATCATACCCTCCTCTTAGGCCTCTGCCCCGAATTTGCGGGCAGCGGGGCCGCAGTGGCGGGATATTTCTCATTACTCGGAAAGTAGGTCGGAAATTGCCTGAGGAGTGGGTTGAAAGTTATACTTTTTAGCCCTAGGAAGAATCGTTTTCAAAGAAAAAACTAGTTCTATTTTTGCATTTCTATGGGAAAATGTGTTTTATTAAAATTCTAATAACACAAAAATAAACTAACCTAAAACTTAAAACTACCTACTCATAAATAAAAACGTGTCCATGAGGCGAAGAGGCGAGAATGCTAGCAGCGTTCCCACGCTGAATGGCTAAACTGAGCCTTTGAGCGAGGAATGCCTTTTATTTCTATTGTTTAACTTTCTTTACAGCCACTCGATAACAGTGCAGTGTAAAATTAAATTAAGTAACAAATTTAAGTTTTTTTTTAAATATACGTATATGACCTTATTATAAGTTTACTTTCAACTATCTCTTTAAAATAACAAATTTGGGCAAATTATTTACCATTTTTTCAATAGTGAAAAAACAAGTGAAAATTAAAAATAATAGCTGAATAGCTGGCCGGCCACAGAAAAAAAAAATTCGCGGGAAAGCAGCAATCCGATCTTCATTTGTTTTTTCGAATTGAATTAGATGAACTGCAAATAAGAAATGTTCTAGGCTCATTTTATGATTCATCTAATAACTTGGCATTTTAAGATTTGCTAAATGAAACATAATATGAATGAAATATGAAACATCCAATGCGGCCGTTTTAGACCCGCGGCTCAGCGTTGCTCGCCCGCCAAATTCGAGGCAGAGGCCTTAACGCTGCTTTGTGTTAGCTAATTTTCTGATTTAATGTTAGTAGTTAGTATACCCTTTTCAAGATAAGAAGAAACTTATGACACATCACGTGACTTCCCTGTTGACACAAATGGTAATTGCTCTAACGAAATCCAACCGATTCTTTTGGAAAATCGAGAAAGTTTATAAAGAAAGTGTAATCGATTTTTATTCAAATGAACTTATTTAAAATAAGAGATATACTGCAATGTTCTACCGCCAGGGTGCCAGCTTTTTGACAAGTCTTTTTTTACTATTTTTTGGCATTTTACCAAATAAAAGCAAAACAATAACGAAAACTTTACAAAAACAATAACAGAAGTCACAATAGAAACTATGCAAAAAATATCTATAACACAAATCGCATACAAGGCAGACGTACATAGGTTTCCACAAAACGACCGAACTGATTCATCGATTTAGTTCCGATTATGTATTGTCAATCCCTATAAGTAAACATTCCGTTTTCGCATTAAGTATTTGAAGGAAATCCTATTAATTCATTTGTTAAATCATTAAGAAATATTGGTTTGCAATTTTTGCTTAGATTTTTAGAGGCAAAGATTTTTGCATTTTTGCAATGATATAAATTAAAAATTAATAATATGTTTTATAAAATATTATCGTTAATAGTATGGGTGAAACGGAAAATGCCAAGTGTCATAAGTATCTTGTTATCTTGTTACTGAGAATTGTCACATCCTATATAAACTACCCGAAAATTGGGTGAAAATCGGGTTCTTCCATATTGGGTAAATACCCTCTGTCGCCCACCGCTATCTGGTGTATATTTAAAGATTTACCGCTTCTTCAGTTGAGAATCCAAGTTTAACGCATATTTATTCATGTATTTGTGTTTCAGAGAAGACTTAATAATACTGAAGTCTGGTGAAGAATCCAAAACGAAAACTTACGAAGCGCTGTGCGTCAAACTAGCACCACCCAAGGATGGCGACAGCACGGTATGTCACTTTTCTCATACAGGGTTGGTTAGAAAATAATTTAAATATTTATTACGTAATGTTTTCTTGCAACTTTTGTAATTTTTTTACAGTAAAATTTTTACGTATTGGCAGTTTAATTTGTTAAATTAAATTTGTAAAAGGCTTTAGCAGAATAACAGAGTTTGCGAGTCTTCTTCAATCACTGAGCTATAGACCATATTTTGTCTCATAACCTTAAATTTGCATACTACTCTGTTAATTTTTATTTTAAAACACAAAGCTCTTACAAAAGATAATCCTAACTGAGAACTGCCGTGCTCTACCTCATGTTGTATCTGTAATATGCTTTGAGAGAAATAAATACATTCTTTTTTTCGTTGCTGGCTCATAATGCTCCATCCTTGGTTTTTTGCGAATCATAAGTGTTACATGCTTTAGTCAGTATCTGCGGTAGATCGTCTCAAAATAGTAGTTAGTAATGTAATTTCTTTTTTTCTCTTTGTATAAAATTAACCTTTACTCGTATCTATATTTGCATGCTATTTTAATTGCTAGATATAATAATATAATAATAATAAAAATATTTATTTCTCTTTCACAAAGGTAACACTTAAGTCTAGTTGCATACATATACAAATACAGATACTTATTTCGTTTGTGAGAGACTGGTATCTGTACTAGGGTACGGAGCACCCTGTCTGACCGATTACCAGGCACTCACCCTGCTTTAAAAAAACTATGAAATTTTATCGTAAAATTTAGAATAGTATAGTGCGTGTGTGTGTGAGTAAGAGAGAGTGAGTGTGTTTGTGCATGTGTGTGTGTGGGTGTGTGTAGGTGCTTGGATGGTGTCTCTTTACACAATTTGCTTTAGTAAATCCTCCGTCGCCGAGTACGTGAGATTCTGCAACCATGCCGTTAATATTTTTTTGCATGTAAATTTATGTGATCATATTTTATCATTGTCGATCGTACAGCCTGTTCGATGGCAAATCAATGTTTTCTTTTCTTTTTCGAGAGCATGTGACATGACCGTCGGTTATAGCTACTTCGTGTCTTTAGTTTATTCTTTTGTTTTGAATGGAGCCCCGCGAGCAAACAGTTCAAAACGAGCTTTCTAGACGGATTTTAACATGCTCGAAAATGTTACATTACGCTTGGTAATGACAGTCAGTACTCATCTTAAGAGGAAATACCTAAAGAAAGTCTTGATTGACTAAAATGCAATTTCGTAGCAAACCAGCCCCACCCCCACCGAGGTGACGGACGAGGACATCGCCCTCATGAACGCGTTCCGCAACACGCCCCCCGACGCCCCCGAGCGCCTCCAGCTCGCGCAGCGCACGCCTCTGCGCGTGCTGCACCGCCGCCCCCTGCTCACGCGCACCAAGCACGTGCTGGACCTCGCCGCCCACAGAGTGCCAGGTACGAGAAGCACGCCCCTGCACAGGTGCACCGCCCCCCGCCCCCGCCCCTGCTCACGCGCACCAAGCACGTGCTGGACTTCGCCGCCCACAGAGTGCCAGGTATACCGTGTACAGCGCGTGTACACTGCCCATCCCCACCCCCCCCCCAAATCCCCCTCGATCCTTAAACAAACAAAAATAGCTGAAAAAGCCTAACGGATTAGCAAGCAGAAATGGCAGTGGGCGGGGCACATAGTACGTAGAACTAACGGCTGAAGGGGCAGAAAGGTTTTAACGTATCGGCAAGCGCAGCGACAGCAGATGATGAGATTTGACCGCTTCCAACCGGCCAATCCGGAAGTCACTGGGGGAGACCTATGTTCAGCAGTGGACGTCCTATGGCTTTAATGTTGACGATGATATGTCATTTTTTATCATTTATACAAGCATTGTTTTGTATCTTCTTGAAGTTGGTGTTCCTTTTTGACTTAAATATAATAATTAATCCCCCCCTCAGGCCACCCGCAGCTGATAGTGGTCCGCATCCGCACGTCGGCGGGCGCGTACGTGAAGGAGTTCGTGCACGGCGAGCTGCGCCGCACCGCGCCCTGCCTCGGGGACGCGCTGCGGGCGCGGCTGGACATCCTGGCGCTGGACGTCACCGATGTACAACTCGACTGGCCGAATAAATCAGTTTAAAATACGAAAATACTTTCATTTTATCCTTTTCCACTCGATTTTCAATAAAAAAAAACAAAGCAGGATCTCATATCCCCTTCCCCCAAAACCCCCCTAAGCGGGACCTTTTGTCCCCTTCCGCCTGTAGCACGTTCTGAGGTGTCACCCCCCCCCTTGCTTGGGGACGCCGTGCAAGCGTGGCTAGACCTCCTGGCGCTTAACGTCACCGATATACAACTTGACTGACCGAAACATCAGAAATACTTACATTATTCTACCCAAAAATCAAGTGTATAAAAATACGCCCAAGTAGGATCTTCTGTCCCGCTCTTTGAATCCTACAATAATGTCTATTGTCTACCTGCTCGCACACACGAACGAATTCCATGTAGCAGGTAGGTAGCTAAAATTTGGATACAGGTGCCCGCGCAACAGTGATAGTCATATAGACATATTACGAGTATAGCAACGATTTTTATGTTATTTTGTGGGAAATGTCTTTTTTTAGCACCTTGGGTGCTAGTGCTTTAATAAAAAAACTGCTAGGTTTGTGATATTAATTAACATTACCTTCCGAAAAGGTACAAGTTTTATGACTGTTGCACCTTTAAATCAAAATAAATTAGATAAAATTAAGAAGGCAGCCATTACAAGATGAAGAAGCATGGACCCCTAAATTTTGCCCTAAATACATGGGGCACACTAAAAGTTTTGCACTTCTAATCGCTAATCGGAACTATTTGAATTTCGAATGTTATATTTTTTTAAACGTTGCAACCTTCTTAGTAATAAAAAAACACAACAAAGTTCTACGTACGCAACACAGAGTACTTTATAATATAGGAAAGTACGCAACGAAAATGGAATTAAGTCGAAAATATTTTAGAGCGATGATGTTTTTATGATTTTAAAAGTTCTCTCTCTCCGCAAGACTGTGCCGCTCGTCTTCAAAATGCTTTTGGGAGAGAAGCACCTTGTTTGAGCACCGTGAGGCGATGGTTTGCTGAAATTGAGAGAGGTCGAGTTTCTTTACATGTACCTATGACGAATTTCGTGAAGGGCGGCCTTCAACTGCCGTCAACGAAAATAATGTGGCTACTGTTAAGCGGCTAATTGAAGAAAACCCGCGGATTACCTATGAGACAATTCGAGGACTATTGGGGATTTGTATGAGCCAAATTCAGAAAATTTTACACGAGGAAACTTTGCTGTCGTTGGTGGTCGTTGGTCATGAACTGACAGCGGAGCAGAAGCGGGCTCGTGTGGAATAGTGCTCACAGATGCTACTGAAGTACGACCACGGACATTCTAATAAAGACATTGTCACAGGAGACGAAATGTGGATTAAAACCAATAAAACCAATTTATTTCTGTAAATAGGCCTAAATTAAGCTCTTTTACACGTTTATTGTTTTGAACCCGAAAAAAAACAGCAATCTTGTGAATAGGTGTTTGAAAATGAGAACAGGCCAACAAAAGTGAGGCAGGCGAGAAACTTTGGTTAAAAAATCGCATTTTTTTTCTCAGCTACGGGTCCCATCTGTACAATTCCACTTGAAGATCAAAAGAGTGTTATTGCCGAGTGGTATTTTACCATTTGTTTACCCAGGGTGTTAGAAAAAGTTCGCGAAAGGCGACCCAAAAGTCGCGTTCTCCTACATCATGACAACGCTTCTTCACACACGGTCAACAAAACAAAGTCATTTTTAGCTTTCGAAAAAGTACAACTCGTCTCGTCATCCTCACCCATCCTGTACATAGCCCCGACCTAGCACCCTGTGATTTCTGTATTATCCCTAAAATCAAAGATTTGATGAGAGGTTTTACTTTTACCAACTCCGAAGAGGCAGTGATAGCGTTCAATCAGCACGTAGAAAACATGCCCTCTTATCTGTGGTCCTCCTGTTTTAAAAAATGGTTCGATCGCATGAAAAAATGTTTAAAATGTAAAGGAGAGTATTTTGAAAAGCAATAAACATAATATTTTGGTTTTAACGTGTTGTTTTTTTAAGTTACTCAAAACTTAAAGTGTGACCTACGTATAACCACAGAATACCTAATAGTACGTATAACGTAGCCCTAAAATTGTCGCGACCCTCGCGCGCATTAGCTCGACATCTTTTTTCATAGTTAGTTATTTGAATTTATTGCTTGCTAAATAAAAATTTCATACATTAGCTGATAGATAAATAACTTTCCCTAGAACAAAAAAGACTAATTCGTTGGTTTGGTCTGGTTAGAGGGGTCACGAACTTTCATTATTTTTTCAAGGCTGTAGAAAGGGAATTCTACTAAAGATGAGCTATGATGACATCAAAACGCTAACTACGAGTTATTATTACGAAACGCAACGTCAAATTGACATTGACATTTCATGCAGGGTACGTGGTCGGTCGTGACTATTTTCGGAAAAGCGCGGGAACTTCGAAGAGTAAAGGCGGGCTCCTTAAATTTTTTAACTTCAATAATTAAAAAAGTTGTTAAATTAAGAGTTTTAACCGCAATTGAGACGATGGGGAGGCGAGCAGGGAAAAAAAGAAAAAAAGATGATGTTCCTGATCAGGATTCGGGGGGTCTCAACCGAGACTCTACCAGCACAACATCAGAGTCGGAGGACGAGGGAGAGCAGGAGAGTAACCATGCCCCATATTATGTTACCGACTATACTCGAATGTATCCAGAGGATTCAAATGCAACAGAGTTTGTCGTCTTTGTACAAGCAGTAGGCAGTGAGACACCAATAGGCAGCAGAGATCTTCTTTCCATTTCAAACTGCATAAGAAGATATAATAAGGGTATTAAGTACTTAAGGGCTCTCAATAAATACAAAATCGGCGTATATTTTGAAAAACCAGGATTGGCCAATGCATTTTTAATAAATAAAACATTTCTAAAAGAAAATAACTTTGCAGCCACAATACCAGCAACATCAACAGAAACAACTGGCATTATTCGTAATGTCCCAGTAAAGTACACAAATAAGAAAATATACACTCTTCTAAGCAGCACTAAGAAAATTATAAGCATCCGTCGTTTTTTCAGAAAAGTTGCTACAGCAAATGGTTTCGTCCGTCAGCCAACTCCAACAGTTGCCATCACATTCGCAGCAACCTCCCTGCCGGATTTTGTGGACCTCGAGGGATGGAGACATAACATCATGCAATATATACCACCGGTAAAGCAGTGTTATCGCTGCTTGAGGTATGGACACATTTCTAAATACTGCAAAAATGATGAGAGATGTTCAATCTGCAACAATAACCACAATTATAAAGACTGCACAATCACCAAAGAGAATGCTGTTTGCGCTCATTGTAATGGTAATCACATTAGTATTTCTGGTCAATGCCCCATCAAACAAAAGAAAATTCAAGAGAACAGAATTAAACACAAAGCACCCACTTATGCAAATCTGTTTGATAAGAAAAATTTCCCAGAACTAAAGACCACTGTTAAAGATTACAAAAAACCTCAAACCAACTTACTTGACATACTAAATACTGATGCATCAGCAATGAATCTTTTAATAGAAACTATAATTAAAATAATTACTTTGAACAAAACAAATGAGACAATAATTTCATCAAAAAATATTTTAGGTATTCTATCAGAAACTCTCAGTAAGAAAGAAAGGTTACTAAGTTCACAGAACAATATTTAAATATAATGCAATGGAATGCTCAGAGCATACTGAGCAGTCGCAATTTATTTCAAAAATATATTTATGATAACTACATAGATATAGCTTTAATATCAGAAACATGGCTCAAGCCTCACCAAAAATTTAAAATTAAAGGTTATCACATAGAACGAAATGACTGTGGAAATGAGCATAATGGGGTTGCTATTATAATTCATAAAAGCATTCAGTATGTCAGGCTCCCAACTTTTTTTGATAATTCTTTACAAAATCTAGCAATCCAGGTAACAATTAATAATAAGAAATACACAATAGTTTCAGTCTACTGTCCAAACAACAGCTCACCAAGATTTCACATTAAGAAGTTCAAAGATCTAATAGATAGTTTACCAAAACCTATTTTTGTAGCTGGAGATTTCAATGCTCATCACACAATTTGGGGATGCAACTCCATAGACCCTCGAGGTAGAAATATATTTGATAATTTAGATGACTGTGACTTAGTACTGTTAAATGACCAACAAGTAACAACTGTAGGTTCACACAGTTGGAGACCGAATGGCTTGGATTTAACTATGGTGAGCTCTTGTTTGGCATTAAATTGTGACTGGAAAGTCTATGATGATCCTTTAGGTAGTTATCATTTACCCACCTTAACTTCAATGCAACTATTTGCTGTATGTACACCATTGCAAACATTTGTTGCTTCAGGAACTGATATTCCTGATCATCCCAACCTTCGATTAGTAAACTGGGAACACTATTCAGACACAGTCAATGAAATGTTAAATGATTTTCCGACTTTTAATTACAACAATCGTCCTCTTGAAGCATACAATTTTTTTTGTGACACAATCAAATCTGCTGTAAATATGTCAATGCCAAATTACAACAAAAATAATACCAATCGTTCCGTTTCACAAACGTCTCGTAGTAACTTTAAACATCTTTCGGTTCCTTGGTGGAATGAACGTTGCGCTAGCGCTGTACAAAACTCTAAAGAAGCTTTTATAAAGTTTAAAACTGACCCTTCGCCTGAAAATTATGTTAATTTTAAAAAATTACAGGCTTTAAAAAAACGCATAATTAACACTGAAAAAAGTGAGAACTGGAAAGAGTTCTGCTCAAATATTAATAGACTGACTCCAGTATCTCGAATTTGGAATACCCTGAGAAAGTTTAATAAAAGTAGCGATTCTAGGTTTCTACAGAATAATGAATGTCCACCTTGGGTTAATGAATTTTTAAGGAAATATACCCCAGATCATGTAGAAGCTCCACCTCCTAATAACTATAATACTTCAAGCAATAATACCTCAGCTAACAGTTACTTAACAGACATTTTTAGCTTATCTGAACTAGTCTCAGCTGTTAAGTCGCGAAAGGACACTACTTGCGGTTTAGATTATATTTCTTACAAGATGTTTAAAAAACTTACTAAAGATAATTTATCAAAATTGCTTTCTATTATTAACGGGTTATGGAAGAGTAATACAATCCCTGAAGAGTGGAAGGTGGACTGTTTAGTTCCAGTTTTAAAGCCAAGTAAAAATAAAGATAGTTCCGATTCATATCGTCCGATTGCGCTCACGTCATGCGTAGGTAAAGTATTTGAGCAGTTATTAAAGCAACGTCTAGAGTTTTTCATTGAAAGCAATCACTTACTTCCTAACAATCAATTTGGTTTTAGACGTGGTCGTTCGGCTCGTGAGAGTTTGGGATGTTTATTTACAGATATACAAAAAGCTTTGACTGAAAATAAATATTTAGTATGTGTATTTTTCGATATTATAGGTGCCTTTAATAATGTAAATCTTTCAGTTTTATCAACTACGCTACTTTCTTTAGGAATTCCCAATAAAATTGTGACATGGTTGTACCAATTCCTAAATAAACGTAAGGTTTTTGTGAAGATAAACAATAAATTGTATGGACCTAGGCTGTCTTACAAAGGAGTCTGCCAAGGGGGTATTTTGAGCCCCTTGTTGTATATTTTATATATTTATAGATTAAATGAAATTTTAGGACCTGATCCTGACATAACAAATTTGCAATTTGCAGATGATTTAGCTATTTATACACAAGGTTCAAATCTTACAAATCTTATAGACAAATTGAATAGCGTGCTTGTTAAACTTCACTCGTATTTAACTTATTTGAACTTAGATGTAAATGCAAGCAAAAGCAAAGTTGTAGTTTTTAAGAAACGTAACATTCAATTGCCTATTTCTAACATAAAATATAATAATGAAGAGTTGCCAACAGAAATGTGTGCAAGATTTTTAGGTGTTATTTTTCAACAAAACTTCTCCTGGAAAATGTATGTCGACTGTCTCATAGAACGATCCCTCAGAGCTACTAATATTCTTAAATCTCTAACTGGTACTCAATGGGGCGCTGACCCTAAAATACTGCTGGTATTATACAAATCTCTGGTGAGAAGCCATTTCGAATACGCTTTCTTTTGTTTTGCATCAGACAAAAAGCTCGTCGAGAAACTTAATAAAGTCCAAAATAAAAATTTACGCATTATCTTAGGTGCTATGAACACCTCACCGATTAATTCAATGCAAATTGAATGCAATTTGCCTCCATTAGATATACGGTTTGATTATCTCCGGAAAATATTTTTGATGAAATTATTGGTTGTAAATAATAGTATATTATTAAGTAAGTTATTTAATGCTAATTTCACTTCCTATTTAAATATAGCATTAAGAGATGTTAAAAAGTTAAAAGACGAAAACAATGTTCATACAAGTGATGAATTACCATGTTATAGTGGTCTTTATCAAAGTAAATTTTTTGAAATGAAGATTATTATTAATAAAAAACTGTTTTGTAAATATGTTGTACATAATGAACTTAATGATTGGGAAGGATACAGGCAGATTTATACGGATGGTGCAAAAACGGTAGAAAATGTTTCTATGGCATTTTATGATCCATGCTTAAAGACTGGTCATGGAATAAAATTACCTACCGTTACAAGTATATACACGGCCGAGGCATGTGCCTTATTAGCTGCCTTACAGTACATAGAAAAATTTGACAGTCAAAAGTGGATTATTATATCAGATAGTATGAGCGTTTTAGAAGCACTGTCTAATCCATGCCACAATGCTAAAACAAATTACCTAATTATAAAAATCAAAGAAAAGTATGTCGAGCTAATTAATGAGGGTAAAGATATTATATTTTTTTGGACTCCTTCGCATATAGGTGTGGCTGGCAATGAGCAAGCAGATTATTTTGCTAAACTTATAACAAATACTTCGGATCTAGTTCCTGCAAAGAATATTAAATTACCACATTCAGATTGCACTACTCTTATAAAAGAATCGTCACGGAGAGAATGGACAGAGCATTGGCAGGAAACTCTTCAAGCAAAAGGAACCTGGTATAGAGAAATAAATAATGATATAAGAGTGCCCTGGTTCTTTAAAGGAACTTTCAAGAACAGAAAATTTTACTCATTAATCTCTCGGTTACGAATTGGGCATGGTCGTTTTAACGAACATCTGCATAGAATGAACATGATTACCTCCCCGTCATGCACATTTTGTAATGAACCAATTCAGTCTCTCCATCACATTTTCTTTGAGTGTTCTGAATTCTCACTTCAAAGACTTATCTTGATTGAAGATTTATTAGAAGTCTATAAAAGGCCTGAAGACATCCCGCGCCGTCTACAGGAACTTCTCAAGAATGAAGAAAACTATAAAGCCCTATATAATTTCATAATCTCAACTGTAGAAGAGCTTTAAACATTATTTGTGAAACGGTTGATGAACGTCTCTAAATTAAAAAAATACATTGAAGATACATTTTAACATAAGACCTGGCTGTATGGCGAAAGCCTTTGCCTTTTCCAACCATCGAGGAAGGAAAGAATGGAACCAAAAAAAAAAAAAAAAAAGTGGTCGGTCGTATCGCGTTTTTCAATAAAATAATTCGAAATCAATTTATTATAGTTAAAGTTAAACTGCGAAGTTTTTAAAATAAATAACTGTGTTAGTTTATTCATATTTGACAATCGATTATAATTTTATAACTTCGTTTTAAGACTTGAAATTTGGTTTCAAATTTCGTCTGCTATGCAGATGTAAACAAAGAGATGTGTATTGAAAAAAATGCGATTGGAGCTTAGTACGACTAGTGGGCGTTAATGAGTAGTTACTTCATTGGTTTTGTTAAGCATTTTAGACGAAAAAAGCGGGTAAAAATGAGTGGAGTTAGTCGAGACGCGCCTGTGGGTGTGCAGTGTCTCCAAAGCCTCAGCAGCTCGTTATTCCCTCGCCTACAAATCAACAGGCTGCGATTGTAAGTATTTTTTTAATCCTTTTTGCCGACCAAGGCTGGTCTAAGTCACGCTTGAGAAGGATCTTTGTTAGTTTTTCATAAATGATTAGAAACTTATTGTTTGTGATTGGACACAATAACTAAGGCTTTGTTCTCTTGATAAGTGATTATATGTGTAGTTGCTGTGTTTATGAGTAATCATTATGTACTACATGGCCATGGATAGCTGAAAACATTTAAATTAAAGAAGCAATTTTCACAATATTTTTTGTGATAATAAAAACCTTATTAATTTTAATTATTAAATAATTTACATTTTCTAATAGACAAATCTTTTTAATTTCACTCACTAAAAATAATGTAAATGTTGATACAGAAACATTGTAATCAATATCAAAATCAATTTATTACCACAATTTTGCACCTCAATTCAAATTCAATCATTTATTTGATTGAATAAGTCACACATGCAACGCAGTGCAGAACTTAAAACCATTTTTAGTTCATGCAGCCAGCATACAGGCATGCAAATATTATTAATAATCTGAGAAAATTATTTAAACTGGTGATGTCATAATAATTATATTATTTATTACAATAATTAAAATGTTCATCCAAGACTATTATAGACAGTTATATTTTCCTAAATAAAAATTTCTTACATACTCTATTTACCCTACCTCTGCTTTGGAACAATAGTGGGCTACACAGGTTGGGACCGTTGCGTTGCGTATAATAAATTCAAAGTGTATTTATATAGTATGTAGTTAAAAATAAATTGCAATTATGTTCCTAATGTCAAAATAGTCAGTATAGTTTTTAATATTTTCTGTTTTTAAGTCACAATTAAAAATAACTGTTCTATTGTTAAAGTCTCGCATAATTATTATTATACTCACAAACATAAATAAATAAAAGAAACTACTACTGTTCTTTTTAATGAACTTACGGTTAGAAAGATCAGACAGAGATATAGTTAGAATATAATTTTTTAAAATTTAATATTACCTACCTGTATTTATTATAAAATAAAAAAATAAAAAAAATAATTTACAATCTTAAATCAACATATTCTATGTTACATGTAAGAATAATGCTCTCGTTTTAAATCTCGTTTACGTATGCTTGATCAGTTAAGTAGCAAGTATACTTAACTGATGAAGCATACGTAAACAAGACACAATAGAAATTCTATTGTTATGTGGTCTCATGAGACCGCTTGGATTTTAACGGGTTAAATACTAGGTGCGTTAGAGGTAAAGTGAGCTACAGACTACAACACAATTGTCCCAAAATTATCCTATAATATCGTTATTGTTTTACCAAAATGCTTATTGATGCATCCCTTCTTTATGTAGAGTATCTTTCGTCCATGTCCCACTGTGTGTGTATATCATAGTAGAGGTACTTGCTGTTAGATATTTCTTAAGTCATCCCCTCTGTCTATACAACCTTATTGTTTTGCTTCACACGGTCTGTAATTTATTTATTTATTTCAAGGACAACCAACAAAGCATACACCTTAAAGTTAAACAATACTGTTACATACACAAGCGAAACATTCTGTAGTGTTGCCCTACGTACAGGCTGCCACGACATGCGTAAATATAGAAATTCTTACTTGTGTACCTAAACATATTATTATTTTATGATTACAAAAAAAGACAAATGTAATTTATAAAACTTATTTTTTATAACACCTGTGTATAGATGAGCTTTATTGAACACCACACAAAATAAATGAATCACAGGAAAAAAATACATTTAGAATAGCACAATTTAGGCGGTCTTATCGCATGTATATGCTATGGCAGAATAACAGTTTGCGGGTCTCCTGCAATCACTGAGTCATAGACCATTTTGTCTTATAATATTAAGCTTCATACTGTTCTGTTCTATTCTGTAATCTGCTTTGAGACAAATAAATACATTCTTATTCTTATTTAGCGATCTCTTCCAGAAAACCTTCAGGTATAGGACTGTTGAATTAAAATTAAGAAGGGAGGTGGTGATGAATTCCAAAATTGCTTGGCGAACGCTGTGGCCTCTGTTAATGGTTTGCGCAGAATACCAGTGGCTGTGTCTTGCTCGTTGCGTCACTGCCCTATACTGAGCGTAGACCATTATGGTACTACTAGTTTTAGTTTTTATTATAAGATTTTATATATTGTGCTAAAATGTAATTTTGGTGCCAAATAAATTTCTTTTCTTTCTTTTAAAATATAAAAGTACAAAAAGGCTAATGAGTTTGGCAATATAAATAAATATTTACATATTTAATCTGAAATTCTAAACAAAATATATAATCTACGACATTTTGTCAAAGATTTATTTGTTGTTTTTAATTATTTTGTTTGTCTATTGAAAATAACGTAATTAGGTACTTGTAACTTTAGGTATGCCAGACTCCATACAAAAAAATTTGAAGTCTTCTCATCAAGTATACGTAAAGGAGACACAATAGAAATTCTATTGCTATGCGGTCTCATGAGACCGCTTGGATGTTAACAGGTTAAAAGCAATAACTAATTTGAATTTAATAGGCGTTTTAAATGACTGTGTCATATTACTATAAAGGATGTAATTATATGGATACAGGATTAGAATAATGTTATACCTATATGTATAATTTTTCAGTATTCATTAGACTCTTATCAAACCGAATTTCAGGATTGAGAATAATTATAATAAAAGATAAAACTGTTATCACGTTGTCTGATACTATCTCATTACCGCAGCGGTATCTTTATTAATGTTGGGGTTATCAGTTAGAATAATTATTACTTGTCTTCCTCTGTATGTAAGGTCAAAGGCGATTCTAGACATAATTTGACCTCCGTAGCCGGAAGGCGAGCGTGCCGGACTTGGCGTCGCTATCTCTGACGTCCCGGGTTCAATTCCCGGTCAGGTCGATGTGGATAACGAACTTTTATAAATTATCTCGGATCTGGGTGTTGTGGTGCCGTCGTTGTTTCTGATTCCTGTAACACAAGTGCTTTAGCTACTTACCTTAGGATCAGAGCAATGTATATGATGTTGTCTAATATTAATGTTTATTTGAAACGAAATAAAATATATTTTATTGCATAAAATACGGTACAATGTTTTCTTAATCTGAAACAATTTCCAGCGTATTTTACCGATTTATCGGTAGGCAAAAATATAGTCGAAAATTACTAAACTAGTGAATGAAGTTATATAAATAAATCAATGATGTCGTCCGTAATATTATTTAGTAATTAAAATTTGAGTTTGGTAATAATTTGAACTTTAATTAAAAGTTAATAATGTCCAAATTTCAGTTCAATATAAATGTCATAAAGTAATAACAAGTAATAATGAGAGCGGTTATTAGAAATAAATTAACAATAAGCAATCAGTATTTATTTACATCGTCATAATTTCAGTCTTGCAAAATCCCACAAATTCGACAAAAACAGTTTTCTAACAACAATTTGCGTATTGCCCTTCTAAACAGGTACAGGTAGTATGTTGTACAGACGAACATAGCAGGTCGTAGCACATGGTGGTTTAACAAGCCGGTTAGGATATCGTGTTGACCGCGTAGACACCTCAGATTTACTTGTGAAGAGATTAGTATTCTTTTTTACAATCATACTTGCCTCGAATATGTACATTGATGGCAATGAAAGAAGGTTTAACCTTAGAAAGAGCGGTCTACACGGTTCCGAAGGTTTCACATTACAGATCGCTCTAATACACTTTTACTGCATTATTTATTTATACTTCGACCAAAACTCTGCAACTCCTACGCCATTTTGTGTCATCGAACTTTAGATCATCCGTTGGGCAGTTATTAAAATAGCTGAACCGATTTCAATGACATTTGTTGATACATAGAGATTACAATAAATATCTTTCATCTGATAAGCTACTTTTTATCCAGAAGACCTAATTTCATGGAAGTGAAGCCGTGGCCATTTGTTAGTTAAATAAAAACGAACCACTACATCTTTGTCTTGACCCGAACCGGAATCGAAGCCGGTACATTCGCGTTCAAGACGAATCACCTACCGCCTATCGGATCGTCAAGAGAAATCTATCTATATATATAAAAATGAATTGCTGTTCGTTTGTCTCGCTAAAACTCGAGAATGGCTTGACCGATTTGGCTAATTTTGATCTTAAAATGATTGTGGGAGTTCAGGGAAGGTTTAAAAGGTGAAAAAATATAAAGAAATTGCAAGGAAAGTAGTAAAAACAACTATTTTAATTTTCCATACAAACTGTTTGTACCTACCTTTCCAACAGGATGCGTTCAGTTCAACTTTTATTGACGGTACGAAGTTCGCTGGGTCAGCTAGTCTTAAATAAAATTAATATTCATTTATTGCGTCATAAGTGTACAAATAAGTATTTACAATGAATTAGTTCTTATGGACCCTGTTAGGGTATTGCGATTTTAGGTATTCTTTATATTTTATAGTAATCTGTATTATTTGAATAATAAGCTACCAGTGATTCTCACATTAGGCTTGGCCTATGATAGTGTGTATCAAATTTACAAATGAATTTAATCTCTAATTCTAATAATAATGTCGTGCACAAAAGCCTTGTCTCTAATTTCTTATCAGCGGTGAGTCAAGCATTGTGTGTGCTTGTTAATGGCAAAGCGAAATACATTCATATGTAAATTGCAATATACACAGCCAATGTTTCAAGTTCGCCTTCCCTTCATACAGTTCCTGTGAGGAATAGCCAAGAACTACCCCAGATAAACTAGCTTTCTATCTAAGAAAACCTTCTCCGAATCGGTTTATCCTATTGGAAACTACGATACCACAGACAGACACAAGCATAGATGTCAATGTTATTATAACACATCTAGTCTTTTTGCGCTAAGTTTTAGTATTAGAATGTTATTTTTATCCGCTTTCAGTTTATAGGTAGTTCAGCAATTGACTGTTGAATTTATTGTGATAATGTATTTGCATGTTGAATTACTAAAACATGCAAATACATTCTCAAATTCAAATTCGAAATTCAATCATTTGTATGCAAGAATACGAATGTATGATACATGCAATTTTATAATGCAGAACTTTAAACTATTATTTTTCTATGTATTGGCGCGCAAATGAATAATATAATAAACTAAATACAATATAAGTTCTCCCATGAACGAATTTGTCACTTTATGTACGGCGACGCGGGCGAGACTTCAATTTATTGGTGTGACAAATCAAATCATGTCACATCTGAAAATTGAACTCATCAACTCAATTGCATTATGAATTTATGACTCATGATATTGATCCTACATTGTATTTGTAGCATCTGACCTTTCTGGGAAGGCCTTTGCTCCGCGGTGCGACGTATGTCCACGAGTTAATATGATTATGGGTGACCCCTGTTGTTAAATAAGCAAATACCGATAAATAATCGATACCAATTGTCATATTCTCGAATGAGGGATTGACATTGTGTGCGAGTTTTTGGCCGAGGGCGTCTCCCAGCTATGCTCTCAACACACCTAGACTCGATAAATGAAAATGAAAATTATTTATTTGCTCAAAACATGGTGATACAAAGATGTTATTTTAGTGCATGTTCTCATGTTTAACAATATTGTCATGCAAATATTTATATAAATTAAAAATTAAAATGACATTATTTTAATTCAATTGAAAGATAATTAATCACAGTCACAATTATATTAGTCTTATAATTTTAATATAGTAAAAATGAATAACATGTCAAAAATAATTACATAATGTCACAAAATTCAATTCAAAATTATTTTGCATCTAGGTGTTCCTGAATGGAGTAAAAACATTTTGTGAGTAGCCAATTATGTATATGCCTTTTAAACATTGGTAAAGGCAGGTTTTTAAAACTTTCAGGCAACTTATTATAAATTTGTATAGCCACGCAATAGGCACTGTTTTTAAAAAGTTTCAGCCTTGTATTGGGTATCATGAGTCTACCTTGATGTCTTGTTGACTTATTTTTATGTTCCCCTCTTGTGACAAAATATTTAGGGTATTGTCGGACAAATATGCATATCTGTTTTATGTATAGGCACGGCAATGGTAGAATTTAAAGCTTTTGAAATAAAGGTTTACAGGATTCGAGGAAATGAACTCGGCAAATGGCCCTAATACACTTTTTTTGTACTTTAAAAGCCCTTTTTGCATCTACCGAATTACCACATAATAAAATACCATAGCTAAGCAACGACGAAACATAGCCATGATATGCAGATATTGCAGTTTCAATAGATGATATGTTACTCAGTCGTATAAGTGCATAAACAAATCTATTTAATCTTTTACACATATTTTCAATGTGTTCGATCATCATCATCATCATCATAATTTCAGCCATTTAATGTCTACTGCTGAATATATCAAGAGTAGTATTAAGTATGTTTAGTGTATATGTATGTATATAAGGTGCTTCATAAATATCTGCAACGGCTGAAATTGGTAAAAGTATTGCTCATATAGATTACGATAGTAAAGAAATTTTATGTCCAGAACATCATTAATTTTTTCATAAAAAAAATATATTAAATAAAGATTAGGCTTTATTCTGTCTCAAACCGTCCACATCTGTCCAAAAATGCTAACGTTTCACATTATACCCCCGTCATTATACCGTCAAGGGGACAAAGGCGGATGAAGAAGTGTTTTATGCAAATTGAAGCAAGTAACCATTTATTTACTGTCTTTTCGCAAATAATTAATTACCGATCCGGGGCACGTAGTTCCTTCAGTATCGTAATTTATATAAGCAATACTTTTACCCATTTCAGCCGTTGCAGATATTTATGAAGCACCTTATATATTATTGTTATGTATCTATGTATTTTTGTGTTTACGTCTATGCCATACATTTTCCAATCCTATTTGTTACAGGTAAATTAAAGAATTATTACAACTCTGCACCACCTTCCCCTTTCTCTAATGGTTGTCCTCTACCTGAAGGTTGTCTGGAAGAGATCGCTATTAGCGATAAGACCGCCTAAATTGTATGTCTTTCTATAAAAATCATGTGTAATTTACTTGTATGGTGTGCAATAAATAGTATCTATCTATCTATCTAGGCTTCCCCCAATGACTTCCAGCCAGATTGAAAGGATACTCGTAACAGAAAACAGTTTGATACAAATAATAGGATATACATATTATTATTTCAAAAAATTTAAAAGTGCTAAACGTTAGTTAAATTTACAACTTCATAAGTTACAAATAGAATAAGAATAAGTAAATTTTATTTAAAAAAATAAAACCGACTTCAAAACACTGAAATGCTAAAAATAATCCTAACACTTAAGTACCTAATCAGTTACTTTTGGAGTCGGTGCAAACAAGGTAGGTACTTAAGTGTTAGGATTATTTTTAGCATTTCAGTGTTTTGAAGTCGTTTTTATTTTTTTAAATAAAATTTACTTATTTTAGTAATGTTCGTATCCGAAGGGTATGGTCGTTACGGCAGCGAAATGAAACGCAAAATGTAGGAACGAACTGAATGTACTCCGCACACGTAACTATTATCTACGAGCGGCGCGCGCGCAGGCGACATGGGCTCCGCGTTAGTTAGTAAGGTGTAGACTGGCGAGCGTTCGGTGAATGCGCCGCCTCGATGTTCGCGCGCATAGCTATAGCCTATAGCGCACTGATGTATACTGCCCGCCGCATACTACGGGTATCGCGCGGCTATGCTTGTGCATTTATTTTTAATAATAGTTTTTGTGTTTGTGTAATGTATGTATGCTAGCGTGATGTATAAATACAGTGTTTGTGATTGTTATGTGTGACGTATAATATACTTATGATATAATATATATAAGTGTCAATGTTTATTGTGATGTATGAAATAAATAATTAAGAAATATTGTAGGTCACCTACACTTATTTCATCTATTTTTAGTGATAAATCCTAATCTAACTGCTGAACACCGATTTCATCCCCTATTTTCCTACCCTTAGGGGTGATTTTTATTTTGCAAACTTTTATCATAGTATCTTTGAAGTATAAGCTATTCAATAAAACAAAAATCATCAAAATCGGCTCATATTTGTCGAAGATAGGTAACAAGAACCACAACCAAAATATTATCTGGGTATATATTTGTTGATTTTCTCAAAAAGTTCTAAATCAATTTCGATAAAATTTATATGGGACCACCTCTGAAGTATGATCTACCAAACAAAAAAAGAATCATTAAAATCGATTCATAATTGGCGGAGTAATCGCGTAACAAACATACAAAAAAAAAAAACATACAGTCGAATTGAGAACCTCCTCCTTTTTTGAAGTCGGTTGAAAATAGTGAGTTCTACAAAAAGATAAGTTCCTACTAATTTAAACAGTGAATTAATTTAGAATTTAATGTATTTGCCTAATGAAATTTGGATTAGGTTTAAGAATATCTAAGTGTTTCCAGCCTTGTGACAGATCCTTATAGGAGCGGCTCATGCGAAGTACGGGGTTGTAGGTACAGCTCATCAACCTATTTTAAAACGTCAAAATTTCTCATTGATCCATTGATTGTCCTGCTTTATTAGAACAAGTTGACATCTGGGTACCACGCAAATTACCGACCAGACGTACTCAACCTCTGGCAATACCCAGGATAAACACGAATTATCGTCGCAATTCTTTCTTTATCCGAGCGAGCAACTTTTTAACCGACCTATCAAAAAGCAACGGCGAGCTGGAATTATTTCGGACTAAACCATTAACTATAAACAAATTGTTTTATTCTGAGTTTGTCGGCCCCCACTCCGAGGGTGCAGCACACCCCTGATTTATTTTTGTTTTGTTTTTTCTCTTTCTTGTATATTTTTGACTACTCCCTAAATGGCTTATGTGGTCTATTTACATACTGCATTTCTATATGCGAATGCCTGTTAATAGCTACGTTTATATGATAACTCTGTACTCATAGATTGTATCAATGCTGTTGGTGTTCTGAATAAAAAAAAAATTAAAAAATCTCTACGTGTCGGACTTAAAGCAAAAAAGTCGGTTTAGTCACCTTAAACTTTATGTGTAGGTTGACCTGCCGTTGACTAAACTTAAAGTGAGAATAAATTTGGATTGCGAGTTCTGTAAAAAAATATTAATATTGAGAGAGGAAAGTAAAGATGGGGAGTAAATTTTTGAGAGTAAAGTTTTATGAAGATGTATAAGATCTCTCTGTTTACGTGATTTACGTCTTGTCTCAGTAGTGTTGCCGCTCGATAGGTCAATATCGATTGTCTATCGATAGCCTATCGCTAGTTGAAGGAGAAACGATAAAATCGATATCTCTTCTATTGCAATACTATTTGCAATAAAAGAAATTGCTGTTTACCGATAGTATTGCAGTAAAAGAGATATCGGTACTATCGATTGTCCTATCGATCGTATAGATGAATTTAGCGTTCAACTATCGATTGAAAAATTATCGATTTTTCGGCAACACTAAGTCTCAAGTCTAATCATATTGAACCTATTTAGTCTGTTCGTTCGAGTACGTTAGTCATTTACGGCGAAGACCCTGTCGAATGAGTGGATGTGTAAGTAAGTCGAGACTCCGACTTACAAACCACAATAGTACTGAAATATGTGTATTCAAGTGCATTTTCGACCTTATAGTCTTACCTAATCCAAAAAATAATTACATTGCGCGAGTCAAACATATGACAACGCCATCTGTTGTTTGAACTTTATACTTTTACAATGTCGTACTTAAACAAGTGAAGCTAATAACACTCTCTTCGTCCTCAGGTACCAAGCGAGTGTGCTCTTCCTGACATTCTTCACGTATATGACATACCACCTCACGAGGAAGCCGATATCAGTGGTCAAGAGCGTCCTCCACAGAAACTGCAGCGAGTTCATACCGCCGCCCGACGTGAACCCCGCCGATGAGAACTGGTGCGACTGGCCGCCCTTCAGTAAGTGAAATAAGAGAGATACTGTTAGCACGTAGAACTGACGGCCGATGGGGCAGAAAGGTTATGGAATGGAGGCCACGTACCGACAAGCGCAGCCTAGGACGTCCACCCACAAGGTGGACAGACGACTTGGTAAAGGTTGCAGGAAGTTGCTGGATGCAGGCCGCTTTTAACCGGCCGATCTGGAGGTCAATGGGGGAGGCCTATAAATAAATAAATAAATATTGGACATCACATACATTGCTCTGATCCTGTTGTAAGTAGCCAAAGCACTTGTGTTACAGAAATCAGAAACAACGACGGTACCACAACACCCAGACCCGAGAAAATATAGCAAAGTTATTTTTCTACATTGACCCGACCGGGAATCGAACCCGAAACCTCAGAGATAGCGACACCAAGTCCGGTATGCTCGCCTCTCGGCTATGGAGGTCGTCATGGTCTATGTGGAAGTCCTATGGCTGAAATGATAATGATGAGTTAAAGAATATTATATTACAACTTAAAAATTCGACTGCCTTAAGTGGGAATCCAACTTACGATCTTTCAGTTTACCTACGGACGAGTGCTCTTCCAGGTCTTCCAACTGAGCTTCAGAGGATATTAGTTTTCTCTTCGAACTCCTTCAAGTGTTTCATCATCATCTATACGGTCAATCCCGGTTGCGTCCAAAGCCATTGCTTTGGAGCCCAGGGTCTGCTTTCCTTGATTTGCTCCTCCACTTCGCGCGGTCTTGAGCGTCTCTAGTTGTGAGATCATTGGCACGCATGTCAGCCCTCACAACGTCAAGCCAGCATTTCTTGGGTCTACCCCTTGTGCCAGGACCTGATGGCGGTGGCGGCATGGCCAGACATTTGTTTCCTACGTAGCTTGCCGGTTTCTCGGTTAGTGTTTCTCTGTCAATAAGCCAGCGTTGGTCCATCAATTATTAATTTGAAGATATTTTGCCAACTTCTTCTTATTATGCAAGTGGTATAATCATACCACACATTGCCAAAAAAACCTTCAAATTCAGATAACCAAAAACTAATTCAGTGTTTTCTGACACAGACAAAAATGAAGAAATACGAGCTAGAATTAGAAACCCAGTCCCACAGATATAAGATAAATAAAGCAACAATATTGATTTATTCTCTTTCAGACACAAGCGATGCCAACACTCTCCTGGGAGCGCTGGACTCGGCGTTCCTCTTCTCGTATGCGGCAGCCATGTTTGTTTCTGGTAAGAAGCGCTTACAATAATTTTCCAGGGTGTTATGATCCTAAAGTATTCCAATTCATTTATTCACATTCATACAGTAACAGTAGTCCACACAATAAAGGTATAAAAGATGTTCGTTTTGTTACAGTATGATCTAATAAATTTTAAACATTATAAAGGTATTCGAATTCTGTTAAAAAGGAAAAACATAGAATAATAATTATAACAAAAATAACTAAAAATTGTCACAATAAATTATGTCAAACTGAATAACACAAATGCTGGAATTGATAAATTGGACAGATGTAAAAAAAAAAACAAAGATATGGCTTGTCTGAATAAACGTCCCACACTCCCACTGCACGGCACAGGCCTCACTTAACTATGAGGTACGTAGGTAGTATGGGCCATACCCCACCACGCGGGCCTGGTGCAGATTGGTAGAGAAGTGTTGTAGGGCCAGTGACTAAACCTTACTGTCAGATGTTATTTAAGCCGCCAACTTGGCTTCACGACTAGTATCAAGCAATATTAGCCGGGACCAACTTTTAACGGGCCTTCCGAAGCACGGAGGTGCTTGTGATAACTGTCACTTAGTATGGTCGTTATGGTCACCCATCCAATCACAACCGCGGCGTAGGTAGCTTAACTTTGGTCATCACTACCGAAGCGCTGCCGCCACTGAGCCACAAGCACCTCAGGTTATGATTTTATGAACCTATGAGCCGGAAAAGATATGTGCTAACATATGCATATAATTACTATACTGAAGTCAGTTTAGTACCAATAGATGGGGTTGCCTTATTTCAGAAACCCAATTCACATGATTTAACAGTAGTCGCAATCCAGTTCCAGTAACATTAATAACTAAAACAGTATTCTCGTAAACTTATAATATGACGCAAAATTGACAATAAATTCGTGACGCAACACTTTTACACAATTCTATAGGTATCTTTTTCTGATGACATTTTTTTTCGTGTCAAACAGAATAGAATAGATTTTATAGTATTTGAAACAGAAGAAAATACATAACAATAGACAAGCATAAAAATGATAGAGTATCGATGTGTCAAAAAGGTACAGACATCGGCAACCTACCCAAAAAGGTAATGGTAATTGAATTGATTTTCAACTCTAAGTCCGACATGTAGAGATCAATAGCAATTAAGAAAATTTGACGTTTTGTGGCAGCTTGACGTGCAGTTGTCTGTACGCTCATATATAAAAATACTAGCTGTTGCCCGCGACTTCGTCTGCGTGGTCTTTAGGGGTATGAAAAATAGATGTTGGCCGATTCTCAGACCTACTCAATATGGTCACAAAATTCCATGAGAATCGGTCAAGCCGTTTCGGAGGAGTACGGGAACGAACATTGTGACACGAGAATTTTATATATATAAAAATATATAAACTTAATCTTTTAATTTAGGTAAGTTCGTTTTCTAACTGGACCGGCATCAAACTCAGAATCCTTGCAGTTTACGCGAGTCGCCGCGCCATTGCTCCATTCGTGATTGTTTACCAAAAGCCTTCCTCACGAACGCGGCCGTCCACTTGTTATGGGAGTCGCAAGCGAAACAACTGCGTAAATAAGCGTCATTAGGTTGTGTTGCAACATGCTAGCAACAACAACAATTATGATGTTGATTTTTATTTCTAAACCCAGATAAAAACCTATCTATATGACGCAGAATGGATGGCCAAGCACGATATTGTGGGCAACTTATCTCATCAGCTCATCTAATAGCCATTTCTAGGGTTCCTCAAGCAATGAAGATCGACGTTCCTGATTTCCATTTAGATAGGAGTCTTTCTTGACGGGAATAGACAAGTTCCTCTTCTTTACAAGTCCGACCTTATGTCATAACTAATTAAGATTAAGAGGCCGTCCTAGTAATCGTCGTTTTTCCGTACATTTAGTTCTCTGATTGTAAAGACTTTTTATTTTAAAAGAGTATTTCTTATTATTGCATGTAGCGCGAATGGATTTTTAAAAGAACTACCCTTATTTCAGAAAAATTACGGAGTTAAGTTTGAACATCGGTTTACTAGAGACTACAAGTTATCCTGACAATTCGATTTGAACATTTAATTGAAAATAAGGTCTATTTGCACATAGGTTGAATACTTATTTTACTTTCTTTTGAAATATAGCAGAAAAAAAATGCTGAAATAACATAAAATTTTAGCAATTTCAATTCAAATATCATTTATTTTTCTATCGTCATGAACAACTATTGTAAGATTTAAACACTACAACAATAATCTTCAGGTAAACTTTTAAAATAATGTAATTTATACTTAATGGAAAAAACAAAAAATAAGTAGTAAACCTAAGTCAAAATTAACTATAAAATTAAGCGCGCAAAACCGATCGTTTTTTAAACCTAGGTAGGACGTCCACTACCGAATAAATTATCAATATTATGTTGTAAAGGATCAACATTGTTGACGCTTTATCCCGCATCATAGACGCACACAATCATAGAACTGTATTTTAATTTTACACTTAAAAACCGACTTCAAAAAACTAAAACGCTAAAAATAATCTTAACACTTAAGTACCTAATCAGTTACTTTTGGAGTCGGTGCAAACGAAAACATTGGTCTTTCATTGATTGGCACCGACTCCAAAAGTAACTGATTAGGTACTTAAGTGTTAAGATTATTTTTAGCGTTTTAGTTTTTTGAAGTCGGTTTTTATTTTTTTTTATAAAATTAACTTATTTCATCCATTTTAGTGATAAATCCTAATCAAAACAAATCTTACGAGTGCAAACATAATTTAATTGCTGAACACCGATTTCATTTCCTATTTTTCCACCCTTAGGGGTGAAATTTTTTCCAAAAATTTTTATTATAGTATCTTTGAAGTATAAGCTATTCATTAAAAAAAGAATCATTAAAATCGGTCTACATTTGGCAAAGATATAGGTAAGATAGATACTAAAATCAGTTGGCGTGGTACGGAGTTTATGCAATGTTTGATGATTTTCTTATAGATCCCATCATCAGAATGTAACCAAATTTATATGGGACCATTCTGAAAGTATTACCTTTCAAACAAAAAAATAATTATCGAAATCGGTCAACGCAGTAACGAATGATCGCTGAACATACATAAAAAAAAAAAAAAAAAAAAAAAAAAGATACCGACGAATTGAGAACCTCCTCCTTTTTTGAAGTCGGTTGAAAAAGGTGCACGGCGTCTTAAAATCATAATCTTACAAAACCAAACCAAATATGATATCCACCGAGTTCCGCCAGAATCCTCTTTCTCTGATCAAATTTGGATAATACGTCTGTCGGGTTTTATAAAAATAAATAAAACTAAAAATTTATAATATTATTTTTTTCTTATTTCAAACCGTGTGGGGACGGCCGTGAAGAATACACTTCCCCACCGCCAACAGGAGGCGTGTCGTAAGAGTCGACTAATTCCTGTAGCACGAGACGGGCAGCAGCGTCTTCGTGCGAAATCTTATAAAAAAAACTGCGCTCGCCAACCCGCCTGCCAAGCGTGGCGAGTATTGGCAATCCCCCGCGATGATCAGACATTGTGGGAGGCCTTTGTTCAGCAGTGGACTTCCTACGGCTGAAGTGGTGATGATGATGATGATGATTGCACTCTTAAGATTTGTTTTGATTAGGATTTATCACTAAAAATAAATAAAATAAGTAAATTTTGAACACATAATAATAATTAAAAAAAAATGTTTTCACAGTCACACCAATTATCTAGCCAAACTAAGCAAAGCTTGTACTATGGCGACTAGATAACAGATAAACATACATAAATACTTTTATAAACATCCATGACTTAGGTACAAATGCACGTGTTCATCACACAAACATTTGCCCCTTGCGGGATTCGAACCCGCAACCGCTGGCTCGGTAGTCCGGAGCGCGATTCACTACACCAGACGGAGTGAATGTTTTCGTTTGCACCGACTCTAAAAGTAACTGATTAGGTACTTATGTGTTTATATAATTTTAAGCTATTTTGTTTTTTTTAATTCGGTTTCTTTTTTTTGGAGATTTTTTTTTAGTTTTTTAGTAAAGATTTATACTCGTATAGCTTATAGGTAGCTTATATAGATATGACCAATAGGCCTGTAGAATGCATTGCTAGTCAATAAGTAGGTTAAATCTATTTTTGTGTCTATTTTACAATATTGGTAAGATGATCTGATAAAAAACCAATTTATACCTGTTTTACTCTACCACTGCTTCGGGACAATATTGTGGCCTAGTGCCGAGAAGAAGCAGCGCAAGTTTGATGTTACTAACTCCTTAGGCATGGTGGCGGAGCGCGTGGACCTGCGCTACTTCCTGAGTCTGGGCATGCTGCTCTCGGCCGCCTTCTGCTACATGTTCGGCGTGGGGTACACCTACGGGATACACAACATCTCCTACTACTTAGTCGCGCAAGTAAGTCGGTCGCAACGCTGAACGCTCCTATGTGAACGCTCGCATACAACACCATATGTTTGAACTCGTCGCTCCTCGTCCGACCTCCAATAGGTTTCGCGCATTTGGTGTTACACGTTGTATACTTGTATACAGGGTTATTTTGCAAAATTAAAATAATAAGGTCTAGATTCTAGACTGTAGAACAATATAAAAATACGGCTTTATCGTAATTAATGTAATGTACAGTACGACCTAAGAAGAGATGGATGCATTGTGTGAGGAGTGATATGACTCAGAAGGGAGTGAATAACTCGATGTCGAGTCGATGCTCGACCGGTCTGCATGGAAAAGAATAATATACTGCGCCGACCCCAGATAACCTGGGAACAGGGCAGGCGAATAATGATGAGATGGGAATAATCAAATGTTTTGTTCTTCACGTAGATCGATTACCTAAGTCACTACAGATGTCTTTTGTCTCTAACTTGCAATGTAAACCTGTAGATGTATTTACTGTGTAGGCAGGTGCTGGCATAGCGCAGACGACGGGCTGGCCCGGCACAGTCGCGATCGTCGGCAAGTGGTTCGGGAACTCGAAGAAGGGACTCATCTTCGGGATATGGAACTCGCACACCTCGCTGGGAAACATATTGGGTGAGTTTGTGCATCGTTCGTTCATTCGTTCATTCACTGTGTTATCCTCAGCAAATCAAATCATTTATTTGTGCCGTGTGGGGACGGCCGTAAAGAATACACTTCCCCACGGCCAGCAGGAGGCGTGTCGTAAAAGGTGACTAATTCCTGTAGCACGGGCAGCAGCGTCTTTGTGCGAAATCTTATAAATAACTGCGCTCTGTAAGCTGCGCGGGATTGCCAATACTCGCCTGCTAAGCGTGGCGAGTATTGGCAATCCCCCCCGATGATAAGTCATTAGGGGAGGCCTTTGTTCAGCAGTGGACGTCCTATGGCTGAAATGATGATGATGAGGGTATTATGAGAGCTCTGTGATCAGCCTTGGCGGCATACAAATGTAACAGAGTTTTTATTAATAACAAAACATCTTGATATAAATGTCAATGGAATTCTGGCAATCCTGGCAAGCCTACTGCTACGTCACTTCCGATAACAAAATAGCCTTATATTTATTTAGGAAAATAAGTTAATTATGCTATTTAGAAGCGACCTGCGTCCAGCGGCTTTTACCAAGTCGTCTGTCCCCCTTATAGGTGGACGTCCTACGCTGCGCTTGCCAGTACGTGGTCTCCACTCTAGAACTTTTCTGCCCTGTCAGTTCTACGTGCTAATTGCTCAGCCCATTACCTTTTCAGCTTGCTAATCCGTATGGCTATGTCAGAAGTCACTGGGGGAGGCCTATGTTCAGCAGTGGACGTCCTATGGCTTAAACGAATGAATGAATGAAACATCAAATGAGAAAAGAGTTGTTTGGCGAAACGTTGTTGCCAACGTTTCGCCAAAGATGTCGCAATTGGCTGCTTCACGAACAGTCATTAGCACTAGCTAACTATAAATTTAAATAGGCATTTTCCACTGCTACAAAACCTGCTATCTTAGATATAAGTATAGATTTTTATGTTTTCACAGTTGTCAAATACAACTTGGATAAACTTATAAAAGGCTATGGCCGAATAACAGAGTTTGCGGGTCTCCTGCATCCACTGAGTCATAGACCATTTTGTCTTACAATATTAAGCTTCATACTGTTCTGTTGTATCTGTAATCTGCTTTGAGACAAATAAATACATTCTTATTCTTATTCTTTTCTACCTCTGTGTGTACCAGGCGCTCTCCTGGCGGCGGAGTACGTGGAGACGGACTGGGCGCTCTCGTTCGTGTACCCGGCGCTGGTGATGGGTGTAGTGGCCTTCTTCGTGTTCCTGTTCCTGCCGCCCGAGCCCAAGCAGGTGGGCATCGTGCTCAGCAACCCGCCCAGCCTGAGGGAGTCGGTGAGTAGAGAGAATGGAAATGAGTAAAGTAAAAAAAAAAATAGTTTAAAAAACACTAGAAAAACACGCTTTTATAAATGCACGTAAACACCAAAAACAAATTATGGATCGTTGAAGTTGTCTCTATTTTTGGGCTGAAGTGTAAACTATGTGCTTTTAATTATGAATTAAAGCGTGGGGCGCTAAAACACTGTTTTTTTTAAATATGGTAGATAAAGCCGCCATTTTGTTTTTTTATCGAAACAGTGATCACGTCACCGGCACGGCGATTCAACATGGCGGCTATATCTACCATATTTTTACAGTTGGTGTTGATAAATCGCTATATCATATCGTGTTTTGACAGTCATGCTAGAGGCAGATCTCACTACTCGTATAACAAACTTCACCCCGACATACATGTACATTTTCATTGACAGCCATCAAGGCAGTCGCGGTCCGACGATGAAGAGGATCCAGCGCAAGTTATAGTTGGAGACCAGGTCAGTGACTAATCTATACATTATTTTATGGTTTTAATAAATTTTAAATTTTCGTTTGTATATACAGGGTTACTGCTGAGTAAATTATGTATATTTTCTCTGTTCGTGTTTGACGTAATTTGTCAGTTTTTATTCGTTTTATATTTTGTCATATGGCAACTTTTGTTACTGTTTTAGTTTGTCGTTTTTACTATTCCTCATGAACACATCATAAAGTTGTTCATTAGATAACGAACTGATCTTTATAGTTTAGTATATATATATATATTTTAATTTATTGTTACGGAACACCTAATACAAGTGAGGTTGTGACTCACCAGTCACATGCTTTATGCATGTCAAAGCAAAGTGATCTGGAAGAGATCGTTTTTGGCGATAAGGCCGCCTCATTGTACATAACTGTGTCACTAAAAGTCACTGATCGCCAACTGTCCTTTACGTATTTTTTTTTATAGTGATATATGATACATATGATATGTTGGACAACATCACATAGATAAGATAAGATAACTTTATTTGCGAAAAAACATGGTATTTTAAGGATGATACAATTTCAAGTGCGCATGTAAATCGCAAAAACCAGCTGGCATCAGTTTGTATGGAAACGTCATTTTTTTTTTTGAGATTTTGATGTTGGTCCCATAGAAAAAGTTGATGTAATTTAGCCGTAGAATAACCCCTTAAAGTTTTATTTCACCTTTTCGTTACACACTGTAGATACTCTTTATTGCACACCACACAAAAAACTGATTGACATAAAAATACATCTAGAATAGTACAATTCGGGCGGTCTTATCGCTAGAAGTGATCTCTTCCAGAAAACCATATCCATTAAAAAACATTATTATTTAGTATCTCTGTTTAAAACGATGCCAGTGTGTAGTGCGAATACATTTCCTGTTTTTCTTCTTTTGGTTGATGGCGCGAAACATTTGACATTGTTTGACAAGACGAATCACGCTGGCGCCATCTGTGATAAGCTTAGACTGCGTTTCCCCATTGGTTGCATGAAAATAAACTAACATGTCACTAAGGCTGCGTTTTCGTTACGGCGAAGCGTGCAGCGGGGCGTCGTATAGTACATAACCCACTCCGCGCTACTGAACACACCTGTCAAGAGGTGTCTTTGTAACCGAGCAATGGTAAGCACCAGTGGCTTAGTGTAGTGGGGGTGGCAGGGGCAGTCTGGCACATCTAGAGTTTTTTTCAATTTATTAAACTTTGGACCACAAACAAGTTCACAATAAAATAACTTATCCTAACTAGTTATTTAACACTTTTAATTATTGTGAACTCAGCAACGCCGGTCACTAAATTAAATAATAATGTTGTTAAAAGGTGATGAAGCTTGGTACAATGGATACATATAAACTATAAACGTTAACAGTATTTTATGCTGTTTTAAATGAAGTATTTAAATTTTCAGACAGTGTACAGAACAACTACTACTTCTATTTGCTTCAGGATTTCAGTGACAATCTTCTTATATTTATTACGTCCAGTGACATGAATATCGATATCATTAAAGGTCTCATTGTATGAGTGCATCATACGTGATAAAGAGCATCTTCGTCCAGCATTAGTTCGGCATAAATTAGTAGAAAAGAGTTTATGAGAATGGGCCACGCGCTGATGTACTCTGGTGGGTACCCGATAATTTATATTCTCAGTTATATCCATACAGTCGTATCTATTGTGACAGAGATCGTAGAACAGCATTGCCTCGAGAAGTACACGCCTAGATTTAAGGGTGGTTACTTTATATTTTCCCAGGAGCTCATTATACGGTATTTTTTTATGGTACGGGTTAGTTTCTGAGGGTAAGTTTAAGTTATTTAGGATTACTGTTTATGTTTAGAGTCTTTTGAATTTAGAGACCTAAATAACTGGGCGGTGAAATTTTCCGGCGACCTGTGAAACCGACACGATGCTTGGACGCCCGCTGCAAGCCCCGCGCGAATTCGCGGCTTTACGCATGTCGCCTCGCAGATTTATTATTTTTGAAAATAAAACTTTATCATAGGCCATTAAAAAAATATATTTTACAATTATTTTACATTGTTAAAACATAACTAAATGTGATTGAATAATAACAAAAGTAACAACGAATGAACTAAGCACTGAACGGAGCACACGCACGTATTTTTTTAATTCAGTAATAGCCTATGATAAAAAACAATAGGCTATTATTAAATTTAAAAAAAAACCGTTAAAATATAACACCATATTGTGATTGAATGATAACAAAAGTAACAACGAATGAACTAAGCACTGAAGGGTAGCACACGCACGACTTGCACCCGCACTGCACTAACAGCATGTGTCGGTTGCAGACGGCGAGCCTGCGGCCCAACAGGCACTCGGCCAACAACCCGCCGGTAAGTCACTCACTTCATTCATTCAATCTTCTAAGAATTCACTGTTTCATTAATATATCCCATCATTTACATATAATACTGATGTATCAACAAATGAACAGTTAATGCATTTACCCAGTTTTGTTTTATCGTGTTGTATCCTACCGGTGTCATTATATCTTCCATGCCTCACGAATGCATTCATTCACTCACTCATTCATTTATATCCATTAGCTCACTCATTTCCTCCATTCACCTATTCAATAACGCACTCATTCGCCAATGTTTGATTTAACATAATTAAGGTAATAAGTGGATGAACAGTTATTCAGTTCATTCTTTAATTTCAGCCAGTGAGTCACTTACTCATTCATTCGCTCATTATTAGAAACATTTATAGAACTCGCATCCCTAGTCCCTACTCTGGATTTCTAGAGATGACTAATTACAGACGAGTTTGTATTTATATTTATTAATATTATTTTAGTACTCATCGGAGGAGGTGACAGAAAGCACCGCGCTTCTGTCTCGCCGGCCGTCCCACTCGCACGGCAGTAGCGCCGTCTCGCTCTCGCGCGCGCTCTCCATACCGGGCGTGATGGAGTATTCCCTCTCGCTCTTCTTCGCGAAGCTAGTCAGCTATACGTTTCTGTATTGGCTGCCTATGTATATAAAATCTAGTAGTGAGTATAATTTATATATTACAATCACTGATCGAATATTTGGGTGCCCTCATCATCATCATTTCAGCTATAGAAAGTCCACTGCTGAACACAGGCCTCCCCCAATGACCCAACATCGGGGGGATTGCCAATACTCGCCACGCTCGGTAAGCGGGTTGGCGAGCGCAGTTTTTATAAGATTTCGCACGCCGACGCTGCTGCCCGTCTCGTGCTACAGGAATTAGTCGCCTTTTACGACACGCCTACTGTTGGCGATGGGGAAATATATTCTTTACGGCCGTCTCCACACGGCACGGGCGCCCTAAACTTCCTAATTTTTACCGCCTATGAAAAATTTGCTTGTAGCTCAGTGACAGCAGCGCTTTGGTAGTGATTACCAAAGTTAATCCACCTACGCCGCCGTTGTGAGTGGATGGGTGACCATTTTATTTTATTTGGGATAAAAACAATTGTACAATTCTTAGGCTAAACAATGTTTTGTAGAATAGTTTGCGTAATTGTACAACCAACATCATTATCCACGTTTTATAAATATGATTTAATTTAATTGATAACGTGCGACTCTGCAGCACAACCGCGGAACCCGAATGCTCAGCGGCACGTCGAGACGCGCGGGCTGGCTTATTTTGTTAAAATAAAACTTATAAGTCTGACGGACCGCTAGGCATTCCGCCTCCGCAACCGCACAGCAAAAGATACAATATTTATGTCATTGCAACAACAAAAAATACAAAACAGTACCTATTTATTTTCCAATTGATAAAGTTAAGTTTATAGACAGAGCAGAAATAACGGAGTTTATATAAGTCTATAGTGCAGAATTGCTAATATTTGTGTAATAAGACTTGAGTGACATGTTTTTTATATAATGATAATGAAAGACCGAAAATGTCAACACAATAAAGATCATCATTATACTGCTTCATTAATCTACAGCGGCGCTCTTTTTCCAGCATTAGTATTGCAACGTGGAAGTGAAAATAAATCACGGTGGTGCATTTGCCGAATTCTTGTAGATCGACTTGGTACTTACCATTACGACCATATTTAGTGATTTTTTAAATAAATAAATGAACTACTGTAACCGGTCGTCCCCAGCGAGCTTGACCCCCAAAGAGTCGGCGGACCTGAGCACGGTGTTCGACGTGGGCGGCATCGCGGGCGCCATCACGGCCGGGCTGCTGGCCGACCGCACCCGCAGCCCCGCCTGCGTCTGCGCAGCCTTCTACGTGCTCTGCGCGCCTGCGGTCAGTACACACTACACGGACAGGGGGGCAGTACACACTACACACGGGCAGCAGGCAGTACACACACTACACGGACAGGGGGGCAGTACACACTACACACGGGCAGCAGGCAGTACACACACTACACGGACAGGGGGGCAGTACACACTACACACGGGCAGCAGGCAGTACACACACTACACGGACAGGGGGGCAGTACACACTACACACGGGCAGCAGGCAGTACACACACTACACACGGGAGGCAGTACACAGACAACACGCTCGGATAGGGGGGCAGTATACACACGAACACGGGGGGCAATACACACACGAACACGGGGGGCAATACACATACAACACTTTTTTAATTAATTACGTACTTAAAATGTCGTATAACATAAAACAGACATACATTTCTAAGATAAGTGGGTTACAACAACCTGGATTTTAAAGCGTTAATATATTCGTCTATCGAGTAAAAGCATTATTCTATCAACCATCCTTTTAGGATAACTAAATCTATTTAGTAGAGTATTTTCATGTCGTCATTCATCCGTATTGTATTATTGAATCGTGGTTGCATTTGGTTTAGTTGTTGGTGTACGAGCGCTGGGGCGCGGCCACGTACCTCAGCAACGTGTCGCTGCTGCTGCTCGGCGGCGCGCTCGTCAACGGGCCCTACGCGCTCATCACCACCGCCGTCAGCACCGACCTGGGTGAGTGCACGGAACATTCTGAGGATATGTTCCCTCGCAGCTCTACGGAACATTTTCAGAATAAGTTCCCTCACAGCGCTACGCAACATTTTAGATTTTTTGCCCTTGCAGCTCCAGGGAACATTTTCAGAGTATGTTCCCTTACAGCTCTACTGAACATTTTTATAACATCTTTAAATTTTGATCCCTACAGATCCACGGATCATTTAAAGAATAAGTTATTTCATAGCTCTACGGAATATTCTTAGAACTTGTTTCCTACAGCTCCAGGGAACATTCCGAGAATTTGTTTTTACACAGCTATACGGAACATTCATAGAACTTGTTTCCTAAAGCTCTACGAAGCATTTCTATAATTTGTTCCCTCACAGCTCCATAAAACATTTTTATATGTACCCTCACGGCTCCACGGCCCATCTTTGTATTTGTTCCCCCACAGAACATCTTTGTATTTGTTCCCTCACAGCTCCATGGAACATTCCTAAGAATTTAAGAATTTATTTATTTTATTTGTTTTGAATAGGGTACATCATAAGGTTACAAACATATATAGGTTTCACTTATTCAGCCATAGTCAATAGCATACAAATATATCAACAAACAACAAACAAGTCAGAGATAAGTCGCCTCCAAACAATTTAAGTTATTAATCAAATTTATACACGCATACATACCTTTTGAAAAAACGTCAGTTATGTCAGTTATTAATTATTAGGTAATGTCAACTTTACAATCTAGATATTCATTAACTGAGTAGAAACATTTTATCTTGAGCCAGTTAAATAGTTTATTTTTCAATAAATTTAATGGTAGTTCAGTCAATGAATGCGGTAAATGTTGCCTCTCTGCTCCATTGTACATCTTTGTATTTGTTTCCTCACAGCTCCATAAAACATATTTATAATTTCCCTCACTGCTCGAAGGAACATCTTTGTATTTTCTCCCTCACAGCTCCATGAAACATTCCTATATATTTATTCCCTCACAGTTCGATTGAACATTCCTTTATGTTGCGTTACTGCTCCACGGAATATCTTTGTATTTGTTCCCTTACAGCTCCATGGAACATTCCTATATGTTACTCACTGCTCCACGGAACATTCCTAGAATTAATTATTATATGTTGTAAACATATAATAGCCATAGTGGTTCCATCAACTTTCTTTAACACCTATAAAGGGGCGTTATATACGCAATTGGGGGTGGGGGTCTGTCTAACATTACGACGCGTTAAAAGGGCGGGAGGGGGGTTCAAATAAAAATCTAGGGAATTAAAATCCTCAAGTTACCAGCCCTTTTCGTTTATGTTATACGGGGAATCCCTGGATCGTATTGTACTCACGTCATTTTTAGTGGGAACTATTTTGCACAACATAATTTTGACTTTTAAGTAAAAATGGTCACATGGTGTTACGTAACGTTTAAGGACGAGGGGGGGAGTGGCGTCAAAAATCTTCAAAAATTGCGTTACGTAATACTTGAACGCCCCCTAAGAAATATTGTTGCATAAAAAATATCCCAGCCTGACTAAGTAGGCCGCTTTGCCTTCAATGCAATGACATGACAAGTAAGCTTCTGGATCTAATGACATTGCATAAACTTGTCCATAGTAATTTAATTTGCCCAAACTTACTGCAACAAATGAATATTAGAGTCCCTTACAATATACCTAGACACCCTATGACTAATAACCTATGTAGGTGCGCCCCACTATACCTGTCTATGCGTACTTACAATGACATATATAACTGTAGCACCGATATCTTTAGTGTGTTTAAAAGAAAATGTGTGGCATTGCTTAATTTGGAGTTATAGATTATAGAAATAAGTTTTATTTAATGTATAAAAGTTAATTTAAAAAGTTTTTTTTTCTTAGTCGACATTACTTATATAAAAGTGTTGTATGCACCTGCAGAGGCATATCTTTTTTAACTTGTTTTTTTCTTCACAAATTTATATACGTATAATGTGTCAAATTAAATCAATTAGGTTTATTTGCAAGAATACAGTTTTACATTAAGGTCTAATAATTAGTTGGTAAGTCATTAGTATTCTTAATGATATGTTGATGGTGTATCTTATTCAATAAATAAATAATTAACTAAATAAATAATATCTGACGCAACTGTGTCCCTGCAGGTACCCACAGCTGCCTGGCGGGCAACGCGCAGGCGCTGGCCACCGTCACGGCCATCATCGACGGCACCGGCAGCGTCGGTGAGTTCACACAACTTCTATATATATATATCTATAGCGGGGCCTACTGAAAACCAGCGTCGCGGCCTACTCAGGCCGTGGCTCAAGCGGAGTGAGGTCCCATTATCCCGGACATCACAGGCACATAGTGGCACCGCTTGGTTTACTCGTTTTTCTATTATAATTTTATTTTGTTACTCTTTTTTTCTTTTTTTTCTTTTAATTTAAATAATGTATTGTGTCTTTTACTGTTTGTGTGTGATGTCCAATGTATAATAAATGTCTTTTCTTTCTTTCTTTCTTCTATAGCCGTACCGTTGGTACAAGTGGTTTATTGTTGTGTTAGTTTCATCATCCCGCTCGACATATTTTTCAACGAGTTTCGGAGTTTAAGATCGTTTCGTTTAATTCTTTAACACGTGTTGCTTTAACTACTAAGGCAGGGACCTACCTAGTAAGTACACATAGTACCTGACCTGTAGCAGGAGGCCTCGCTCTTCCTTTGCAATATCATACAGTTATGTAAAAACTAAAAACAATTTTCATTCGTATTTAAGCTTAGTTTGAGGAATAGCTGAGTCTCACTGTGTGCCCGTGTGTGTTTGTGTGTGTGTGTGTGTACATGTGTGCGTGTGTGTGTGATTGTAATGGTAATTCGTTTAAGTCAGCATTTTAAAGAGAAACTATTGCGTAGCCCTACGATTAGTTATCTTACTTAGTTTAAGATTGTGAATTGCTCGTTCAGATGTCTTTTGCAGTACAACAATAGATTAACTTCTATAGCTGTACCAGTTGGTAGAAGTGGTTTTTTTCCTTGTGTAGACGATTAGTTTCATCATCAGCATTTGAAAGTCCACTGCTCTAGACATAGTCTTTCAAATCTAACTCTCTAGTCTCGGGGTCTAAGGTCGTAAATTGCCAATTCAGCTCTTTTTTGTAGTACAAAAATAGATAATCATAATCATAATCATAAATCTTTATTGTGGAACACAGGTATAAAACACGGGTCTTATAAAATGTCATGCTAAGAACTAACCGTGTCCTGCCACTAGGGCGTACAATCAAATCATTTAAATACATTATCACGAGTATACCATTTAACATTATTATTATTATCAAATCTTGCAGTAAATAATTTACACCAAACCATTAATATATTAAGTACTATTATTATGCAATCCTACAATAAAATAAAATAATAGATAAAATATCTGCTGCTGAGCCCCTTTAAATAAAAATATTTCATATGACATTATGTTGTAACTGCTTCTAGAACTCAATCATTATTTTATTAGTCTCGAAAACACTAAAGTCGAGGGTCGCAGAACTCGCAGATGCCTAACGACCGATCACAGTGAGTCGCCAAACGCGATGCATCGATGCAGTCATAAGGCTAGGCTCTTAGTCATCACTGGCAACACACACTGCTCAATGACGTTGAAGTTAGTTAATGTATTATGTATTCTGGATTTTTGGATTCTTCGGAATGTATGCAATTATACCACTTGCACGGCGGTGACGGGAAAACATCGTGAGAAAACCTGAACATTTAGGTAACACTGGGTGTGTGGTAGGCATGATAATGATTGCTACTTTAATTCGTTTTGATTTTATGAAATTATGATTTTTTTATATGAAATCACATATTAAATTTCATTGGCAATGATTTTTCGCAGTGTCATAATGTAACACTTTTTCCTACTTGCTATTAAATATGAATTATTATGAACGGTTGCTAATTTGCTAGTTAAATGAAATGTCATATTTAGTTCGTGCGCTACGTAATGTGCTATGTGCCCAGTATCGTTCGTCATCTATGATCGCATAATTAGCATGTTTTTCTTTTTCTAACACGCACCTAGAGCAAATCATTTCTACTCGTTCGCGCTTATGGACTTCGCTCGCTAGACTCGCTCTGCCACATGCATTTATCAATGAATGAAATAGCAGGTGTAAACAATGAAATTCATTTCATATGATTTTTCACCTGCTATTCATGAAATCTTCCATGCCTAGTGTGTAGCCATGGGGCAAACGGTCTGGTTCCTGTCTGAGGGTCACGGAGGTCTGATAGCAATCGCTCTAAATTTATTTACCAGGCTTGCCGCATCAAGGGGCATAGTTAAAGAGTACTCCGACTAGGAATGGGGTATAACGCTAGGAACAAGTTTGATGAGCTGACTAGGAACGAAACAAACGCTAGGAAGTAGTTTGATAAACCGACTAGGAACGAAACAAAACGCTAGGAAGTAGGTTGATGAACTGACTAGGAGCGGGACAAACCGCTAGAAAGAAGGTTGATGAGCCGACTAGGAACGAAACAAACGCTAGGAAGTAGTTTGATGAACCGACTAGGAACGAAACATAACGCTAGGAAGTAGGTTGATGAACTGACTAGGAGCGGGACATACCGCTAGAAAGAAGTTTGATGAGCCGACTAGGAACGAAACAAACGCTAGGAAGTAGTTTGATGAACCGACTAGGAACGAAACAAAACGCTAGGAAGTAGGTTGATGAACTGACTAGGAGCGGGACATACCGCTAGAAAGAAGTTTGATGAGCCGACTAGGAACGAAACAAACGCTAGGAAGTAGTTTGATAAACCGACTAGGAACGAAACAAAACGCTAGGAAGTAGGTTGATGAACTGACTAGGAGCGGGACAAACCGCTAGAAAGAAGGTTGATGAGCCGACTAGGAACGAAACAAACGCTAGGAAGTAGTTTGATGAACCGACTAGGAACGAAACATAACGCTAGGAAGTAGGTTGATGAACTGACTAGGAGCGGGACATACCGCTAGAAAGAAGTTTGATGAGCCGACTAGGAACGAAACAAACGCTAGGAAGTAGTTTGATGAACCGACTAGGAATGAAACAAAACGCTAGGAAGTAGGTGGATGAACTGACTAGGAGCGGGACATACCGCTAGAAAGAAGTTTGATGAGCCGACTAGGAACGAAACAAACGCTAGGAAGTAGTTTGATGAACCGATTAGGAACGAAACAAAACGCTAGGAAGTAGGTTGATGAACTGACTAGGAGCGGGACATACCGCTAGAAAAAAGTTTGATGAGCAGACTAGGAACGAAACAAACGCTAGGAAGTAGTTTGATGAACCGACTAGGAACGAAACAAACGCTAGGAAGTAGGTTGATGAACCGACTAGGAACTAAACAAATCGCTAAGAAGTAGTTTGATGAACCGACTAGGAACAAAACAAAACGCTAGGAAATAGTTTGATGAACCTCTCGTGCTACAGGAATTAGTCGCCTCTTACGACACGCCTCCTGTTGGTGGTGGGGAAGTGTATTCTTTACGGCCGTCAACACACGCACGGCACATAACGCTAGGAAGTAGTTTGATGAACCGACTAGGAGCAGGACATACCGCTAGAAAAAAGGTTGATGAACCGACTAGGAACGAAACAACACGTTAGGAAGTAGTTTGATGAACCTCTCGTGCTACAGGAATTAGTCGCCTCTTACGACACGCCTCCTGTTGGCGGTGGGGAAGTGTATTCTTTACGGCCGTCCCCACCCGCACGGCACATAACGCTAGGAAGTAGTTTGATGAACCGGTACTGTGTGCAGGCGCGGCGCTGGGCCCGATGCTGGCGGGCGTGGTCTCCGCGGCGGGGGACTGGTCCCAAGTGTTCTACATGCTCATCGCCTGCGACGCGCTCGCGCTGCTGCTGCTGCTGAGGTAAACAAACAAACAAACATACAGGGTGACACACACTATTATTTATTATTTTATATACAAAATTTATTGATATATTTATATCTAAACCGCCGACCAGCTGACATCAGTTGATATGGAAAGTGTTCTTACTTAAATCGCGGAAGCAACTAGTATTGTTAATTTCAATGAACATATTATGTTTACAATTAGTTTCCAAAATTGACAATAGATGGCGTTGTCTCGTTTTAATTTACGCAAGTAAAGTATACTAATATCATATCTATCATATGTTCCCGTTTCCGCGTCGTAGCGATGTAAATATCTGTATTTCAATGAGATTTTTCTCTTACAGGATAGTGAAAGCTGAGATTGTGAAGTACCGGCAAGAGAGGCGGCTAACGTCTCGAGTCGTCAGGATAGAATAAAATGTGTCGTCTTTTTATAATCTATACCTTCCTTTTTTATGTTCCATAACTTTAATACAGGGTTACTTTGAATTTACTTTAAACTTTCGGATGGCTGATTTTGATAGATACGATGACCATTTTTTTGTTAAACATTTTGGCACAATACTTGAGTAAATAGAAAATTGATATTAAATTATAGTAGTTAATTTGTTTATGTGCCGCTCGATGCGAATAGGCAGGGGCTCAGTGTAGGGACTGCTTTAACAGCAGAACACTGGTTTATAGCTTCCGCCTGTTCAGGGCGAGGGCACTAGTTTCACTTCGAAGAACACACCACTGTTATAATCAGTACTCTTTATTGAACACAATCTCCATACAATATTACTGAATGCTGCTAAATAGTTAAATAGTCATAGGGACCCAAAAATTCCGCGAGGTAACCGACACCCAACGCCATCTATTGGTGCCCGCGCGAACCTTACTCCGCAACACCGCCCTAGTTGAAGTTTTACTATAGGATATTGCTACCTCAAAAAATATAACTTTTTCATACAAATCGTAACAGATGACTACTTGGCGCACTTGCGTAGTGCTTCCCTTTAAACGCAATCGGTCCTAGGTTCTATTCCCGGTTCAGATCCATCTAGAAAACTGGTTATTTAACTACCCGGGTTCAGATAAATTCAGAAAACGATTTTTCAAAATTGATTTACGACAAGCAAGGATGTTAGTTTAAAATTCCGAAACTTCGACAATAAGTGTTGCCTGCCGCATTTTAAAAAGATATGAAATTAGTAAGTGGAAGTTAATGTTGTGCCACAAAAAAAAAAAAGATTTTGAGCACTAGATTCAGTCCCTAGAAGGTTAAAATTGAATTGAAAGCAGCCCTGTATGAATGCCAGTGTACAATTTTACGAAACAAGCCAAACTATGGCTCGACTCGACTCCAAAATGTATTTTATTACAATGACAGAATCGCTGTGAAACCAGAGCGCAGTTATTACTTAAGTATTATATTTAATAATAATTATTTAATCGATTGATTTCATTTATTTATAGATCTATTCGTCTTTTTGTACAGTTCGACTGGTGGAGCACCGGACCACTACTCAATAGGGATTGGGAGTCATTCATAAATTATACATCACACGTTACGGGGGACAAGTGGGTGGGGGGAGACATAAGCTTCCTTAAGGCAGATATACAGGGTTATTTGTAAAACATCAACAACCTCCTAGGGGCTGATTCTGGTGCTCAAATACAACTTTTTCTATGGGACCGACATTGAAATAGCAAAAAAAAATTCACTTCCCCATAGTAAGCCGCCACCAGCTGACTGACATCAGTTTGTATGGAGGTGATTTCTTTTTAAAATTTCAATGTTGGTCCCATAGAAAAAGTTGTTGTATTTGAGCACCAGAATCAGCCCCTAGGAGATTGATGATGTTTTACAAATAACCCTGTATAAATTTTCACTTCAATTTTTATTTTTATTTTAAATTGGTGGGATTTGAACCCACGACCTATCCAATTTTAAGTGAAAATAATATCCTTATTCCTTCTTATTATCTTAGTATTATCGTGAATGCAAAAAATAAAAAACGTTTAAATTCCTTATATTAACATCATCATCATTTCAGCCATAGGACGTCCACTGCAGAACACAGGCCTCCCCCATGACTAAAATGGGGGGGGGGGGGGGATTGCCAATACTCGCCACGCTTTGCACAGTTTTTTATAACATTTCGCACGCAGACTATTCGTGTGACAAATTTAAACATGGCCTCCAAGAAATGTTACTTTAGCACCAATAGTTACATTTCGTAAATAATCTCGATTCGCCTGTAGTTCGATTCTCGGTTTGGTTGAATTATTCTGACACTTCTCACACTTCGTACCACAAGGACGTTCATTTCTGACTTAGAGACTTATTTATTTGTGTTCCGATATGTAAAATCTGTTCTAATCATAAACATAACACCCTGTATTAGCAAGTCCGGTGCTGCCCCACTCGCGTGTAGTAAAATACTAAGTATTAGGTGAAAACTATGTAGGATTCTAAAGTTATGGCGATTTCGAAGTCTTTTTACTACTTGAAGTCCCAAAGAATACAGGGTGGCTGGTGAACCGACGAATGTACGAGTACTTCTGCATGGCGTAGAACTCTTGTGACATTCCTGACCAAAGACTATAAATCTATTAAATTGATAACTAAACAGTTATTGATTTTATTTTATTCAAAGAACATACAGTGATACATATCTTACTCGTACATAACTAATTGCTTACAACTGTACACCAATTACATGTTATCTTATCACTGTCTTGGGAATAACTAAAATACTTGTTATCTAATAGACCGGGAGATAGTGACATAAAATTTCAGGTCATTTGTACTAAGTATGGCGGCCCTGCGGGGGTTTAATTACGTAATGACGAAAAGAAAAATGATGGTCACAGCGCTGGTACCGGCGGCCTGATCATGTGGGCGTTAATCAAACATGTCGGATAAATTACGATTGTCAAACGATTTGTACTACCAAAATTCTTGTATTTGCCGATAGTCGATGAAAAAAGAAGTACGTAGACGGTAGCGTCATGCCATACTTCTCCGGTGTGTGGCTTACAGCCCGCCATACCGACAAGAACTCATTAATTTAAAAATAACAATTTAACTATTTGTACCAGGCTAATTTTTGCACAACTAATCATCGTCGAGTAGCCATTCACAAAAATCACCATGTCATACTTTTCCGACCGTTCCAAATAGCCGCCAAAGGATTTTTTTTTCGCACTTTACTTGCAATTCTTTACTTACAAATCACACCGGAGGAGTATGGCATTACGCTACCGCCTACTTCTTTTTTCATCGACTGTCAAATAATAAAAGATTTTTGTGGTACAAATCGTTCGACATTCTTAATTTGTCCGACACGTTCGATTAACGCCCACATGATCGGGCCGCCGGTACCAGCGCTGTGACCATCATTTTTCTTTTCGTCATTACGTAATTAGAGCCCTGAAGGGTCGCCATACTTGGTATAAATGACCGGAAATTTTGTGTCACCATCTCCCGGTCTATAATATTACACATAGCCCGTTGATATACCTACCTATCATCATGATCAGCTTTGGAAGTCCACTGCTGTGCAGTTTATTCCCATTACACTCAGACTTTGGGCCTTGGCTAGATCGTCAGTCCACCGGGTGGAGGGCCGCTCGCTGTGTTGTCCAATTCGTGGTCGTCACTCGAGCGAAAACCTATCTTTTTATGTATTTAAAATAATTTCTGTTGAACTTATTGAATCCTACATATTTTTTAATGTTCGAAAGAAACTTTTTATTGATGTATTTTATTTTATTGACAATTAAGGAATCTCCGTTCGAACAGGGATTTTTATATACTTGGGTCAAGATGGATCGGGAATTTAAACAAACTGTCAATTCGTATAGGTCACTTTCACTTATTTATTTACTTATATAAAAAATCGTATTATTAAATAAATAAATAAATCGTTTATTTGCACAAAACACGGTATAAATGGTAACATTAAACAATAAAAAGAGCTCATGTTTCGCTAATAAAAAATATTTGCAATTAGTTCAAACTAAAAACATTGTAATTTCATCTTACATTGTAATTAAATCCGAAAATTTGTTACTTAAACACGCCAGAACGGCTGAACTGATCTAGATGATATTTAACACAGATAGATAGATACTCTTTATTGTACACCATACAAAGAAGTTACAATTTGTGTTTACAGAAAGATGCACCATTTAGGCGGTCTTTTCGCTAAAAGTGATCTCTTCCAGACCTTCATGTAGAGGACAGGTGAAAAGAAAGTGAAAAGTGATGCGAGAAGTGCGGGGAAAGAGGACAGAGATAGATTAAAGTCTGGAATAGCTGATAGGTAACTTTTTTAGTTATGGTTAATTGGTGTTTAACGTCAGTATCATCCACTACTACGTGGACAAAATGCGAGCCAAAGCAACAGACAGACAGCAACAGACGAAGTCGCGGGCAACAGCTAGTAATAAATATTTAAAAACATCCTAATATAATAAATAAATATTAGACAACAAATAAAGAATAATTAATAGCATAATATTAAAGAATGTTTTATGACAGCGCTTTGTTTACATAAATTCTTCATCCATCTTTCCCAACTATAGTTTAGTCATTCCAGACGCAGTCACATTAATGTTTTATGAAACAAATTATTTATTTGAAATAATGCCGAGTCTCTTGCGACAATATTTAGTAATGCAGGCATTACTTTCTGTTGTCATACAGTATGTCACGTTATTAATGGATCAATCAATAAAGCTATAATTGTTTTGAATTGTTAGGATTACCAAAATTTTTGATGTTTTTGGGATTTTCCTCTTTTTAAGCTGTGGCCCCAAAAGATAACATTTTAAAGATCTAATCTTTAGTAAAGCATTTAGTAGTTTACTGTTTCATGACTTGCAAAAAATATTAATAAAATACACAGATGTTTATTCCTTACTTCGAGACCATGACAACTCGTTGCAGGAGACGCGGATTAAGAAAACACATTAATGTCGACTGCGCACGACACGGCCCGCATTTGTAACTATTCCTCAACGTACAATAAGTAGATAATTTCGATGTTTTGTGTTAACTATATGTGTGATTTTTTTCTAATAAAATATGTATTTTAAATTGTAAAGGTGACTTCCTTTTAAATACAACTTTTACTAAGAAGCCAACATAAAAGTCATAAATAGTTAAATTTTCCCATAACAATTAATTCTGCCGTCGTAAGGCAAAAGGGCATATTTTTTTAATTCGAGAAAATCAAGTATGAATGATGCTCCTTTTTTTTCTGATCCCAAATATACAGAATGAATTTTTATTAGTCTTTAATACTAAAGGGTTTGGATGTACTCATGATAGCGAACAACTTTTCCCAAGAAACTAGTTATCTATCTCAACTTAATTTTTTAATGTACGAAACTTATTCTTAACAATAACGCGGAGCAAACGTACAGTCAACAGCAGTTTAACCTACCCAAAAAGTTAAGTCATTAAACCGATTCTCAACTTCGACACGTAGAGATCAATAACAATTAAGAAAATTTGACGTTTTGTAGTAGGGTGACTAGCAGTTGTTTGTACACTAACACAATTTTAGTTTGCAAATGTAGTTGTCAACTTGCTTGTTGCCATGAGTGCATGCAAACCACCAAGTATTTAACACTAATAAAATTTCACACTATATATCCTTATTAAAATTAGGGCAAATTTTCCAACAGCCAGATAACTTTTATTTATAGAATAAGTTTGACATGTTGACAGTTTTCGTATAGAAAATGTGTCAAAGCGTCAATTTCATTAGTTGGATAAAAGTTATTCGGCGATTGAAAATCGGCCTTTAATCATTTATTTGCTTAAAACATGGTAGTAAAAGTTGATACAATGTTATTGTCATTTTAAAAAAAATAAATAGTTGTGCCCTTTTTCGTTACGACAGTAGAATATTCGGTGTTTAGTATAAGTAATTTTGTTAATTCACAATGTTGGGCTGTTGTATGAGCACCAGAATCGCCGCCTAAAACGAAGTCAACCAATAAAATTGACCCTTATTAACAACATTATTATTTTGTTTACGCAATGCTCTTATGGGCTAATTCTTGGGCTCAAATACAAATATTATTTTGGGAAAAAATCGAAATCTAAAAAAAATCCTCAATTAAAATCGTAACAGCCGATTGATCAAGGTCATTCAGTATGGATAGATTTGATATTCACCCCATAGTAAAAGTTGTATTTGTACTACAACATCACTACTACCACAAAACGTCAAAATATCTCAATTGTTATTAATCTCTAAGTGTCGGACATAAAGTTGAAAATCAATTCAGTGACCTTTAACTTGTTGGGTAGGTTGACCTGCCGTTGTCTGTACACCAGAATCGGCTCCCAAAAGGTACTGTGTAAACAAAAAGTAGCATTATATAGGGTGGCAAGAAAATCTGCCTGTTGAGATTCTATTCTACGTTCATTGCAGTAGGTTATCTATTATAAGTAGGCCCTTTTATGTTTGATTGGACATTGTATGTATTGATGATTACTAGCCAATTTTTATTGTATATAATGTACAAAAGTATACTAGGGTTACGAAATCAAATAAAACGAGTTTTGATATCGAATCTTGTCTTTTATTTTAATAAGTTATCGTATATTTACAACTTAAAAATATATTATAGCTTAAATATGCTTAGCGACATAATCTACATGAGTTGTATCGCGAATCGCGTATATCTCTATCTATCTTTCTAGCGTGACGCTCTTGCGACACTAGTTAGCGTGACGCTATTGCGACATTAGTTAGTGTGACGGTCTTGCGACACTAGTTAGCATGACGCTCTTGCGACTCTAGTTAGCTTGACGCTCTTGCGACACTAGTTAGCATGACGCTCTTGCGACTCTAGTTAGCTTGACGCTCTTGCGACTCTAGTTAGCTTGACGCTCTTGCGACACTAGTTAGCATGACGCTCTTGCGACACTAGTTAGCATGACGCTCTTGCGACTCTAGTTAGCTTGACGCTCTTGCGACACTAGTTAGCATGACGCTTTTACGACTCTAGTAGGCGTGACGCCCTTGCGACATAAGTTAGCGTAACGCTTTTGCGACACATTTACTATTTCAATTTGTACCTAAAAATGTCTGGACTTTTCAAATTTCCAAATGGTAACCCTATGGATGGGGGCGTGGCCTCGATTGTAGTAGTTTACACAAAAATATACTTTAAGTACATAGCGTTAAGGTCTATAATTGCGCTACGTATGGAAAACAGCCCCGACAAGTGACGTTCTCTGAATCATCTTTGTTATTAGCATTATACAAGTAGGATGCCGACATTTAATTACTCTTGAGAGTTCCTTGTGAGTAGATAAGTAAAACTCCTTTTTTTTCACTCATTGTACGAGAAATTTGATTCAAATGAAAACTATTTCTTATTTCACTTTCTCAATAATATTAGTTGGATGCCTCTAGTGAGCGATATGGCTTTCGTCATTACCTTTCTTTGAGCACATACCTTATAGAGTAGAAATGTCATTGAGTTGTTTCATAATTATAATCTCTTTGAGGGCCGATTCGACCAAACACATACCAAAATCCATGTAATCCATTTCTTCTAGGTTGACTTGAAATGCCACAACATTTTAATTTTGTAGGATAATAGAGTGTCAATGCTAGATGTTGACAACATGTCAGTTTCGAGGTGACAGGAGTGGATTTGACAAGTGACAACTTTGACATTTACTTATTCTCAGTTTAATTTATACACTTAAAAACGGCCCGTTTTAATATTTTTCATAGATTAGTGGTTGGTAGAATGAAAAATCAGCTTACTCTAGATTAAGCAGTGGTATACTCTTAAGTTAAAACTTACACCAGCTTGGTCGAATCCGGTCTTAGTAAGTAATGTCACATGGAGGTAAGTTGTCAATCTTAGGCTTCGATCAAGAATACATTAGATAACCGATCAGCTAATCAAAAACGGCCGAGTAAATAACGCCTCACATCAAGGTAGGGTCTTATTTTGTATAAGTTATTCTGTACTTTATTTCTTAGACCATAAGAGTTGTATTTATAATGAGTAGTTGCTGCAGATGTGTCAAAATAAAATGAGACCGGATTTTTACGAACGCGTGTGAATATCGACACAAACAAAACATAAGTTTTGTTTGTGTCGTTAAGGCATATTTTATTAATTGTTTTATAGTCCTTTTTCCTAATCAATAATACAGGGTTACACTGCAAAGGGGTGCCAAATCTTTAGGAGTGGCTCAGAATCAGTAACATAATCGAACTATGCAAAAAACATTTTTTTTATTCACATTTAATTATTCCTATCCGCTGTTAAAAATCGTACGCGTGGATAATTTAACTAATTCATGAAAAAGTTGCACCGTGTGTGCACTGCGTAAAGTCCTTGCAGGCTCGCCGTACCTACGCCGCTTATGAATGACCGCGCGGCTCCTAATCTGTCTATTGACTTTATTTTCGGATATTTTAAAGTAATTTTTATTTCGTTACATACGATTATTAAAAATAATAACGATCAAGACGCTTCTTTATATTGTTCCCGAGATCATTTTTTTAAAATTTGGCACCCCCTTTGCAATGTAACCCTGTATAGTAAGACGGTACCATATTTAAGCGAGGCGTTATCTAGTGTATCCTTGATCGAAGATCTTAGGCCTATAGTACATGTGACGCCCCGCTTAAGGCTCGCTGGAGCGATTAATCACTTAAGTATGACCACAAGCGCTTCAGACGTTTTTATTCTCTATATTTCTTTATCTCATGTGCACATGACGTAGACAGTCCGGAGCGAGGTCTATTTGTGCATTGCTCTAGGCCTCTAGCGCGCATTGTATGAAGCTTCAACTTCTGTAACTCGATGTTTTGTTGTTGCATGTTATTATAACAGTGACCTGTATGATTTCTCACTGGACATGCTTTCCTATACAAATGACAGCCAATTCTGTGCCCTAATTTGAAACGCCACCCGCGAGTGTCCCAAGTACTAATTTGATGTATACTCCATCAATTAACACTCATATCTGCTGACAGTTGCCTACAAAGGTCGTCTATTAATCACAAGATGTTTTTAGCAATTTTTTAACTTCTTCTCCCTGCTGGTACATGGTGAGGTTTAGATTAGACCCCCCCCCCCTTCCTAAAATCACGTGGATATTTTTTGTTTCATGTGATCTTAAAAAGTATCCGAATATTATCTTTACAGGTATAATTGAAATCAATTATAGAAAACTGAGCACCGTTTAGCAGCAATCGGTTTAGAAATCGCGCGTTTAACGAAAAAATAAACACACGTGATATCTCACTACACCCCACCCCTTCTCCCCCTTTCGGGTCTCACATGATTAATGGACGACTTCAAAAAGCGATGATCAAATAGTCACGAATAATTTTGGCAGCAATCTGCCCAGTGTAATACAAGTCAGTGAGTAGGTACAGTGTTCTATGAAATAAATGAATTATCATCTTATCTTTGTCGTCAAACTGTATTGGGTGTAAAAAAAAGATTAACAAAGCTGAATACCACATATTCTTGTTAGTTAGACTGGTTAGTTACAATATATTTTTTTTTTTTTATCAAAATCACCTGTTGGTAGAACGAAACCATATTTTCAAAGAAACAGTTACAAATGTTGAAATCTTTCATAAAAAGGCTTTAAAGAGCACAGCCCGCAATTAATCACGCGCACGCACACAACTACCTACGCCATCCTTCAAGTGTGCATGGCGCTCACTGTGTAGCGCTCACCTTCACACGACAATATGCACACACATCGCGGGTTAGATATTACTGAATTTTTTTGATACCCAAAACTAAAAGCAATTTCCCAGCAATAATTTTCTGCATTCAACTAGGTTTGACGTACGGAATGCGTGGTTTAGAGCTTAGTTAAGTGTTTTTTACAATTTCCTACAGTGGTATGTTGTTATTAGTTCTGCCTAAGCGCGTCCCAGCGGCACTATGAAGGAGAGCGAGTCCCCGACGGGCCCCCAGCTGACGCGCTGCGCCTGGAAGATGCCCACCCACGCTGCCAGGGCCACGCCCCACGCCGCCGCGCCAGCACCACTCATCATCACATCTGGAGAATACATACATAGATGATCATCATCATCGTTTCAGCCAAAGAATGTCCATGGCTGAACTTGACATTCAGACTCCGCTTTGCAAGATAGATAGATACTCTTTAATAAAAACAATAGGTAGTTAAAATAAACTAACATACCCTAAAATTAGTTTTTTACTTTAGATCTGCCCATCATGATCTACTTATGGCAAATAAAGAATTTGGATTTGGTAAGGTAGAATGGTGATAGTATATTTGGTAAGATATTTTTATTTTGTATATAATTAAATATATCTATATTATATAAAACAGAGTCGGGTTAGTTACAACATTTATAAGTCTAGAACAGCTGGACAGATATTTGTGGCTTTTGGTTTGTTGGATTTGTATTTGCCCCAAATGGTGGAATAAGTATTAAAACATTATAAAATTCAAGAAAAAAAAGTGGCGGTACGAAGTTTGCTGGAACAGCTAGTACAAAATAAAAATATATGTGGTGTTTGTTAGTAACAACACTAATAATATACTAAATGTTAAACACTAATAGATAAGGCATAAATAAAGTTAAAATAAAAAAGACATATAATGTGCATAAATCATCAAGTCTATTAAGTTTATTATTGATTCAGTAGAAATAAAGTAAGGGGTAAACATTTATTTAGAACTCACATTTTTTTATCTGCTTCTGTTCTTCAAAAGGGGGTTTCATGAACGCTTCTTTAAAGAACCACACAGCGTTCACTGCCCACAGGAACGGGAGGAACAAGCAACCAACTGTAATTGTTAAATCCATAAGAAATTAGTCACTGATAAAAACAATGAAACTAGGTGAGGTAAAAACGAAAGATTACCTTTGAAATACCATTTACAGAGCTGCAATTTTTTGTCGTTAGGTAGCCTATCGAGATCCATCGTTTATTTTTATTAAATAAAGTAAGAGTTTGCGTTAAATAAACCGTAAACTGTAAATTTGCACACAGCGAAATAACTGGGATTTGGGATTTTCAGTTTTCTTGCCTGTCAATTCCAGTGTTGCCGCAACTGAGTTCCCAAAAGGTACACAGCCAGCGCTAAAAAGGTATATTTTAAGGGTAAAAAGGTACATAAGCATTTTACTAAAATCACTCGCTACATTAATCATTCATTCAATCATTAAAAAACCAACCTCTGCTGAAACCTTGTAGTAGAAAATAGATTGATAAAAAAAAACATTTACGCCCGACGCAAGTAATCAAAGCGAATCTGTTCCCATTCTCTGCCCGCTGAATTAGGAATAGGAAAATTCGAATGGAACACTACAATTATTTACCTACGTAACCCATCGTAAGTAAGCTACTAAGTTTATTAGTGAAAAGAACTATTTAAATGTAAGCGACCGTAAAAAACTGCGAGCGAAGCGAGCGCGAAATTTTTGTGAATGCTACAATACAATATCTGTCCTTAAACTGCCGTCCAGCTAAACTATCATTTAAAAAGACAGAATGAGAAGTGACGCCTTGTAATAGAAGTCTAGCTAGTGTGCAATGAGCCAATGAGGTTTCTAAGATGGGCGTCGCATACCCTTGCCTACCCTAGCTATGCCCATGTACATGCAGCGTTTTGTATCGTTTTACCTAGATATTGAATAAGTTCAAAAGGTACGTAAATGGACAACAAACACACATTACACATGAGAGGCTAAAAAGGTACGTCAAATATGTAAAATATACGCTAACGGCAGCGCTGATCAATTCGCTGTCAACAAAAATACGTCATCACACAACACGTTTCATTTTACACAGATTCATCTTTTCACGTGAGTTGAATTTTGTAAACTGTAAAGTTTCTTGATAAGTAAGATCAGTTTTATTTTTTATCAGTCAATATCTGTACTGAATTAATTTTTCGAACTTACTCAGTAAGATGATAAACAGTAAAATTAAAGCATCTTGGATGTAAAAAGTTAGACTGCTTTTTGCTGCGCGTAATGAATCAATTTGAAAATAATTCGTTTCAGTAAACGCAGCAAATCAGTTTAATCAGTACAAACATAGGTGATAAATAACATTTAAATTGCTTAAAAAATGTGTTATTAACTGTTGCTAAAGGTTTTGTAAATGTTTTGAAGGATTTTGAAACTTAAAATAAGTAAGTATTTTTTTTTTCCAATAAATACAAAGCTATATTAATTTCAACGTCTACTTCTGCCTGTAAAGGAGCGTTTATCGACATCGAAACAAAAATGGCGTAAATTGTTGAATGTCAGTAGTAAAAATGTTATAAAAAGTAAATAAAAATGTTATCATCAATAATGTTCATGTTATTTAATGTTATCGTCTTTACTTTCACTCCTAAATCATGTGAGTATAATCATCGCACTCGTTTTTGTTATTGAAAGGTGTTATGGGTTTTTAAGAAGCGTGCATACGAATAACTTAAATTTTACAGTTTTTAGCTGTAAAAAGTCCTTGACTGGCTGTGAATTAGTGTTTATTAATGATAGTAATTAATTGTGCACGTAGTTAGGTACTTCCAGCTGTGTTTTATTTACGAAAACCTCTAAAAACATGAAGTTTTTTTCAGTACCCATAGTTTTATGTCAATAGTGTTCGGTCAGGTATCGCCATCGGCAACATTTTTGCTATAAATTCGGCTGACCTTTCACTTTAGCGCGCCTATACCTCCACTGGTATGTGAGAAAGCTAGGCCTAGAATTGGCGCGCATATTTATGTTATTTTTATGGCCAATTCAATGCTATTGTAACTGTTTACATATAAGGAGACTTTTATGAATATTTAAAAAAGATGTAAATTTGTTTAAAAAATACAGGTTTTTAAAATCAGCTGATAAAATAATATTTGCATTACTATTGTGTCTCGATTACACATGCCTGATGAGATAGTTTGTCAAATTTATGGTACATTATGAAGCTTTGCTTGGAATGTCTTACCACAATGTACCAATGGCATGTAATGTTTTTTAATTTGTTAGATTTAACTATTATTAGCAGTCAGCCAGATATTGGTCATTTTTTAACAGCGGATATGTAGTCCATGAAGTGGTAGTCCAAAGCTATTAATGTCTGGAAGATACTCTATATTGTGTCTCTATACTGAATAAATGAGTTTTTATGAGTTAAGTTAACCATGTAACTCCTCAGTACCTAATAAGTTGATTTGACACTACTGTAATAGGTTTTCATTTAATCAACATACCTTAATTTTCTGTGTAATTTTAGGCATCGCGGAAATGCTGCTACAACAGCCCTCTCTAAACCTCTACAGTCCTGGGGAGCTTGAGTTCACGGATGTACTCGTCAAACGCGTCGGAGACAACCTGACTCTGGTCTGTGAGCTGCGCGGTGATAATAACGCACTGACTTACTACTGGAACTTTGTGTCGGCTAATAACTCTATCATGGAAAAGTGAGTTGAGAGAGAAGTTTCATTAAACTTGTTATTTAAATATGTGCTTTTCAACTCTGCAATTTACATAGCCTCAGCATAAGGAAGCTGTGCTGCTTTTTGCTCGACTGCACTGCCGTGCCCCCAGATTGACATCCTTGTGTTATGAGGTAACAGACAATACATTTTGCTAGGGGTGTATCCGAGCACACCCAGACCATAGAAAAAACAATTTCATAAGTTGACCTGAACTAGAATGGAACCCTGCTAGGTTCCATTTAAAGGCGATTTACTGCATCAATACTGCAATAATTTTTCCACAAATGTCTAGTAAAACTTATTGCAGATAAAAACGGACAAGTGCTACTTGGACTCGCCCACCGAGGGTTCTGTACATTTTTTTTCTTGCAGTTTAATTACTAATTATATAAAAAAATAAATAAATTAGGATTCCCTTAAGTGTTGTAATATAAGATTTTTGTGGTATTTGTGTGGTAACAGCTGTATCTTTTGTTATGTTTACTTAAAAGTTTGATTATAGTTAGTTGGTCAAGAGGAACACTGGCTGACCCACCGCTGCCATCTGTAGCTCTCTCTGTTTTTATTGTTTTGTTTTTGTTGTTGTTACTAATATAGCTTATAAGATCTAACTAATAAAATGGACCTGCGTTGTCTGAATTAATGAAATAATAATAATAATTATTATTATTATTTCACAGCTTCAAGGGACTGTAGACCTGGTTATATTATTAATTTTAACTCGAAACCTCCACGCGTTCCCGAGATACTCGACAGACAGACGGACCACAAAGTGAGGGTTAGACGTTAAGGGCTCCATTTTTATTCTTTTGAGGTATGGAACCAAGCCGACAGCCGATGGCCCAGAGGGGGGCAAGTTGTTAAAAATGAGGGCTGAGGAATGTATAAATTGTAGGTACAAGTCTTCACAGTTACTTTTTACCTCTACTTAAGAATGGTACAAAGTCCATAGTGTAAAGCTCCACGGACTTTTGAATGTCTTTGCCCCTTCCTGCCCCCTTGGTGACGCCCTTGTCTGGATCCAATCAATAATACTCAATAATACTCATTTATTTTGTACATATGCCCTCTTCCGGGCACTTATACACGTCCCAAAATATAGCTTAGTCCTACCACCGCTTCGGGACTACATACTGGCTGGTGATGAGAAGAAACGGCGCAACAAACTCAGTCACCTTTGTCAGAACAATTTTACGATGAATCCTTCAACTTCCAGGCCGTACATTGTGGAGCAGAACGTGACGTTCGGCAGCAAGCTGTACAAGTACGAGCTGGCGGCCACCGACAGCGGCCGCTACGTGTGCTCGGCGCCGCCCTTCAGCCAAGCCAAGTACATACATGTGCAGCCGCTCAGTAAGTATCTATACAGGGTTACATTTCACGGTAGTGCCAATTTTACAGGGACCACTCAGAATCAGTAACTAAAGCGATCTACGTAACAAACTCTTTTTTTTTTTCATTTTAATTCTTCCATCCTGCATTTGAAAAATAGAATACGTATAAAATTTAATGAAATGAAATGAAATTTATTTGCATATGAAAAAGGGTACTGTTGCCGACGCATTAGTGAAACCTCATGTCTATGGATTATTAAAAACTATGGTATGACGTCTGATGTCTTGTCTGTTGCTAAAACTGTGTCAATGTGTGAAAAACGTAACTTCTAATTTTATCATTGTGAATCCTTTATAATATAGCTCTATCGTAAACCCCCCTTCTCATTATTACGTGCCGTAGCATAGCGTCTACAAGTTCGAGCCGGATTCAGTCGGATCTATGTTTTACACGCCACCTAATATGGTAAATACACGTAGTACTACACGTCGAGAACGGGAACAAAATGACGATCAACTGCAACTGCAAGAAAATGTTCAGCCACTTCAAGGTACAACTTCATCCTTAGCTGACAATATTGAAATAAATATGATGCAAAATAACGCCGAGATATCGATTGTGCCACATCATGGAATAGACTCGGAGAAACCGATATCAGAGCATAATACAACGTTCTGTAAAACTGAACGTATGTCAAGAGCGTCTGCATCATCTTTGATGGCTAGGAAGAAACGACTGGAACTAGAGATGGCTAAACGAAAGGCCGACATCGAAATTCGAAAGGCGAACATTGAAATGGATTTGCTTGATAAACAATTGGAAGCAGACATGGCTGACCTTGAGGACGAAGAATGCAGCGCACTGCAGGATAATGAACGCACTTCACACGTAGATCAATGGTTAAAGCGAAGCAGTCAGACAGAAGAAAAAGAGCAGCCTGCCCACGATTATGGTAAACAACCGGGCAAGTTGTGTGCTCCTGCACCACAGTATGGCTCATCAGCACCTGTTGACAGTGTCGGCACGGTGCACATGTTGGCTACAGCCCTCAAGGATTTTGCAGCTGCATCTGCTGCAACTGCACCTAACGGTAACTTCATGAGCCGCTTATGCGCGCCACGGGATCTTCCAGAGTTTCACGGAGATCCAATGGAATGGCTACCGTTCAGAGAGGCGTACAACGAATCCAGCGAAGTATGTACTTTTAGTCCGAAGGAAAACTTATGGCGTCTGAGGAAGTGCCTACGCGGAGCCGCTAAAGAAGCAGTCTCGGCTCTACTAATCAGCGCATCCTCGCCGGACACTATTATGTCAACACTAGAACTGAGATTTGGCAACCCGGATCTGATTATTTCAAGGGTACTGTTGGACATCAAGAAATTGTCACCCTTGCCGAATGATTATCAGAAAGACATTGTGCCGTTTTCAGTCAAAGTGCAAAATCTGATAGAAGCAATTCGATGTTTAAAGCGAGAGGAGTATCTGCAAGGTATGAACATTGTCTCTAACATACTTACAAAACTACCAACAATTCTGATTTCAAAATGGTCAGACTACAGTTTCCCTCTGATCACCGAAGCAAAAGTACCTCGCTTGCTTATGCTGTCAGATTTTTTAAAGGCCGAAGCTTTGAAAATTGCCACCACGTCCAATACCTACTTTTTGGAAACACGATACGACCAGACTAAATTCAAACATCATGACAACTCAGCCAACCGTCCACATGCAGTGCTGCTACATTCTGAACAGAGAGACGTTAGCAACTGTCAGTTTTGCCGTTTTGCGAATCATACGCTATTAGAATGCAAGCGGTTTAGAAAAGCCTTGCGTACGACTAGATGGCAGCACGTAAAGCGCACTGGGCTCTGTTTCAAATGTCTAGTATCTCGCCATAGCCGAGAAACTTGTACTGCACCAGTTTGTGACGTAGACGAGTGTGGTCAAGCCCATCATAGATTGTTGCACTATCCAGCCTCCAATCGACGCGACAACCTTGCTAATCAGTCACCGAGTCAACAGGATGCATCTACGGAGACCGTTACGCATATAAACTCGACTGATCGAAAAGTTCTACTTAAAGTTGTACCTGTACTTATTCATGGGCCGAATGGAACTATAAGTACGAGTGCTCTCCTCGATGATGGGTCGACAGTGTCGTTGGTAAGCGACGCATTGGCGGAGCGCGCAGGGCTGCGCGGTCGCCGGGAGTCTATGCGCGTATGCGGCGCGTGGACTGACAACGAGCTAGTTCTGGATTCAACTATAGTGAACGTAGACATTTCTGGTATGGACCATAAGATTTATTCTATTCGTGCGCGAAGTGTAAGTCAGCTAAGTTTGCCGATGCATAAAATGTCTAATGTTAATTGTAGTGAATATTTAAGTTTATTTGATATTCAACATAAACTTTGTACATCTGATGTCAAACCTGAGTTGCTCTTAGGGCAAGATAATTATCATTTACTTTTTCCTCTTGAAGTTAGGCTAGGAAAACTTAATGAGCCGTCGGCAACACTCACTCCCCTAGGTTGGTGCATTCATGGTAGCATCCGTCTGCCGCGTGCTATCAGCCCTTCTCCTCAGGTCACTCTCTTTATCTCGGAGGGTGGAGACTCACCAACACAGGCTGATCAGGTGCTGCAGGACATCCATGATGAGGTCAGGCGATTTTTCACCTTGGACTCGCTGGGCGTTTTAGGTAAGCCTCGTCAAAATTCTGATGATGTTCGTGCGACTGCGATTTTGGAAGATAGCGCTCAACTTGTCAACGGACGCTGGTATGTTGGATTGCCTTGGCGTAACATGGGCTGTCAGATGCCGGACTCATACAATAACGCTCTAAAACGACTGAAAGGAATCGAGCGAAAGATTTCAAAAGACACAGGTTTTGCATCTAGGTACGAAGAAAGAATACAACATTTGTTGGAAAATGACTTTGCTGAAGAACTGAAAGATACTTCTGTCACTTCTAAGACGTGGGTGTTACCTCATTTTGGAGTAGACAATCCCAATAAGAAAAAGCTCAGGCTTGTTTTCGATGCTGCTGACAGGATAGATGGATATTGCCTTAACGATTTTTTACTCACAGGTCCCGACTTATTGTTATCGCTGTTCGGTGTTATGCTGCGCTTCAGGGAAAATGTAATTGCAGTGACTGGTGACATTAAGGACATGTTTTTGAGAGTAAAAATTCATCCAGAGGATCAGCAAGCCTTTCGGTTTCTTTGGAGAAGTAACCCTAGGGAGCCTGTAAGAACGTATGTTATGACTTCTTTAATTTTTGGAGCTAATTGCTCGCCTTTTGTAGCTCAATTTATAAAGAATAAAAATGCGAAGCGTTTTGAGTCAACAATGCCGACTGCAGTTGATGCTATAGTCAATTCGCACTACATGGATGACTATATAGATAGTTTGCCGGATGATTCTAGCGCTATCGAGATGGTTAAGAATGTGATTGATATACACAAATCAGGAGGATTTGAAATTCGTAACTGGACAAGCAATAGTGCTGCGTTGCTAGACAGCATTCCTAAGGAGGCTCTAGGTCCAGTAGCAGTAAGGTTCAAAATCGATCAGCAGCCTCAAGGAGAACGAATTCTTGGTCTCATATGGTACCCGAAGGAAGACAAATTAGGTTTTGATGTCTCGTTGAAGCGAATACCTGAAAGTGTTGTTAAAGGTAAAGAAAAACCTACAAAACGATTGATGTTGCGTGTAATAATGTCTATATTTGATGTTTTAGGATTTTTGTCACCCTTCACTATACAAGGAAGGATAATGCTACAGGATACTTGGCGGTTAAACGTTGGATGGGATGATTTTATTCCAGAAGAAGTTTACAAGAAGTGGTGCCAATGGATCGATACGCTAAAGGTAATCAATCAGATTCGTATACCAAGATGCTACATAAATGTTCCACCTACCGATAACCGTATGATACCTGACTTAGTAGAATCGGTAGCTACTACTTCAACATCACTGCCCAAGGACTTTCCGCCTATTCACTGTCAAAAAGATGCACCTAAGCTAGAAAGAACCGAAGGAATTCATACTTCGAATGGGAAGAATTACTCCAATCTTCAGCTTCACGTTTTTAGCGACGCATCCACAAAAGCTATGAGCGCGGTTGCGTATTGGCGCTGGAATGACGGAGATAAAATATGTGTTTCCTTTATAGCTAGCAAATGTCGTGTGTTACCGGTGAAACCAATGACAGTACCAAGAGCAGAACTTCAAGCTGCTGTTCTAGCCGCAAGACTGGCGGACACAATTGGCAAAGAACACCGCATAGTTTCTGATCAGCGCTTCTTTTGGTGTGATTCGTCCACGGTCATTCATTGGATCAGAAATAGTACACGCAAGTATACAATTTTTCAAGCGAATCGACTGGGAGAAATCGATGAACTTACGCGTGTCAGTGAATGGCGTTATATCCCAACAAAGTTAAATATAGCCGACTTGGCTACAAGGGAAACCTGTGATTTAGACTGTTTTTACAACGAGTGGTTTAGAGGACCATCTTTTCTTTACAACGATGAGCAATTGTGGCCCACAGACATGAATAAATCGGAAACAGAACAAAAACAGTCAGATTGCGTTTTAGTAGTTCAAAATTCTCCTTATGCCTTACCTGTTCCTGATCCAAGACGATTCTCATCCTGGCTTCGTTTGATGAGAACTACTGCGGTCGTGCTAAAGTTTATTGATAAGTGCAGAAAGCTTACCGGCAATATAGATAGCGACGCGATGCGACGAGCGGAATGTCTATTGATTAAGCAGGCGCAGTATGACTCCTTTGGTGAAGAGGTAAGCACAATAAAGGATGGAAAATGTCTTAGTCACAACAGCCGGTTACTTACCTTAACTCCATTTATGGACGAACAGGGTTTGCTTCGTGTTGGAGGCCGCATCGATGCTGCAATAGATGTCCCTCTAGATGTAAAAAGACCTGTCATTCTTGATGGACGGCATCCGGTGTCACGGCTCATCGCGCGACATTATCATGTTAAGGCCGCTCACGGGTGTCAAGAAACTGTTGTAAATGAACTTAAACAAAGATATTGGATAATTAGGTTGAGACCAACCGTAAAAACCGTTGTATCCCAATGCATGTTTTGCAGAATAAGAAAATGTTCACCACGAGTTCCACGTATGGGTGACTTACCTCACGCTCGATTGGCACACCACCAACGTTCATTCACGCATTGTGGACTAGATCTTTTCGGTCCAATTGAAGTTGCAATAGGCAGGCGAAGGGAAAAAAGGTACAGCGTACTTTTTACATGTTTAACCGTTCGCGCGGTACACATTGAGATCGTTGCTTCACTGTCTACCGACTCCCTTATTATAGCATTGCGAAGAATGGCAGCTCGACGTGGTTGGCCGTCCCACTTATACTCTGACAACGGTACCAATCTGCGTGGGGCAGAGAAAGAACTACAGAGGAACATGGCCGATTTAGACAAAGAAGTTTTGATACAGGAAGGTGTAAACAACAATATGAATTGGCACTTTATTCCACCAGCCAGTCCTCACTGGGCTGGGGCGTGGGAACGGCTTATTAGGACTGTGAAAATGTCACTTAAAGTGGTTCTCGCTGAAAGAACACTGAAAGAAGAAACTCTAACAACTTTATTAGCTGAGGTTGAAAATATGGTAAACAGCCGTCCATTGTCTCACGTGTCCGTAGATCCATCAACCGTTGAATCCTTGACTCCTAACCATTTTATTTTAGGAACTTCATCAAACCTACCAATAATTGGCAAATTCGACGACTCTGACATGTGCATGAGGAAGCAGTGGCGTAAGGCGCAACTTTTGGCAGACATGTTTTGGAACAGGTGGATACGAGAAATATTACCAGACATGCTGCCACGCAAAAAATGGAACGTAGAACAAGTCCCACTGGAGATAGGCAATTACGTACTAGTGGTTGATCCAAGCTCACCTCGTAATACGTGGCCAAAGGGAGTCATTCAAAAAGTCTATCCTGGTAAGGACGGTCTTATAAGAATGGTGGATGTCAAAACAAAGACCGGAGTTTGGCGTCGGTCTGCAGCACGCGTCGCACCTATATCCCTAGATGTTGAGTGCTGAAAGAGGTTTCAGCACTAGGGTGGGGAATGTTGCCGACGCATTAGTGAAACCTCATGTCTATGGATTATTAAAAACTATGGTATGACATCTGATGTCTTGTCTGTTGCTAAAACTGTGTCAATGTGTGAAAAACGTAACTTCTAATTTTATCATTGTGAATCCTTTATAATATAGCTCTATCGTAAACCCCCCTTCTCATTATTACGTGCCGTAGCATAGCGTCTACAGGTACATTGTGGATGGAATTGCGGTATAACGTTCAGCTTTTTCAGCCATTTACAAATAGCATGCAAATATTAAATAAAATAAATTGAAGTCTAATTGTGGAAAATGTAAAATGTCAATGTCAAAACGAATAAAATAAATTGAATTACAAATTAAAAACAAAAATTGGAAACAATTAACCTAATACCATTTTTAACACATGTCAAATACGATTACTCGATTAAATTGCACCGTATGTGCACTGCATGAGATTCTTGTTGGAGCGGCATCGTGACGACGTACGCCTGTGATCTCTGGATGAGTGACGGCGCATCTCGGTGTCTTTTTTTTTTTTTCGGAAATTTTTAAGTATATATTTTACTCCAGAAATACGACGACTGAAATTAATAACAATAAATTAGTATTTTTAAAATAGAATAGAATAGAATAGTTTATTTGCGTTTAAATAGTTTGTATTAGTTTATATTGTTTATAAGACCTTTTTTTATGTGATAAATGTCACTAAATACCATCAAATCACAACCGCGGCGGTTAAACTCTGGTAATCACTACCAAAGCGCTGCCGCCACTGAACTACAAGCGCCTCCACTCTGTTCTCATAGATGGTATCAATTCTTCGAAAAAGACTACACTACATAAATACCGCCTCGCTTATTAAAACAGTACTCAAATATGGCATTGTCTTACTTTGTTATTGAGTAGAAAAAAAGGACTAAAACAATCAATAATTTTGTTCTAACGTATGCCTTAACCGCAAACAACCGCAAATATAGCTAATAGCACGAGTTATCTCGACAATTCCTACAATACAAAAATAACACCCCTTTAAGTGAGGCGTTATTTACTCGGCCGTTTTTGTGTAGCTGACCGGTTATCTAGTGTATTCTTGATGGAAGTATCAATTCTGTTGGTGTTCCGAATAAAATAACATAATGTCAAGAGAACGGACTCCGTTCTCCGTTTAGCATGCGCTTAAAGCTGCATGTGTTGTGCTGTAGGCTCGTCCCGCTGCGCGCACGGCGCGTTCGCGTGCGGCGCGCGCTGCGTGCTGGCCGCGTACGTGTGCGACGGCCGCCGCGACTGCGAGGCGGGCGACGACGAGGCGCCCGCGCTGTGCGGCGACCTGCCCTGCGCGCGTGAGTACACTCTACTGTACCACACTACACCACACTACACTACACTGTACACGGCCGCCGCGACTGCGAGGCGGGCGACGACGAGGCGCCCGCGCTGTGCGGCGACCTGCCCTGCGCGCGTGAGTACACTCTACTGTACCACACTACACCACACTACACTACCTGTACACGGCCGCCGCGACTGCGAGGCGGGCGACGACGAGGCGCCCGCGCTGTGCGGCGACCTGCCCTGCGCGCGTGAGTACACTCTACTGTACCACACTACACCACACTACACTACCTGTACACGGCCGCCGCGACTGCGAGGCGGGCGACGACGAGGCGCCCGCGCTGTGCGGCGACCTGCCCTGCGCGCGTGAGTACACTCTACTGTACCACACTACACCACACTACACTACCTGTACACGGCCGCCGCGACTGCGAGGCGGGCGACGACGAGGCGCCCGCGCTGTGCGGCGACCTGCCCTGCGCGCGTGAGTACACTCTACTGTACCACACTACACCACACTACACTACCTGTACACGGCCGCCGCGACTGCGAGGCGGGCGACGACGAGGCGCCCGCGCTGTGCGGCGACCTGCCCTGCGCGCGTGAGTACACTCTACTGTACCACACTACACCACACTACACTACCTGTACACGGCCGCCGCGACTGCGAGGCGGGCGACGACGAGGCGCCCGCGCTGTGCGGCGACCTGCCCTGCGCGCGTGAGTACACTCTACTGTACCACACTACACCACACTACACTACCTGTACACGGCCGCCGCGACTGCGAGGCGGGCGACGACGAGGCGCCCGCGCTGTGCGGCGACCTGCCCTGCGCGCGTGAGTACACTCTACTGTACCACACTACACCACACTACACTACCTGTACACGGCCGCCGCGACTGCGAGGCGGGCGACGACGAGGCGCCCGCGCTGTGCGGCGACCTGCCCTGCGCGCGTGTGTACACTCTACTGTACCACACTACACCACACTACACTACCTGTACACGGCCGCCGCGACTGCGAGGCGGGCGACGACGAGGCGCCCGCGCTGTGCGGCGACCTGCCCTGCGCGCGTGAGTACACTCTACTGTACCACACTACACCACACTACACTACCTGTACACGGCCGCCGCGACTGCGAGGCGGGCGACGACGAGGCGCCCGCGCTGTGCGGCGACCTGCCCTGCGCGCGTGAGTACACTCTACTGTACCACACTACACCACACTACACTACCTGTACACGGCCGCCGCGACTGCGAGGCGGGCGACGACGAGGCGCCCGCGCTGTGCGGCGACCTGCCCTGCGCGCGTGAGTACACTCTACTGTACCACACTACACCACACTACACTACCTGTACACGGCCGCCGCGACTGCGAGGCGGGCGACGACGAGGCGCCCGCGCTGTGCGGCGACCTGCCCTGCGCGCGTGAGTACACTCTACTGTACCACACTACACCACACTACACTACCTGTACACGGCCGCCGCGACTGCGAGGCGGGCGACGACGAGGCGCCCGCGCTGTGCGGCGACCTGCCCTGCGCGCGTGAGTACACTCTACTGTACCACACTACACCACACTACACTACACTGTACACGGCCGCCGCGACTGCGAGGCGGGCGACGACGAGGCGCCCGCGCTGTGCGGCGACCTGCCCTGCGCGCGTGAGTACACTCTACTGTACCACACTACACCACACTACACTACCTGTACACGGCCGCCGCGACTGCGAGGCGGGCGACGACGAGGCGCCCGCGCTGTGCGGCGACCTGCCCTGCGCGCGTGAGTACACTCTACTGTACCACACTACACCACACTACACTACCTGTACACGGCCGCCGCGACTGCGAGGCGGGCGACGACGAGGCGCCCGCGCTGTGCGGCGACCTGCCCTGCGCGCGTGAGTACACTCTACTGTACCACACTACACCACACTACACTACACTGTACACGGCCGCCGCGACTGCGAGGCGGGCGACGACGAGGCGCCCGCGCTGTGCGGCGACCTGCCCTGCGCGCGTGAGTACACTCTACTGTACCACACTACACTACACTACACTACACTGTACACGGCCGCCGCGACTGCGAGGCGGGCGACGACGAGGCGCCCGCGCTGTGCGGCGACCTGCCCTGCGCGCGTGAGTACACTCTACTGTACCACACTACACCACACTACACTACCTGTACACGGCCGCCGCGACTGCGAGGCGGGCGACGACGAGGCGCCCGCGCTGTGCGGCGACCTGCCCTGCGCGCGTGAGTACACTCTACTGTACCACACTACACCACACTACACTACCTGTACACGGCCGCCGCGACTGCGAGGCGGGCGACGACGAGGCGCCCGCGCTGTGCGGCGACCTGCCCTGCGCGCGTGAGTACACTCTACTGTACCACACTACACTACACTACACTACACTGTACACGGCCGCCGCGACTGCGAGGCGGGCGACGACGAGGCGCCCGCGCTGTGCGGCGACCTGCCCTGCGCGCGTGAGTACACTCTACTGTACCACACTACACCACACTACACTACACTGTACACGGCCGCCGCGACTGCGAGGCGGGCGACGACGAGGCGCCCGCGCTGTGCGGCGACCTGCCCTGCGCGCGTGAGTACACTCTACTGTACCACACTACACCACACTACACTACACTGTACACGGCCGCCGCGACTGCGAGGCGGGCGACGACGAGGCGCCCGCGCTGTGCGGCGACCTGCCCTGCGCGCGTGAGTACACTCTACTGTACCACACTACACTACACTACACTACACTGTACACGGCCGCCGCGACTGCGAGGCGGGCGACGACGAGGCGCCCGCGCTGTGCGGCGACCTGCCCTGCGCGCGTGAGTACACTCTACTGTACCACACTACACCACACTACACTACACTGTACACGGCCGCCGCGACTGCGAGGCGGGCGACGACGAGGCGCCCGCGCTGTGCGGCGACCTGCCCTGCGCGCGTGAGTACACTCTACTGTACCACACTACACCACACTACACTACACTGTACACGGCCGCCGCGACTGCGAGGCGGGCGACGACGAGGCGCCCGCGCTGTGCGGCGACCTGCCCTGCGCGCGTGAGTACACTCTACTGTACCACACTACACTACACTACACTACACTGTACACGGCCGCCGCGACTGCGAGGCGGGCGACGACGAGGCGCCCGCGCTGTGCGGCGACCTGCCCTGCGCGCGTGAGTACACTCTACTGTACCACACTACACCACACTACACTACCTGTACACGGCCGCCGCGACTGCGAGGCGGGCGACGACGAGGCGCCCGCGCTGTGCGGCGACCTGCCCTGCGCGCGTGAGTACACTCTACTGTACAACACTACACCACACTACACTACCTGTACACGGCCGCCGCGACTGCGAGGCGGGCGACGACGAGGCGCCCGCGCTGTGCGGCGACCTGCCCTGCGCGCGTGAGTACACTCTACTGTACCACACTACACTACACTACACTACACTGTACACGGCCGCCGCGACTGCGAGGCGGGCGACGACGAGGCGCCCGCGCTGTGCGGCGACCTGCCCTGCGCGCGTGAGTACACTCTACTGTACCACACTACACCACACTACACTACACTGTACACGGCCGCCGCGACTGCGAGGCGGGCGACGACGAGGCGCCCGCGCTGTGCGGCGACCTGCCCTGCGCGCGTGATTACACTCTACTGTACCACACTACACCACACTACACTACACTGTACACGGCCGCCGCGACTGCGAGGCGGGCGACGACGAGGCGCCCGCGCTGTGCGGCGACCTGCCCTGCGCGCGTGAGTACACTCTACTGTACCACACTACACTACACTACACTACACTGTACACGGCCGCCGCGACTGCGAGGCGGGCGACGACGAGGCGCCCGCGCTGTGCGGCGACCTGCCCTGCGCGCGTGAGTACACTCTACTGTACCACACTACACCACACTACACTACCTGTACACGGCCGCCGCGACTGCGAGGCGGGCGACGACGAGGCGCCCGCGCTGTGCGGCGACCTGCCCTGCGCGCGTGAGTACACTCTACTGTACCACACTACACCACACTACACTACCTGTACACGGCCGCCGCGACTGCGAGGCGGGCGACGACGAGGCGCCCGCGCTGTGCGGCGACCTGCCCTGCGCGCGTGAGTACACTCTACTGTACCACACTACACTACACTACACTACACTGTACACGGCCGCAGCGACTGCGAGGCGGGCGACGACGAGGCGCCCGCGCTGTGCGGCGACCTGCCCTGCGCGCGTGAGTACACTCTACTGTACCACACTACACCACACTACACTACACTGTACACGGCCGCCGCGACTGCGAGGCGGGCGACGACGAGGCGCCCGCGCTGTGCGGCGACCTGCCCTGCGCGCGTGAGTACACTCTACTGTACCACACTACACCACACTACACTACACTGTACACGGCCGCCGCGACTGCGAGGCGGGCGACGACGAGGCGCCCGCGCTGTGCGGCGACCTGCCCTGCGCGCGTGAGTACACTCTACTGTACCACACTACACCACACTACACTACCTGTACACGGCCGCCGCGACTGCGAGGCGGGCGACGACGAGGCGCCCGCGCTGTGCGGCGACCTGCCCTGCGCGCGTGAGTACACTCTACTGTACCACACTACACTACACTACACTACACTACACTGTACACGGCCGCCGCGACTGCGAGGCGGGCGACGACGAGGCGCCCGCGCTGTGCGGCGACCTGCCCTGCGCGCGTGAGTACACTCTACTGTACCACACTACACTACACTACACTACACTGTACACGGCCGCAGCGACTGCGAGGCGGGCGACGACGAGGCGCCCGCGCTGTGCGGCGACCTGCCCTGCGCGCGTGAGTACACTCTACTGTACCACACTACACCACACTACACTACACTGTACACGGCCGCCGCGACTGCGAGGCGGGCGACGACGAGGCGCCCGCGCTGTGCGGCGACCTGCCCTGCGCGCGTGAGTACACTCTACTGTACCACACTACACCACACTACACTACACTGTACACGGCCGCCGCGACTGCGAGGCGGGCGACGACGAGGCGCCCGCGCTGTGCGGCGACCTGCCCTGCGCGCGTGAGTACACTCTACTGTACCACACTACACCACACTACACTACACTACACTGTACACGGCCGCCGCGACTGCGAGGCGGGCGACGACGAGGCGCCCGCGCTGTGCGGCGACCTGCCCTGCGCGCGTGAGTACACTCTACTGTACCACACTACACCACACTACACTACACTGTACACGGCCGCCGCGACTGCGAGGCGGGCGACGACGAGGCGCCCGCGCTGTGCGGCGACCTGCCCTGCGCGCGTGAGTACACTCTACTGTACCACACTACACCACACTACACTACCTGTACACGGCCGCCGCGACTGCGAGGCGGGCGACGACGAGGCGCCCGCGCTGTGCGGCGACCTGCCCTGCGCGCGTGAGTACACTCTACTGTACCACACTACACTACACTACACTACACTGTACACGGCCGCCGCGACTGCGAGGCGGGCGACGACGAGGCGCCCGCGCTGTGCGGCGACCTGCCCTGCGCGCGTGAGTACACTCTACTGTACCACACTACACTACCTGTACACGGCCGCCGCGACTGCGAGGCGGGCGACGACGAGGCGCCCGCGCTGTGCGGCGACCTGCCCTGCGCGCGTGAGTACACTCTACTGTACCACACTACACTACACTACACTACACTGTACACGGCCGCCGCGACTGCGAGGCGGGCGACGACGAGGCGCCCGCGCTGTGCGGCGACCTGCCCTGCGCGCGTGAGTACACTCTACTGTACCACACTACACTACACTACACTACACTGTACACGGCCGCCGCGACTGCGAGGCGGGCGACGACGAGGCGCCCGCGCTGTGCGGCGACCTGCCCTGCGCGCGTGAGTACACTCTACTGTACCACACTACACCACACTACACTACCTGTACACGGCCGCCGCGACTGCGAGGCGGGCGACGACGAGGCGCCCGCGCTGTGCGGCGACCTGCCCTGCGCGCGTGAGTACACTCTACTGTACCACACTACACTACACTACACTACACTACACTACACTGTACACGGCCGCCGCGACTGCGAGGCGGGCGATGACGAGGCGCCCGCGCTGTGCGGCGACCTGCCCTGCGCGCGTGAGTACACTCTACTGTACCACACTACACCACACTACACTACACTGTACACGGCCGCCGCGACTGCGAGGCGGGCGACGACGAGGCGCCCGCGCTGTCCGGCGACCTGCCCTGCGCGCGTGAGTACACTCTACTGTACCACACTACACCACACTACACTACACTGTACACGGCCGCCGCGACTGCGAGGCGGGCGACGACGAGGCGCCCGCGCTGTGCGGCGACCTGCCCTGCGCGCGTGAGTACACTCTACTGTACCACACTACACCACACTACACTACCTGTACACGGCCGCCGCGACTGCGAGGCGGGCGACGACGAGGCGCCCGCGCTGTGCGGCGACCTGCCCTGCGCGCGTGAGTACACTCTACTGTACCACACTACACTACACTACACTACACTGTACACGGCCGCCGCGACTGCGAGGCGGGCGACGACGAGGCGCCCGCGCTGTGCGGCGACCTGCCCTGCGCGCGTGAGTACACTCTACTGTACCACACTACACCACACTACACTACCTGTACACGGCCGCCGCGACTGCGAGGCGGGCGACGACGAGGCGCCCGCGCTGTGCGGCGACCTGCCCTGCGCGCGTGAGTACACTCTACTGTACCACACTACACCACACTACACTACCTGTACACGGCCGCCGCGACTGCGAGGCGGGCGACGACGAGGCGCCCGCGCTGTGCGGCGACCTGCCCTGCGCGCGTGAGTACACTCTACTGTACCACACTACACTACACTACACTACACTACACTACACTGTACACGGCCGCCGCGACTGCGAGGCGGGCGATGACGAGGCGCCCGCGCTGTGCGGCGACCTGCCCTGCGCGCGTGAGTACACTCTACTGTACCACACTACACCACACTACACTACACTGTACACGGCCGCCGCGACTGCGAGGCGGGCGACGACGAGGCGCCCGCGCTGTCCGGCGACCTGCCCTGCGCGCGTGAGTACACTCTACTGTACCACACTACACCACACTACACTACACTGTACACGGCCGCCGCGACTGCGAGGCGGGCGACGACGAGGCGCCCGCGCTGTGCGGCGACCTGCCCTGCGCGCGTGAGTACACTCTACTGTACCACACTACACCACACTACACTACCTGTACACGGCCGCCGCGACTGCGAGGCGGGCGACGACGAGGCGCCCGCGCTGTGCGGCGACCTGCCCTGCGCGCGTGAGTACACTCTACTGTACCACACTACACTACACTACACTACACTGTACACGGCCGCCGCGACTGCGAGGCGGGCGACGACGAGGCGCCCGCGCTGTGCGGCGACCTGCCCTGCGCGCGTGAGTACACTCTACTGTACCACACTACACCACACTACACTACCTGTACACGGCCGCCGCGACTGCGAGGCGGGCGACGACGAGGCGCCCGCGCTGTGCGGCGACCTGCCCTGCGCGCGTGAGTACAATAAAAACCAATAAAACCAACCAATAAAACCAATTTATTTCTGTAAATAGGCCTAAATTAAGCTCTTTTACACGTCCCAGTATATTTTTTTACCCTACCACTGCTTCGGGACAATATTGTGGGCTAGTGCCGAGAAGAAGCAGCGCAAGAAACTCGGTCACTATTGTCACTCGGTCACTACACTCTACTGTACCACACTACACCACACTACACTACCTGTACACGGCCGCCGCGACTGCGAGGCGGGCGACGACGAGGCGCCCGCGCTGTGCGGCGACCTGCCCTGCGCGCGTGAGTACACTCTACTGTACCACACTACACCACACTACACTACACTGTACACGGCCGCCGCGACTGCGAGGCGGGCGACGACGAGGCGCCCGCGCTGTGCGGCGACCTGCCCTGCGCGCGTGAGTACACTCTACTGTACCACACTACACCACACTACACTACACTGTACACGGCCGCCGCGACTGCGAGGCGGGCGACGACGAGGCGCCCGCGCTGTGCGGCGACCTGCCCTGCGCGCGTGAGTACACTCTACTGTACCACACTACACCACACTACACTACCTGTACACGGCCGCCGCGACTGCGAGGCGGGCGACGACGAGGCGCCCGCGCTGTGCGGCGACCTGCCCTGCGCGCGTGAGTACACTCTACTGTACCACACTACACTACACTACACTACACTGTACACGGCCGCCGCGACTGCGAGGCGGGCGACGACGAGGCGCCCGCGCTGTGCGGCGACCTGCCCTGCGCGCGTGAGTACACTCTACTGTACCACACTACACCACACTACACTACACTGTACACGGCCGCCGCGACTGCGAGGCGGGCGACGACGAGGCGCCCGCGCTGTGCGGCGACCTGCCCTGCGCGCGTGAGTACACTCTACTGTACCACACTACACCACACTCTACACTACACTGTACACGGCCGCCGCGACTGCGAGGCGGGCGACGACGAGGCGCCCGCGCTGTGCGGCGACCTGTACACAATACTGTACTATAACATACTTTATCGTACTATTCTATTCTACACTGTCCAATACTATACCAAAGCGTACTGTTGTGTACTATACCGTACAATATTACAATATTGAATTGTACTCAATCATACTTATTAATACTTATAGTGTATAGGCCCTCTTCCGGGCACTTATACACGTCACAAAATATAGCTTTTCCCTACAATAACATACTATGTAATGTTATGTAATTGTACAATATTGTACTGTGCTATTCTACGTTTACAATAAGGTGGCCAAACTATGTGACAGAGCACTAACTATTTATTACGTATTTTATTACGTAACGCAATTTGGGGGAGGGGCGGTCCTGTCAAACTGTCAAACGTTACGATGCGTTACAATTGGCGGGAGGGGGGTTCAAACAACACGTTACTTTACTCGTGTTTTTTTAAAAATCTAGGAAATTAAAATCCTCAAGTTGGCAACCCTTTTCGTTTATGTTAACGGGGAATCCCTGGATTGTATTGCACTTACGTCATTTTTAGTGGGAACTATTTTGCGCAACATAGTTTTGACTTTTAAGTAAAAATGGTCACGGGAGGTTATAAAATCTAAGTTGAGTAATACTTGAGCCCTCACAGGCTAAGCAAGCAATTACGTCTAAGTTGTTAACAATGACCTACCTTTAGACCGAGAACCTTATCAAGCTGATAAAATAGAAAAAACTTACATCAACACGCAGAAAAATTAATTGCTTTGCTAGGAAAAATTTTTGTATCGTACACTTCACGATAGATTTCACTAAGCTTATTTATTCATTTTTTGACTTGAATTCATCCCATTACAACGATCCACTGTATTGATTCATCCGCATTTAATTCTGTACTGTTGCATTTCTGTTTAAATTATTGGGTGCCCACGACAGGATTCTCCTAGTGTCCCATAGTTAAAGCACCATGTGTTGTTACAGCCAAAAAATATACTGTATCTTGCATTTCTAGACTGGGAACATTTGTATTTAAAAAATGTTCATGTTTTTTGTAAAAGGGTGTAAATGTGTAACAACAGTTGTTTTAAATAAATATTTGTATTTGTATTACGACAGTTAAAATGTTAATACTAAAATAAACTAACCTACAAAAATTGCAGCTTTTCCTCGTTGAATGGCTAAACTAAGAGCAAGGAACGAGCCACCATTTTTATAACGTTAATAAAAAAAATATACTACACTGTACTGTGCTTATACTATAAGGTACTATTTTATACTACCCTGTACATTACTGTACATTACTTATACAGTGACGTTCTATTCAATACTACACTACAATATTGTTTTGTTTTATGTACTACTACGTACTATTCTATACTATACTGTACAATATTGTTCCATTTTATACTTCACTGTACAATTTTGTACTGTATATTATATTATATTATTTTATATTATACAAGTACTGTGTACTATAATGTACTGTACTATATTATATAATTACTATATTATTCAGTACAATAATATTGTAATTACTAATTCTACCAATTTAAAGTCCTTGTTTACAAGGTAATTTCCTTCCAGAGGGTTCGTGGTTCTATGACTGAAATGCAACTTTTTAGTGTATAGTATAGAACATACATAGGGGTGATTCAGATACCTCTCAACACGAGGTACCAAAATGCTGATCTCCCAAATAAATATTGAATGCGAACCGAAAACCCAACGACTAGCGGACTGTATAAACTACGAAAAAAACTTGTGATTTATTGTGTAACTGTTGCGATTTCACAATGGGGAGGTTTTAAATGTAATTTTGAACTAAGTAAGTGACTAAACAATTAAGATTGCGTTCTGGCTCACCTGATTCCTCCAATGTGGCAGCATCAGCCACGAGCAGCAGAGCAACGGTTTGCCCCAGCGCTGGGCCCAGATAGGTCTCACCTGTGAACTGCTAAATTGGGACTTGAGCAGGCCTTCACGAAATCACACTATGAACTCAGATTTTCTGATCTTGTATGGTTTCTAGTTGCTTCTACTTTCCGACGAAATACGATAAGAGAATATGCGCGCGATTCGCACCCTTGCTCAACTGAACTAGAAATTAACATCACGAAAAAATTTATAAAAAACGGTGCAACACTGGACATTGGTTTTGTAACTAATTACGAAAACGATAATGACGAACAAATATGTTATATTGTATACAGGTAACGACCGGCTAAACTGTTCGACGGGGCGCTGCATCCCCGCCGCCGCCTGCTGCCGCACCCCCTCCCCGCTGTGCCGCCAGCCCGCCTGCTGCGACGAGCACCCCCGCTACCCCATGCACAGTGAGTACTGTACAGCCCTCCCCCCTCCCCGCTGTGCCGCCAGCCCGCCTGCTGCGACGAGCACCCCCGCTACCCCATGCACAGTGAGTACTGTACAGCCCTCCCCCCTCCCCGCTGTGCCGCCAGCCCGCCTGCTGCGACGAGCACCCCCGCTACCCCATGCACAGTGAGTACTGTACAGCCCTCCCCCCTCCCCGCTGTGCCGCCAGCCCGCCTGCTGCGACGAGCACCCCCGCTACCCCATGCACAGTGAGTACTGTACAGCCCTCCCCCCTCCCCGCTGTGCCGCCAGCCCGCCTGCTGCGACGAGCACCCCCGCTACCCCATGCACAGTGAGTACTGTACAGCCCTCCCCCCTCCCCGCTGTGCCGCCAGCCCGCCTGCTGCGACGAGCACCCCCGCTACCCCATGCACAGTGAGTACTGTACAGCCCTCCCCCCTCCCCGCTGTGCCGCCAGCCCGCCTGCTGCGACGAGCACCCCCGCTACCCCATGCACAGTGAGTACTGTACAGCCCTCCCCCCTCCCCGCTGTGCCGCCAGCCCGCCTGCTGCGACGAGCACCCCCGCTACCCCATGCACAGTGAGTACTGTACAGCCTTCCCCCCTCCCCGCTGTGCCGCCAGCCCGCCTGCTGCGACGAGCACCCCCGCTACCCCATGCACAGTGAGTACTGTACAGCCCCCCCCTCCCCTCTGTGCCGCCAGCTCGCCTGCTGCGACGAGCACCCCCGCTACCCCATGCACAGTGAGTACTGTACAGCCCCTCTCCTCCCCTCTGTAGCCCATGCATATTTTTTTATCAAAATGAACGGTTTTGTTTTATTGTAGTGTTTGTTCCAGGCGGGTACTTGGACATGGAGATGCCGCCGGCGCACGACGACCGGCACGCGCCGGACGACTACGGGTTCATACAGTCCACTATCTACACTGTCACAGGTTGGTTATGTGGTTGATGTTTATTATTGAAATATATTTATATCTCATCTTATCGCCATAGTATAAGCTCTGCTTAGTTTCGGGCTAGCAGCCACTCCCAAACTTTTAAACTATACTTAATCCTCATTTCTCTTAAAACGTTCGGCCGCTTTAAGAATAAATCTCTTCTAATTTTACTTTATTACATTTCGCGTGTTTCCTTGCAAGATAGAATCGGAAATGAGGAGATCCGTAAACGAACAAAAGTCGCTGACATAGCCCGATTGATTAGCAGCTGAAGTGGTAGTGGGCGGGGCACATAGCACGTAGAACTGACGGCCAATTAGGCAGAAAGGTTATAGAATAGAGGCCACGTGCCGGCAAGCGCAGTGTTGGACGTCCACCTACAAGGTGGACAGACGACCTGGCAAAGGTCGCAGGAAGCCGCTAGATGCAGGCCGCTTTCAACCGGCCAATCTGGGATTCAATGGGGGAGGCCTTTGTCCAGGTGTGGAAGCATATGGCTGAAATAATGACTATTACCTCCAGTCTATTAGGTGGAAGGCCTGCCCACGCTTCTTCCACATCAGTTGTTAGCTCTGCGAGCAATGTGGCCTGCTCATTGCCACTTAAGCTTTGCAAATTAAATAACTATGGACGGTGTCTTTAGTTTTTTACGGATGTCTTCGTTTTTAGGTGTGATTGTTTGAATGACTCATTTATTTATTCATTGATGATGTGTGTTGTTGTGATCAAAATGATGTGTGTTGTTGTGGCCATAACGATGTGTGTTGTTGTGATCATAATTATATGTGTTGTGACCATAAAGATGTGTTGATTATCATAATGATGTGTGTTGTTGTGGCCATAACGATGTGTGTTGTTGTGGCCATAATGATGTGTTGTGATCATAATGATGTGTGTTGTTGTGGCCATAAAGATGTGTGCTGTTGTGATTATAATGATGTGTGTTGTTGTGATTATAATGTGTGTTGCTGGGATTAGAATGTTGTTTGCTATTGTAGCTATAATGCTGAATCGTTGTGACCATAATGATCTGAGTTGATGTGATCATAATGATGTGTGTTGTTGTGGCCATAATGATGCGTTGTGATCATAATGATGTGTGTTGTGATCATAATGATATTTGTTGTTGTGGCCATAATGATGTGTGTCGTTGTGGCCATAATGATGTGTTGTGATCGTAATGATATGTGTCGTTGTGGCCATAATGATATATGCAGTCGTGATCACAATGAAGGCTGTTTTGAGTCCATAACTATGTGTGTCGTTGTGGCCATAACGATGTCTGGTGTTGTATATGTGGTCCCACCGAGGCGTGTTGTTCCAGCGTGCGCGCTGATATTCATGATCGCGGTGGTGCTGCTGGTGTCGGCCATCTGCAAGATGCACATGAAGCGCGCCGCGCTGCGCTCCTACGCGCGCGACGCCCGCCGGGCGCGCGACCACGCGCTGCAGCAGGTACCCTACCCTACCCTACCCTACCCTACCCTACCCTACCCTACCCTACCCTACCCGCCGTTTGTTGTGAGCCCCGGGGGGTTTCAAGTAAGCTCTTAAGTTTGTAATGACCCCAAGGTTCAGTTCTCATTATAAACCTCATTATGGGGGTTACAAGTGAGCCGTAGTGTTTATAACGATCATCACAGGTCCCAAGTGAGTCCTAGTGTTCATAGTTACCCCCAGAAGGTAACCCTAGTGTCTTAATAATCCCCTAGGGGTTCCAAGTGAGCCTAAGTGTTTCAATCCCCCCCCCCCCCCCCAAGTTCAGTGTTCATTATAACCTCCGGAAGTCCTAAGTGAGCCCTGTGTTTATAATGATCCTTAAGGGTCCCAAGTGAGCCCTAGTGTTTATAATGATCCCCAAGGGTCCCAAGTGAGCCCTAGTGCTTATGACGATCCACAAAGGCCCCAAGTGATCCCTAGTGTTCATAATGACCCTCAACCCCGAATACGCCTTAGTGTTTATAACGATCCTCAAGGGTCCCAAGTGTGCCCCAGTGCTTATAACGATCCCCAAGGGTTCACAAATGTAACAAAATTCGTATTCGACTAATATTAATTTGATATTCGTATTCGCTAGAGCATTATTCGTTGCATCCCTACATACAATATAACTTGTAAGAATTGTGAATATGATAAGAAACATTTCGTAGATTCGAAGCTAGTTTAGTTGGCAAAAATAGCGATAGATGGCGTTGTTCTTTGTTACATCGCGCATTGTAAGTTTTTAGCAACAACTCTATAATTATTATCTTTTAACCCTTAGCGGCACCGCTTCCCGCCGTGCTACTCGGCACAGCTACTGGAGCACCCCTCGCCGCTGCCCAGCCCCACGCGCGATACGCAGGTATACAAGGCTACCATACTAATTGTACGAGCTCTGGTATTTTAAAGTAAAACGTCCACCCACAAGGTGGACAGACCTGGTAAAGGTTGCAGGAAGCCGCTGGATGCAGGCCTCTTTCAACCGGACAATCTGAAAGCCACTGGGGGAGGTCTATGTTCAGCAGACATCCTGTGCCTAAAGTAATAATGATGATGATGAGTTATCACCAGTAATCAGAGTAGTTAGATTGATTTGGGGTCAATGACCTCAAACATTGATGTTAACATTGACATGTCTCCGGGATTTCGGCATTTCTTTTTTTCATAATCATAATAATCATAATCATAAATCTTTATTGTGGAGCACAGGTGTACATTGGTCTTACAAGGGTTTGTCTTAGAACTAACCGTGTCTTGCCTTCTTGGCGTACAATAAAAAAAAAAACAAAACAAAAACAAAACAGGATGAAAAACAAATTTGAAATAAAAATGATCGTCGAACGTCGGATTTACGGAATTACAATCGATAATTCGATACTATCGATATTTCTTGGTATCAGTATTTGAAAAAAAGGCATATCCATATTATGCTAGCACTACCAAAGTACATCAAATCAATCTACCTACTTCGATCACTAATGGTGATGATAGCATTTCTTTACTAGCCCTAGCCGGCCTCGTTGGTTTCTATAGTAACCCTGTATACATGTCCCGCAGTGCGGCGGGTCCCCGCGCTCGGGCAGCCCGACGGGCAGCGAGAGAAGGACGAGACTGTCAGCCCTCACGTCTGTCTTCTCTTCGCGCTACAGACAGGTGTGTACCAATCAGCGTAGTTATTGATTCAAAATCAATCGTTTATTCATTCATTCATTCATTGCTTCATAAGTGTACATTTAGGTGTTATTACATTGTTTCTTTGCTAGAATACATATATTTTGCAGTTCAGAACTTAAAACCATCGAAAGAGGTAAAATTTAAGTTATTTAAGAAGTGTAAAAATCCTACAACGCTTTGCGTATTCAGTACAACAAAAAGCGTGTAAATATTAATAATATTTATACATTAAACAACCAATTATGTATCATTTTTTAAACAAATTTCTTTCAAGCAATTTCAGTCCTTCAGGCAATTTATAATACATATTGCTACATAGCAATAACTTTTGCCAAGGATATTTATAAAAGAAATAGTTGATACCTATTACATTTTATCCTTATGGTATTGACGTTGATAAAGTATGGAATTCGCATGATTCAAAAATACGTCTCCTGGTCTGTTAAATGCATTGGCTTCTTCCTCTCGGTCTCTTGTCTTCTACTTTGCCAACCACTTCAATCTCTCGAGGGTGCCATTGTCCTTTCTGGCAATGTGGCGGGTATTCCCAAATTCTTTGAAACAGATAGTGCTCGAAACTCTACGCTGTCATGAAGGTTGAATTAAATTCAATATTCTTTAATGCTTTCCCAAAAATGTATATAAAGGTCTTAATAATATAGATCATTTTGGGCCCTGTCGGGCACAGCAACATAACAGATGAGGGCATTATTATTATTCTTATAACATTACATTTCATTCAGTTTATTCGGCTGCTCCGTCAAAACGTTCCGCAAACAATCCCAATCAACACAGACGAAAGCTTTGCTATAGTCTCCAAACCAGTGCAGAATTCAAAGCATTTTTCAACGAGTTGCAGGACATTTATATTTTGCTCTATGGTGCTCTGCCTTTCACAAAAACGGCCTGCTGTTTATTATCTTCTTCGTTGCACTGTGTGAACCGTGTCCCATTCCCCGTCGGGGCACGCTTAACTATGGCCCTAGATTTCTGGTCTGGTCAATTCTGGTTATTATACATTTGGAGCGATTCCCGTCAGACTTCCGTGACCCTCAGACAGGAACCAAACCGTTTGTCCCATGGCTACACATCTAGTGTCATCTGAATGTGTAGGTTCTCTTCACAATGTTTTCCCTCACCGCCGAGCAAATGGTATAAATCCGTTCAAAGATTCTGAAAAATCCAGAGGTACGTGCTGTGAGATGTGAACTACGACCCGACCTACGTGTGATCAAGAATTTTGCAGTGTCATATTCTGTCAAATCTCTAATGTCAACAAATGTATAAATAAAGCATTGCGTACTTTCGATTCTACTAGCAAAAATCTAAAAACGAGTAGATGTAGGTAGGACTACATTCGTAGCAGAACTCACGGAATGAATTCACAAAATTTGTGTTGTTAGGGATTCGTGTTCGATTCCTGAGATTTCGTATTCGAATTGGAATTCGAATGATTCGACAATACGTGTGCAGGTCCCGACCCAGTGCACAGAAGTGGAGATGACGGCCGTCACGACCACAGCGAGCAGCTCCCCGTCGCGCTGCGCCGAGTACCGCAGCCCCGCCTGCCCCGCCGCCGCCCTGCTCAGCGACGGGGCCCCGCACCTCAACCGGCCGCACGAGCACACAGAGCGGCACAGGTGAGTGTACTGTACCGCAGCCCCGCCTGCCCCGCCGCCGCCCTGCTCAGCGACGGGGCCCCGCACCTCAACCGGCCGCACGAGCACACAGAGCGGCACAGGTGAGTGTACTGTACCGCAGCCCCGCCTGCCCCGCCGCCGCCCTGCTCAGCGACGGGGCCCCGCACCTCAACCGGCCGCACGAGCACACAGAGCGGCACAGGTGAGTGTACTGTACCGCAGCCCCGCCTGCCCCGCCGCCGCCCTGCTCAGCGACGGGGCCCCGCACCTCAACCGGCCGCACGAGCACACAGAGCGGCACAGGTGAGTGTACTGTACCGCAGCCCCGCCTGCCCCGCCGCCGCCCTGCTCAGCGACGGGGCCCCGCACCTCAACCGGCCGCACGAGCACACAGAGCGGCACAGGTGAGTGTACTGTACCGCAGCCCCGCCTGCCCCGCCGCCGCCCTGCTCAGCGACGGGGCCCCGCACCTCAACCGGCCGCACGAGCACACAGAGCGGCACAGGTGAGTGTACTGTACCGCAGCCCCGCCTGCCCCGCCGCCGCCCTGCTCAGCGACGGGGCCCCGCACCTCAACCGGCCGCACGAGCACACAGAGCGGCACAGGTGAGTGTACTGTACCGCAGCCCCGCCTGCCCCGCCGCCGCCCTGCTCAGCGACGGGGCCCCGCACCTCAACCGGCCGCACGAGCACACAGAGCGGCACAGGTGAGTGTACTGTACCGCAGCCCCGCCTGCCCCGCCGCCGCCCTGCTCAGCGACGGGGCCCCGCACCTCAACCGGCCGCACGAGCACACAGAGCGGCACAGGTGAGTGTACTGTACCGCAGCCCCGCCTGCCCCGCCGCCGCCCTGCTCAGCGACGGGGCCCCGCACCTCAACCGGCCGCACGAGCACACAGAGCGGCACAGGTGAGTGTACTGTACCGCAGCCCCGCCTGCCCCGCCGCCGCCCTGCTCAGCGACGGGGCCCCGCACCTCAACCGGCCGCACGAGCACACAGAGCGGCACAGGTGAGTGTACTGTACCGCAGCCCCGCCTGCCCCGCCGCCGCCCTGCTCAGCGACGGGGCCCCGCACCTCAACCGGCCGCACGAGCACACAGAGCGGCACAGGTGAGTGTACTGTACCGCAGCCCCGCCTGCCCCGCCGCCGCCCTGCTCAGCGACGGGGCCCCGCACCTCAACCGGCCGCACGAGCACACAGAGCGGCACAGGTGAGTGTACTGTACCGCAGCCCCGCCTGCCCCGCCGCCGCCCTGCTCAGCGACGGGGCCCCGCACCTCAACCGGCCGCACGAGCACACAGAGCGGCACAGGTGAGTGTACTGTACCGCAGCCCCGCCTGCCCCGCCGCCGCCCTGCTCAGCGACGGGGCCCCGCACCTCAACCGGCCGCACGAGCACACAGAGCGGCACAGGTGAGTGTACTGTACCGCAGCCCCGCCTGCCCCGCCGCCGCCCTGCTCAGCGACGGGGCCCCGCACCTCAACCGGCCGCACGAGCACACAGAGCGGCACAGGTGAGTGTACTGTACCGCAGCCCCGCCTGCCCCGCCGCCGCCCTGCTCAGCGACGGGGCCCCGCACCTCAACCGGCCGCACGAGCACACAGAGCGGCACAGGTGAGTGTACTGTACCGCAGCCCCGCCTGCCCCGCCGCCGCCCTGCTCAGCGACGGGGCCCCGCACCTCAACCGGCCGCACGAGCACACAGAGCGGCACAGGTGAGTGTACTGTACCGCAGCCCCGCCTGCCCCGCCGCCGCCCTGCTCAGCGACGGGGCCCCGCACCTCAACCGGCCGCACGAGCACACAGAGCGGCACAGGTGAGTGTACTGTACCGCAGCCCCGCCTGCCCCGCCGCCGCCCTGCTCAGCGACGGGGCCCCGCACCTCAACCGGCCGCACGAGCACACAGAGCGGCACAGGTGAGTGTACTGTACCGCAGCCCCGCCTGCCCCGCCGCCGCCCTGCTCAGCGACGGGGCCCCGCACCTCAACCGGCCGCACGAGCACACAGAGCGGCACAGGTGAGTGTACTGTACCGCAGCCCCGCCTGCCCCGCCGCCGCCCTGCTCAGCGACGGGGCCCCGCACCTCAACCGGCCGCACGAGCACACAGAGCGGCACAGGTGAGTGTACTGTACCGCAGCCCCGCCTGCCCCGCCGCCGCCCTGCTCAGCGACGGGGCCCCGCACCTCAACCGGCCGCACGAGCACACAGAGCGGCACAGGTGAGTGTACTGTACCGCAGCCCCGCCTGCCCCGCCGCCGCCCTGCTCAGCGACGGGGCCCCGCACCTCAACCGGCCGCACGAGCACACAGAGCGGCACAGGTGAGTGTACTGTACCGCAGCCCCGCCTGCCCCGCCGCCGCCCTGCTCAGCGACGGGGCCCCGCACCTCAACCGGCCGCACGAGCACACAGAGCGGCACAGGTGAGTGTACTGTACCGCAGCCCCGCCTGCCCCGCCGCCGCCCTGCTCAGCGACGGGGCCCCGCACCTCAACCGGCCGCACGAGCACACAGAGCGGCACAGGTGAGTGTACTGTACCGCAGCCCCGCCTGCCCCGCCGCCGCCCTGCTCAGCGACGGGGCCCCGCACCTCAACCGGCCGCACGAGCACACAGAGCGGCACAGGTGAGTGTACTGTACCGCAGCCCCGCCTGCCCCGCCGCCGCCCTGCTCAGCGACGGGGCCCCGCACCTCAACCGGCCGCACGAGCACACAGAGCGGCACAGGTGAGTGTACTGTACCGCAGCCCCGCCTGCCCCGCCGCCGCCCTGCTCAGCGACGGGGCCCCGCACCTCAACCGGCCGCACGAGCACACAGAGCGGCACAGGTGAGTGTACTGTACCGCAGCCCCGCCTGCCCCGCCGCCGACCGACCGACCGTTAATAAAAATTGATCCTTCACACAAATACATGTCATTTCGGACCTGTAAAGGTATTTTTCTGATTTAAAAAGTTCTTAGCCGAACAATTATTGAGCACTGAACAATGTCCTTTAAAAGAATTTTTTGAAATTGTATTGTTTGGTGTAATGCATTTTTTCATTTTCTCCCCCAGGCTCACCCTGCAACTAGGTCGCTTCCAACTAAGCATCCCCCGCTTCGGCCGCAACGAAACTCGTCCGGACACGCCCAACGTGGCTGAAATAAACATAGACGACCTAGACTTCGTTCGTCTGAACTCCAACGAGACGTACACTCTAAACGGTCGCACCATCAGACTCCTGGGCGGAAACTTCGAGAACTACCCGCCCCTCTCACACGGGAGCCACCCCCCGCCGTACAACGAAGCGATGAGATACAAACTGTATGGACCCCCACCAGAATACTTGAGCAGGGATAGACTTAACAGGACGAACAGTGTCGACGAAGAAGCTAGAAGCAACATCGAAATGCCGCCTTGCTACGATGAACTCAGTGCAGGTAATAACGGTAACGCTGCCGGTCATAACAGTAACATTATTTGTGGTAACGGTATTGCTATGACTGAAGGAAGAATTGTTATCGACACTGATGTTGCAGCGAGTAACGTTATTGGTATTTTGGATGTGGCGAGCGGAGGTGCAGGTATATGTTTGATTGGTGAGTCCAGTAGTGGTAATAATAACCTTTATGATACCGTTATCAGTAATAACGAAGGTGAAGCTGCAGGTAATGTGATGCGCTTGAGTAACAGCAATAATATTATTGAACATAGCGACAATTTATCGCCAACTGAAGAAAATGCAACGTGTGTTGCTAATTCTTCTGGTAATATAAATAATAATAATGTCACAAATCTCATAAGTGACCTAGAATTAAAACTCAATAATAACGAATCAAACAACGATAATAATAACGTTACCAGGAACGGCAGGTACGTAGGTAACGGTTCTCAGTTATCGCCAGAGAGAAACGGTAATAACGATACCGTCGAAACGTTAAAGTCGGTGATTGATAATTTGCCGGCGATCGATAGTGATGTAAACGCGAATGATAACGTTGTTGAAAGCGTTAGTTGTTAAATACCTAATATGTTTCGTGGCTTGGGTAAAAAAGAAGTCTTGTTTAAAAATTAATAATGACAAAGTATTTTTTTCATGCCATGAACATCAAATATTTTTTGTATTATATGGAAAAACATTAAAGTAAATGCCATATTGAATCAATCTAACATGTAAAATGGTTAAATAATATTCTTAGACTTTTCTCACAAACACGTTTATTGCGTATCATTACAATTATTTATCTATTTATTCTTTGCTTTTGAAATGTATTTTACAATATAACTGGTAATTATTTTATATAATTGTAACATTACTTCATTTTATATGAGACATGCTAATCATGGTAAAAACGGGTTATAATGACAGGTCATTTAAGATATATAAAAAAAACTAGATTTTACCAAAATTGGATTAAACATCACAAATAATATGACATTTTAATACAGATTTAAATCTATCTGACATATGATCTTTAAGATAATACTTAGGCTAAATCTAGATTTAATTAGGTTTTTCAAGTAGGCCTGAATACTTCTATACTTAACCTAAGCCACGGTAATAATGAAGGTAGCGAGTGTCGATAGAATAGTGCCTTACACAAATTATACTTAAACTATTGTCTTAGAGGGATATGATAAAATGCTATTTTGTTTAATGTTGTGGGTATATCTTTGCATAGAAACTTATTTTTATAATCTATGTCTTTGTTTTATAAACACATTATTATTTTGTTCCAGTAATGTGTTTGTGTATAATGGCTGATACTATTAATTTTTTTTTTATTTCTGGTTTCCCAACGTATAATAGTGTTTATGGTAGCTACAATGATAATGTGTAAGATTGCTTTTATCGCCAAGACCGCCTAAATGTTGCAGCTCTTAACGTATTTTTTTTTTAAGAATAAATGTGATCCAATTATGCTATGAAGATTTTGAAGGTGCCTCAAAATACATTTTATTTTTTAACAATTGTATAAAACATTGCAAAATAGCATTTGATTATATTCGTGCCTAATTAAATCACTGTTTCATAGTTACAATCTAAATCTGCTTAAAATCTTTAACTAAAATAATAAAAAGTAGGTGTTATTAAAATTAAAAGATCAGTAAAGGGTTGTACTTGTATGTATACAGGGTGTAACGAAAAGGTGAAATAAAACTTTAAGGGGTTATTCTACGGCTAAATTACATCAAGTTTTTGTATGGGACCAACATCGAAATCTCAAAAAAAAAATTGACGTTTCCATACAAACTGATGCCAGCTGGTTGCGTTTTAGTATGGGAAGTATTTTTTTTTTTTGGCAAATTCGATGTTGGTCCCATAGAAAAAGTTGATGTAATTTAGCCTTAGAATAACCCCTTAAAGTTTTATTTCACCTTTTCGTTACACTCTGTATACTTTATAATTTTTTCCATCAATACATTTGAGGTCAATAAATTCGGGCCGCTCACATATTAATAACGAATCTACGAATATTCGTCCTATACGTTTTTGCCTCTCCCTTACACGGGGTCGGCTTTTCAAATTTTAAGGCGCAACTCACTTCTCTGTTAAGCTTTGTCAACTGACGCACCCAGAACTTTCATGGCTCTTCTAAACTGCGTGCCTATCAGGCCCTCGGTTTAGAACCCTTCGATATCAAATTGACAACCGTGAAATAACGTGACACTAATGTTAATTCCTATACTGGTTTTCCGGTCGACAATTTGTTATCGAACGGTTCTGATTCGGGAGCCTGATCTTCTTATAACTGGACATGTTACATACTACCTCAGCCTGAACTCCGAAACTTTCGGGCATCACTTTAAAAACCCTTAATGTGTTGATTGCGGACTTTATCCTTGAGGGTAACTCCAGCTCAGCATAACCTACCCAGTGGTATGAAATCTCTTTCACAGCCCACGCTTCATTACCGTAGCTGTACTAAATAGTAACATAATTAATGGTCTAACTAAAATAAGATTTTTGTTTTATTCTATTTAATTTGGTTTTCAAGATATTATACCTATTATTATTATTACTGTCTTCACATATAATTGCTTGTTTCAAGTGACCCGAATTCCTTGCTCTCAAGTGTAAATAACCTAAAATCGTAATATAGGTAATGTATAACGATGACAATAATGTCATATCTTGATATGTAGAAAGGAAATTCGTTTTTTTGACATGTATTTAGGTTTTAAGCAGATGTTTATGTATGTTGAAGCTTCTTAGTGTTGCCATATCAACGTTTCAGTAACGTATTTCTTTATAGTGATATTATTTTTAAGTGTAAATATTTTTTGCTTTACATTTATGTTTTAGTTTATCTTAATGTTTAGTGTTAAATCGATAAAAGTTAAAATTAATTAAATTATTTAACCATCAGTTGAAAAAATCTTGTATATGAATCCGCAAAAGTAAAAATATTCATCAAGAAATAAGAAAAACCGCAATTTACAGAGACTCGGCTAATGATTGACTCGCATCGGTTTTGTAGGGCGTTACTGTGTGCGACACATGTTTATGAATACTAGTGTTTGATTAGTGATTCTAGTAACGGTCAGATAACGGTATTGGTACCGTTATTTGGAATAACTGTGTTAATAACGCGGATCTTGTGAAACATGTTTATGAATACTAGTGTTTGATTAGTGTATCTAGTAACGGTAACGATAACGTTATTGACACCGTTATTTGGAGTAACAAAAGTGATAATAACGCGGGTCTTTAAATATATGAATTTAATGCTATTAAATAGATATGAAATTTGAGAAGCCAGTGACGCTCTACATACAGGTGTTGATCATTCCGGAGTCCTATGCAAGCCTGTTTCATTGATAATAATAAATAATAAGGTTGATGTATGTAGCATATAAATTAAAATATTTTTGTTAGAAATTAATGAATTGATATAAATGAAATAATTTACAAATGGCCACTATTTTGACTAAAATCTATATCATCGAACGTGATGTCAGTTTTTCTGTCAATATTACGTATTTATAACCCGATATACAGGGTTATTTGCGAAACATCAACAAACACCAAGGGGCTAATTCTGGTGCTCAAATACAACATCTTTTTCTATGGGACCAACATAGTAATCTAAAAAAAACACTGCTTCATACAAACTGATGTCCGCTGGTCGGCTGCTTAGTATCATCATCATCATCATCATCATCATTTCAGCCATAGGACGTCCACTGCTGAACATAGGCCTCCCCAATGACTTCCAGATTGGCCGGTTGGAACGGCCTGTGTCTAGCGTCTTCCGACTTAGTATGGGGAAGTGTTTTTTTTGCAATTTTGATGTTGCTCCCTTAGAAAAAACTGTTGTATTTGACCACCAGAATCAGCTCCTAGGTGGTGGTTGATGTTTTACAAATAACCCTGTATAAAATAATAACGTGTCAGTATCTGCATACTCAGTTGTTTTCGTATGAAGACGCCGTAGAGCTGGTTATGCAGATTTTGTAATTAGCTTAGGAATAATGATCTTAGAAGTAAGATCGGGTTTTAAATCCGGGCCAAAAATGTCACAAAGTTTAGATCTTGAAACGTGAGTGGAAGGGAGTAAGTCTACCTCTGTTACTCGTATGTCCGACCAAATAGCGCTTATGGAATAATTAACATTACTATTAATAAAATAGTTTCATCAAAACTTTGTAGAAAAATATAAAATACTGTCCAGTGATTATTTTTTAAACGGCTTGACCGATTCTCATGAAATTTTGTGAGCATGAGCAAGTTGAGTAGGTCTGAGAATCGGCCAACATCTATTTTTCATACCCCTAAAGACCACGCAGACGAAGTCGCGGGCAACGGCTAGTTAATCCATAATAATTTGGCTAAAGCAAATGATAGGGCACTTATTTGATTTCCTTTTCATACAGTCTAACCTAACGCTACTCAATTTTAAATATGTATTGAGAATTGATGAATTTAATTTAAAAATAAGTAAAACATTATCAATTGTATTTACAGTACCCGGCGGTAAATATTGCACATCGACCTTTGGAAAGAGAATCGGCTGATTTCGGCTTCGTATAGCGTTATCTGTGTCGCACACTACCATGACGTTTGTTGACACTACATAGAGTTGTTTAAACCCCAACTATTTTATTTATTTTGTTAATATTTTTATTAATTTCGTTGGTATACGTACATAATGTTAGTTTTACAGCTCTATATTATTCACGCGGGAATCAAAACAAAACACCAATAAAGTACTTCGTTCTGAATTAAAATTCTGATAAACGATAAATCTAATAACTGATTGACATGGAAATCAGCATTCGTTTGTATTCGGAAATGCGATGATTGCCGATGTGCAATATTTACCGCCGGGTACTGTACACTGCGCGTCGCCGCGTCCGCATCTGTTTCCGTTTCCGCTAAAAAAATATATTTGATATCTGTTTTTGTTTCTTCCGTTACGACACTTCCTTTACATCAATATTTTGGTATGTAGCATTAAAATATTTTATTTCGATTTCGCCTCCTTTAAAATTTTATTTTCAGCAGCAGATTGCATAGTTTTAAAAAATGTCCTATTATTTGGTTCAACCTGTATATTCTCAGTGTATGTACTCAGTGTATTTATTTTTCTACAAAGGAATGAGAATAAAACATATTTTTAAACTCTTCTCCAGCCTGTGACACTTAAATAAGATATGATTGGTGTAGTTCCGGAATAATTTGCTGTTAAATGTTTAACTATACAGTGTGTAACGAAAAGATGAAATAAAACTTTAAGGGGTTATTCTACGGCTAAATTACATCAACTTTTTCTATGGGACCAACATCAAAATCTCAAAAAAAAATTGACGTTTCCATACAAACTGATGCCAGCTGGTCGCGTTTTAGTATGGGAAAGGGGTTTTTTTTTGCGATTTCGATCTTGGTCCCATAGAAAAAGTTGATGTAATTTAGCCGTAGAATAACCCCTTAAAGTTTTATTTCACCTTTTCGTTACACCCTGTATAATTGAATAAATAATACATTACATATTATTTAAGTATTTTATAGTGAATACTCAAATGTAAGTTGTATTCGTATGTAGATGTTGTGATTCTTATTTATTGACAGTATACAGGGTTATTTGTAAAACATCAACAACCTCCTAGGGGCTGATTCTGGTGGTCAAATACAACAACTTTTTCTATGGGACCAACATCGAAATCTAAAAAAACACTTCCCCATACTAAGCCGCCACCAGCTGGCATAAGTTTGTATTGAAAAGTATATTTTTTTTTAGATTTAAATGCTAGTCCCATAAACAAAGTGGTTGTATTTGAGCACCAGAATCAGCCCCTAGGAGGTTGTTGATGTTTTACAAATAACCCTGTATATATAGAGGTACTAGGATCAGATCTATGTATGTTTTATATCTTTAAAAAACGTACCTACCACTAAATATCAATTAAACACGCACGAATATTTAATACCGTGATTTAAAATACAACCAACGCCATCTATCGTCAAAAATGTGTACTAAACAATACAATAAGAACCACAGTGTCCCCTGTTTTATTAGGAAATTTGTAAATACGTAATTTAGATCTGCATACTACCACTTAATTTGAAATATCATTACGTTTCCGACATCGGTACTTTTTTTTTATTGCCACTTGTTATATTTGTATCATAGACTGGCAACATTGGACCTTAAAACCCAATTAAGGTTTGATTAACAAGTCACGCGACTAGAGTGGCCATACCAGCCCCTAGCATGACTACCAAAACACGATTATAGCGACACCAACTGTCATTTCTGTTTCGATAAAAATTCAAAATGGCGGCTAATACTATGATATTTTTACAGTTGGTGTCGATAAATCGCTACATCATATCGTGTTTTGGGGCTCATACTAGGGGGGCAGGTGGAACAGAAAGACATTTCCAGAAATGCCTTTTATTACCGCCTAGTTGTCCCGACAGAAGTTATCTTGTCCAAATTTGACAATTAGTGTCAAATGACATTTGCGATCGTAGTAGCTAATCGGTTTTTCTTAAATTTATAAAAATCCAGAAAACTTGTCCTTACAATAACGAACCCAACAAAAGAATTACGCTATAATGAACAAGCTGTTTTCGAGTTTTTGCGAGGAATAGAGAAGTTTGCCATCATCATCATCATCATCATTTCAGCTATAAGACGACTTTATTTTATTTTATTTGTAAAAGAAACAAAACAGGATACAGTTATTACAAATACATTTTGCATGAATATAACTTAATAGGCTAGTTTCCTGGGTCAAAAAAAGATTATTCCATTTAGTCCGTCAGTTACATTATCAAAAAATATTGAACCCATATTTTGTCTTTTGTCAATCAAACAAAAAATGACGAAGATAAAGCGCATCAAAGTGAGTACGTGACGTCACGACTTGCTAAAAAGTGTCGCAAGGCGTGACGCTACGCGGAACTTTAACGGGCTATATCTTCATCATTTTTTGTTTGATTGAGAAAAGAAAAAATACGTGTCCAATATTTTCTGTAAATCCAACTGACGGACTAATTAGATTTTTTAAGGAAACTAGCCCATTGCTAAATTGCAGCCAAAAACATGCGTCTATGGCTACATTTTGAAATTATTAAAATTGAATTTAACAATAAAGAAAAAAACGAACAAACAAATAAACGATTTATTTATTATTTAAAGCAACGAAAGAAAGTTCCACAAAAATAAAACAAAAAAAAGTAATCAGCAATGATCGGAATAGGTAGATTGATTTGATGTACTTTGGTAGTGCGAGCATATGGATATGCCTTTTTTTTCAAAAACTGATACCACGGAATGCCGGAATCCCGGAGGCATGTCCATATTAACATCAATGTTTGAGATCATTGACCCCAAATCAATCTACCTACTCCGATCACTGGTAATCAGTAACAATAAACTAAATAGTAAACTACTACGACTGCTGAATATAGGCTTCCCCTAAATTAAAAGTTAAGAGCCCCATAAAGGTTTTGCTTTATTTCAATTTCACCCTGTATATTGACTTTTTCCAAACCGTAAAATGTTGGAACTCTGAACGCCTTGTGAATCGCTCGTCTATAATACAAATAAATGACCTCATGATAGTAAATCTTGCCATTTTAATTAAAAAAATAGTGTTAGAATCGAAATTGTGTATTAATATAATGTGCTACCACACATATTCTTGTTAGGGACTTTATAGACGAGCGACAGTTGGTCAGCGACCGCTTGCGACTAAATAAAAATAATAAGTTATAATAAGTTGCTTTCACAGAACACATGATATTTGACGACCGTCTGGTGTAGTGGTTCGTGCTCCGGACTACAAAGCCAGCGGTTGCGGGTTCAAATTCGAATCGCACAAGGGTCAAATGATTGTGTAATGAGCACAAGCATTTGTACCTAAGTCATGGAGGTTTATAAAAGTATCCGTTATCTAGTCGCTATAGTACAAGCTTTGCTTAGTTTGGGGCTAGATGATTGGTGTGATTGTGAAAACAATTTTTTTTTGTATCGGCAAATGTCGCCTACCATTGACGCAAGCAGTCAATTATCAACTGTCGCTCGTCTGTAAGTATCTGTACTTGACCAATGCAAAATCACCTTTCGTTTACTAAACACAAGGTTCGGTTTGTTTTGTTGCAATACGAAATATTTAGTTGCATTATAATGATGTTACCGTTTGGATTTTAGATAAAAATGTACTTAAATATAATAATAATTCGGAAACTAACGATAATAATTATTAATAAATGTTAAATAGAATACTCTTGATCTCGTTCAGTGGAATTTGACAAAATTATCAAAGACAAGAAGGTTGTTTGGTGGCTTAAAGCCGAACGCTGCAAGGTTCTTGCATCTCTTTCATTTTTAAGACACGCGAAAGAGATGTAAGACGATGTTTGTATTTGCGGCCAGAATGAACGTCGTCCATAGAAGTACTTAATCTATCAAAATCTTAGATATCGCGGAACCTGTAAGAGCCTGTACCTTGTAATTAATATAAGGTATCCTTCTATAAGATCTTCCTTTCAGGGGGTACCTAATTCTACTTCCCAAATACAACTTTCACTTAAAAACTAACACCGTAATCTCAAATAAGTGTCAGTATTTACCATTATTCTAATTAAAATAATTTGAAGACATCCAAAAATTACGTCACACATATATCTTTTACCTGCCCTCCTCCTTGTCACGGCTGGTCACATGTGTGAGATCTCCCCTCACCCCTTAACGTGTGACGCAATTTATAAACGGCCCCAAATATGATGCCCGATCACGCCTGCTAGTATGGGGCTCGACACGTACGAGTCTGAGGCCTCACACTCGGCCGGGTCGCGGCGACCGCTAGCGGGGCGGACCTAGGCTACGCCACAACTGCCCGGGTTAAGCTGAAGAATGTCTTCCTCAAAGGCACTCAGCGATAGGTCCGTCCATAAAATTAAAAAAATGTGAGAACCGTAACCTTTTTTCTCCTGGATAATATAACTTGATTAAAAGAGATGTTTTCAGGTAAGAATTGAACACATGACTCTATCCGGGCGATTGCTTTTCCACTTTACTACCGAGTTTTTTTTATTTAGATAAAGGTGTTATAGCGGAAGTTGTTAATTGACATATCCTGGGAGGGATTTCCCCCTTGTCTAACCTGTAAAGCGAAATAAACGTTCATTCGTTCAATCATTCATTCTTGTCTCTGTTTTGTCAAATTCCAGTGAAAGCATATTTTTGGCACAACTCTATTCTAAGATAAGTAGTGTTTACTCTCGTAAGCGTAGTGTAAATAAATCGTTATTTTCTCCACGTACGGTGTGTAGTTTATTATTAATTTACATATCAAATTGATGTTGTGTGAGCTTTTTAATCACAGACTTTGTGTTGTTGTTGGTTCAAATATATATTTTACTAGCCAGGCAGACGTTATCTTGTCCAAATTTGACAATGTCGAAACGACATTTGCGATAGATCTCGTATAAAAAGGAAGTTGTTTTTTTTTATTGGAAAATTTTCTGTAAAAATTTTCCAGTTTTTTTTTTTCATAAACACAATTAAAAAAAATAGCCGAATAGGTGCAGCCGTTCTAAAGTAATGCGCGTACTCGCATACGGCAATTGTTTGTTATTTATAAAGGGTCACATTGCAATTGTGGTGGTAAAATTAAATAATATGGCCTAAAAAACAATATACAAAAACGACTTTATCGTAATTATTTTTATTCATCTTATTGTACATTAAAATATGTTCTTCACGTAGATCGATTAAGTTACTGATTCTGAATCGCCTCTGAAAATTTGGCACCACTTTCCAGTGTAACCCTATATAGATTATATAATACTTAAAACGTTTTTGACGGTTTCCGCAGGCGTTAGTGCTGCCGTCGCGTGACTTGCATGAGATGCGTAACAATAACAATTCTATTGTGTCTCGTTGCCCTGTGGGGTTGATACGAGCAGTTTGAACCAACAACATCACAATCCATCCGTCACTGTTCACGAACAGTCGCCTAATTAAATAACAAATAACTTTTATAACTCTGGGGCTGCTATGACACAAAATAAATATCAAGTATCGTATAAGCGAGGGCGCAAACGTGGACATTTTTGTGTCTTGTGTCAGACACAAGCTACCGATGAATATTTGATTTCTTTAGAATCAGTATGAAATCACCCACTCTCTGCGCATACGTAAACATTTCTTGTGTCCAGTTGACACATAATTTCCACTTAACATACTCATGACGATCAAAAAGTGTTCGGTGTCGGCAACTGGAAACTAAAAGTGTCCACGTCTGCGCAGCGCCTTTATGTTGAACTTCACAAAAACTGTTTTTTCATGAGTTATGATTCTTAAACTTTATTCAAAATAATTTATTTATGAGAAGCATTACTTTGATTAGAACTACCTAAAATAGGTAAATGACGTTTGACGTTTAATAAATAAAAGGTGTGCTCCTGAACTCGGATTTTTAATTCGCTATCAAACATTTTAACAACAAAACTCATTTTATTTGCATTGATCGAATCTCCTGTTATGTGGATAATGTTAAAAAGAATCCACAACTATTTTAACGAGTTTAATTACTTTATTTATGAACTTTTAAATGGTATATCAAGCCAAAACTAGCCCATGTTAACATATGCATATAAATGCTATGGTGAAGTCAGAGATTTGATATCATCATATTTTTTTTTTCATACAAAACTTAGTTCTTAGAATCCGAATTGTATGAAATTTAAATAACAATGATGATATTAAATTTCTGACTTCACCATAGCATTTATACATATGCATATGTTAACATGGGCTAGTTTCGGCTTGATATACCATTTACCTAACACCCTGTATATCGCTTAGTTACCATAATATTTTCTCGGCAGTAAAATGTATTAATCTCGAGTTAAAAATCCGACTAAACTTATTTGTAAATTGTGGAACCTTGTGTAATTTGTATTTTTTTTACTTCAGTCTATCTGCGAAGTAGCCCCATCATATGTACAGTACAAAGTACGACGCGTCCAGCCTTTCTGATGCCTTATCACTGTAGATATAAGAATAAACTTCATGTTTTAGAAATATTATCGGATATTTTATTTACTGAAATACCTACTTAGTTTTGCCTACACATATCCCGATGCTGCCTGCACATGTTATATTATTCTAAAATAGCTTCTAACCAAAAAAGTATACACATTCAAACGAATGGAATTTTTCCTTATATAAGAATAAGAATAAGAATGCATTTATTTGTCTCAAAGCAGATTACAGATACAACATAATAGTATGAAGCTTAATATTGTAAGACATAAATTTTATTTAAAAAAATAAAACCGACTTCAAAACACTAAAATGCTAAAAATAATCCTAACACTTAAGTACCTAATCAGTTACTTTTGGAGTCGGTGCAAACAAAAACATTGAATCTCTCATCGGCTGGCACCGACTCCAAAAGTAACTGATTAGGTACTTAAGTGTTAGGATTATTTTTAGCATTTTAGTGTTTTGAAGTCGGTTTTATTTTTTAAATAAAATTTACTTATTTCATCTATTTTTAGTGATAAATCCTAATCTAACTGCTGAACACCGATTTCATCCCCTATTTTCCTACCCTTAGGGGTGATTTTTATTTTTGAAACTTATCATAGCATCTTTGAAGTATAAGCTATTCAATAAAACAAAAATCAACAAAATCGGCTTATATTTGTCGAAGATAGGTAACAAGAACCACAACCAAAATATTATCTGGGTATATATTTGTTGATTTTCTCAAAAAAGTTCTAAATCAATTTCGATAATATTTATATGGGAACACCTCTGAAGTATGATCTACCAGAAAAAAAGAATCATTAAAATCGATTCATAATTGGCGGAGTAATCGCGTAACAAACATACAAAAAAAAAAAAACAGTCGAATTGAGAACCTCCTCCTTTATTGAAGTCGGTTGAAAATGGTCTATGACTCAGTGGATGCATCCGTTATCCGTTAATATTACACTTTAAAAAAGGCGTTTCCCTTGGGTCAGGTAAGAATCGAACCCACTCCGGTCGGCCGGTTGACCCGCGTTTCTCTATGTGCTGCTTACTAGCTTGCTGAACAAAAAACTATTTAAATTTTACAATAATTAAAAGGCCAACATACGGGCCTTACGACGTATTGTGGTGTAGGTATTTATCTCAACAAATAGGCCTAGCAGTAAAGGATAAGATTCATTTAAAGGCGAGGGACTTTTGTCCGTAGAGGACAAATCCCTGAATCGTGAAAAAATGTTCGCCGAGAACTTGCCACGGACTCTGATCATTTGTTGCCCGGAACGAGCATCACTCGAGCGCACAGCGCAGACTAAAGTTCGCTGTGTGCGTTGCTGCGCTTAGGTCACATGAGTTCAATTTTATCGGGGACTCCCCCGTACTTGTCCAGTCCGATCTCTTGGCGTCTTCGGTTATTCGGGGGACTTTATGTACGCGGTAATTTTATTCCCTCGTGTGTGGTACTCGATGCAACTGTAAGCGATCTATTTTGGCGGACAAAAAAGTCCGCGGACAAAAAAGTCCGCGGACAAAAGTCCCACGTCTGCGCAGGCCTTTACCTTCCCCAGAGATAGGGACACCAAGTCTCACGCTCGCCTCTCGGCTACGGAGGTCGTACATATAGATTCATAAAGGATATAGATTGTATTTTCTCAAGTCAGTCGTCTATCCAGGGTAAAGGAAATAAAACGAATGTATACACAAAATATGTTTATTGTACAACTACACACGCTAACATGTCTAAGCTATACGCGATCTAGATTACTCTAGATGTCTAGATGGCACGGCGTCTACTGCGACGCGCCCATCTACCATTGAGCGCAACACACTCGGGCGTGAGCGGGTCGGGTCGGGAGTACGGCGGGTAGGGTCAGAAGTACGGCGGGTCGGGGCGGGTAGGTTCGGAAGTACGGCGGGTCTTTGTGTGTCCTTCTGTGTATGTTACGCTTAAGGGCCAGCGTAAACCTAGCGACGAACGACGAACAGTCGAAGATAACAATTTAATAGCCATTTCATGAAATCGCGGCCGTTACTATGGAGCGCGCTATGCTTGACCATCGATATTGGATTTAGAGTGTGTGTTTTCATAACATTTTTATTACCTAACTAGCTGTTGCCCGCGACTTCGTTCGCGTGGTCGCGTTAAGGTTACAAAATAGGCGCTAGAAACATTAGGTTTCGCGCTGAAAATTTGAAAAGCTTTTAAGATAAAATTTAAATTTAATTTTTTTTTTTAATCAAACCCATACGTGTGGGGTATCTATGGATAGGTCTTAAAAAATGATATTGAGGTTTTTAATATATTTTTTTTCTAAACTGAATAGTTGGCGCGAGAGGCCACCCCCCCCTTAACTTCTAAAATAAGAGAATGATAAAACTTAACAAAATATATGATGTACATTACCATGCAAACTTCCACCGAAAATTGGTTTGAACGAGATCTAGTAAGTAGTTTTTTTTTAATACGTCATAAATCGTAAACCGCAATTTACCTTTCGTGATGTTATGGATTTCATTTTGCAATAAAATGCCATAACTATGACTCGATTGTCGTGATGGGTGAACTTTTACATAAAAAGGTACCTACAGGTTTGTACGGAACCCTCGGTGCGCGAGTCTGACTCACACTTGGCCGGTTTTTATTTGGTACCTATGTCTGGTCAAGCATCCATCGCAATTGCATAACTTTCGAGTCTTGAGGTGTAATACAATTAATCTCGAATAGGTACCTAACGTTATACAATTTAGTGGTTTCTGTTAGAAGATGGGCGCGACGCTTCATAAATTGTGTTTTGTTCAAAAATAATACTGTAACAGTTTTCTGCGGGGCTATTATCAAGTCATGTAGTTACTTGTAACTAATTTTTCGTACCTAATAAGTCGTTACGTGAAAGAAAATATTTCCATTCTTTTTATACAGGTGGCCAGAAAAGTGACGTCCAAAGATTTTTTTTAACTGCCTCACGTTGAGAGGTATCTGAATCACCCCTATAAAAAAAATCGTAACCCGAAAACTACGAAAAATCGTAGAACATAGGTACATAGGGGTGATTCAGATATCTCTCAACACGAGGCACCTAAAAAAATTTTTTGTACGTCACTTCTGGCCAGTCTGTATATCACCAATTAGTATATTTGTTAAAATGTTAGCGTCATATTAAAAGTTTCCAAGCAATTACATGACTTCATAATCGCCCTGTATGTAGTAGGGAATATTGTATCATTGTTTTTTTTAAGCTGACGAAAAATTAAAATAAACTATGTATTTTGTATAAAATATAAATGTCACAATATTGATCACTGGAAATGCGCTTGCACCCAGCCCCCCTAGCTTGAGCCAAAACACGATATGATATGATATAGGGATATATCGTCACCAACTAAAAATATGAGAGATGTAGCCGCCTCTGAATGTTTATCGACACAGCGATCATAATATGTGACGTCACCAGCACGGCGATTAAACATGGCGGCTATATATCATATCGTATCGTGTTTTGGTGCTCATGCTAGGGAAGCAGGGCCGTCTTAGCATGTCCGGGGCCCTGGGGTACACAAGAATGTTGGGGCCCCAAAGTAAACATGAAATCTGTCGGTTTATGACTACAAAAATAATTTCATATCTCCGTTAGATAGAAGTATAGTTTTTTTTTATTCCTATTTTCTAGGCTTTGAGGTCAAAATAGGGTTATTTTCTTTCTTTTCAGTTAACAGTGTTTCTTTGTTTATAAACATATTTTAGTGTTTTGGGGCCCCTTGAGACCGGGGTCCCTGGGCACAGGCCCCGTGTGCCCTTATGGTAAAGGCGGAATTGCTTGCACCTCTATAAACACAATATCTACGACGTATATAAATCCGTCACAACGCTAATGGGAATATAATTTTACAACTAACATTTTTCTAAAATTATACCAAATTAAAATAACCTCAAATGACAATAGTCTACAGTGCATCTGTTGCCAAAGAATTTTAAACAACAACAAATTTACAACTGATATTTACTATTTCTGACTCTAACTTGTTACAATAACGTATTGAAGGCAAATGATACAATATCCCCCACATTATATTATGTACAACTTAAAACAAACACAAAATAACTGCCTAAACTTTAATATAATTAGCAATAATTGTAAAACGTCCATCGAAATAAGCTGCCTTCGAATGAGAACATGGGACTATTAAAATTATATTTAATAAATTAACCATAAAACTCAAATATTGATTTCAAAAAAATACAATATTTAAAAACTGTACATCAAATCGATTGATTTTGTACAATATCTTGTCTGATAGATATTTCTAATAATAAATCAAACTGACAGTTGCTTCAACATTCGAAACATCTGTAGTTGATTATCAATAGATGGCGTTGTTGTGACATACGTTGAGTTGCCATTTTATTAAAAAAAGTGACATTTGGTAGGAAATCAAATACCGAAGCATAAATACATTATTGTTTCGTTCCTACTTCTACAATGTATTAGAAAATAAACATTCATTTCTTATATTTCCTCATTCTGGTCTATCAAAATATAACCACTATATAAAATGCATTTCTTGATTTTCTACTGTAATACTAAACTAATATAAACATTAATATCTATAATACTACTTGAGATTTCTATACATTTTTACAAGTCAAAATAGGCTATGGCGCCAACACTGAGGCATTCTCTAATTTAAAAATAAAATACAGTAATCGCAGAAAATATTTCAAACGAAAGCCTAGATATTGAACAACCCTAGTGGTATCCAAATCACCATCTTTTGTGTAAATTTTAAACTTTGGGATTCAAGTAACTTTAGTAAACAAGCACTCAACAAATAAGAGCCTGACAAACTTTGTAATCGAAATAACACCTTTTACATATCAATAACTAGCTGTCCCGGCGAACTTCGTACCGCCTCTTAATTTTTTTTTGTTAACATTTCAGTTTTTTTATATAGTTATTCTGCTATTCGGAGTGGAGACAAATGCAACAAATCAAAGATCATAAAAATCGGTCCAGCCGTTCTTGACTTCTATATAAATGGCGATTGGCACGAGCATTAGTACCTAAGTCATGGATTTTTATAAACGTATTATTTTAATCCGTTATCTTGTAGCCATAGTACAAGCTTTGCTTAGTTTGGGGCTAGCTAAAAAAAAATGAAAATATATATATAATAAGTTGCCAGCCCATGTAAAACTTTTACCATTATATAAATTTTAAAAAGTCTTGCATGCTTGGTTAATTCTTTGTAATTTTTACACTGTAAGCGAATATTTGAATTAAAAAATGTTGCAGCTTATTTAACTTTTTTACAATGTTTGCATGCTGGAATGTGTACAGCGAAACATGGATCCTACTTTGTACCTACCATCTTATGTAACCTGTTTCTAGCAAATAAATGTTATTTATCTTTAGCTAGTTGGTGCGATTGTAGAAACAATTTACTTTAAATCGCGGAACACATGGGAGTGAGCTGGTTACCCCTAGTGGTGATCTATGTCTAGACTTCAACTTGACATAATTTATTTATAAGACACGTATGCTGTTCCTCTTCACACAAGTAAAGGTATGAAACAGCTATGATTTCTTAGTTTTATCAGATACTAAACTAGAGAATAACCTCCAGAATTCGCGCCTATGTCCACCAAAAAGTATTAATAGTTATTTCCAATTACATTTATAATAATTTACAGGTCCAGCCTTAATGCCTTATTTAGGTCGTCAATTTAATACTTTCTGGTGATCACTTTTTTTTTTACATTACCGCATTTTTTGCAAGCGAAAAGATTACAATTTAAAGCGATTTTTCGCTCAGCTTATAAATTAATTCGTACAGTGTTGCCAGAAAAATATTTCGGTTCTGAAAATATCTATTTTTATTGAACTTTAAAGAGCTTGCTAAACGGATTACGGACTCCTCTTGACATTAATGGACTTTGCCCCCACTCTGCTTTCCTTGTCGTCAAACGCCTGCTGCTATTGGAAAATCTTTCGTCCACTTCCATCAGCCCGCCAGCCAGATCACTCCCCCTTCTTGTATGGAAACCATTCCGAAATCGGTCATAAACGATATTAGTGTTTTCAAACTTGTTCCGAGTTTATGTACGCCTACACCACTCGAGTTTCAGTAAGCTAAAATCGATGTTCTCTCTCTGTTCTCTCAATCAAGAAGCGAACAGTCGACGAATGCGATACCGGAAGCAAGGGTAGGTGCAAGGTCAAGCAATGTCAAGAAGAGGCTGACATCAATGTGTCATACCCTTAAAGGCCACCATTTAAAAGCTATGGACTATAAAATTTGTGTTACATTGGGGGTGATTCTGTTGTCTCAGTCTACTAAACTGAAATTAAAAATTTGCCGGACAATACCTGTTTAGTTCGGGGCTAGATTGTTCGTAGAGTTTATTATTAGGTTTAACTTTACTGTAATATTGTTTTGTGACGCAAGCGTTGTTACAGTATGTAATAATATACAATTTCTACAAAATGCAAGTAATGATATTTTGAGATTCTAATGACTGGGACCGACTGAATGAGGGGGAGGGAGCTGTATACAGTTTTGCCATATGGTAACATCCTGCCTGAATACATAATTGTGATCTTTGGGCTATGTACAGACAACAGCTCATCAACCTCCCACAAAACGTCAAATTTTCTCAATTGATATTGATCTCTACGTGTTGGACTTAAAGTTGAAAATCAATTCGATGACCTTTAACTTTTTGGGTAGGTTGACCTTCTGTTGACTGTACATCGAGCACACACCCTCTAGAGCAGCAATACGATCCATCTTTCTCCGAAACTAGTAAGTGATTTTTCACTTACATTTAGTATGAAATGACAACTCCTGTCAACACTCATCCATACAAAAACAGTACAGATACAGATTAAAAAATGGCGGAAAATTTTGACAAACAAATATGATATTTCTACTCTATTGGGTATGTGCTCGATGGCTGTGTACGTTTGTAATTATTAAGTATTTATTTATTTTAACTTTATTGCACAGGTAAGTACAATTGGCAGACTTAATGCTATACAGCATTCTATACCAAACTCGAGGTAATGAATCTGTGGACTGTAGGGATAATAATAATATGGAAGGGTTTTAATGGTTCTTACTTGTCTTATTGTTTATGGTTTGTACGCTTAAAGGATTCACTCTCCATAAAATACTCGTACTTATGTTGGTTTAAAAATATTTTATGTACCTTACATTGCCTGTACGAGTGTACGTCCAACCTTTATGGTTTGATAGGCTTTAATGGTTGCTTTTTGTACAGAACGAAGCCTAAGGTTCCTGTACGGTGATTCATACTTGTTGCTAGTCTATGGTGTGCCGTCAAGGTCACCCAAGGTGACCTCTGCGCGCCCTCTGGCCTACGAGGGTTGCGGCGCGTCTTCGTCCTCGTGCTGTAGCGCAAGCATGTCGGGCAGCTTGTAGTGCTGCATGTGGAAGGGGGGCTCCGGGCTACTGCAGGCCTTCAGCTGCGGGGGGGTCAAACTAGAGCCGCTTAGTTATACAGGGTGATCGAAGAAAAGTTAGCCAAACGTGTTGGGTGTGTAGGTAGAGATATTTTGCGAATGTATTAATAAAAAATAAATATCGGACAACATCACATACATTGCTCTGATCCTATGGTAGCACCAAAGCACTTGTGTTACAGAAATCAGAAACAATGACGGTACCACAACACCCAGACCCGAGACAATATAGAAAAGTTATTTTTCTACATTGAGCGACCGGGAATCGCTTAATGATCTGGGAAAGCAATAAAGAATGTTGAATTTAATACTAATTCGGCCATTTACTAGATCTTTTTTTTATCCCGGTGACTTGCCAATTTATAAAGACCAACGCATTGTCTTTCAGAGGACATTTCAGACATTAAATGCCAAACTTAAAACATAGTTGAAAACGTACAGGTAGAAAATTAAAGATTTTATGTCAAATTTCGTAAAGTCAGTAAAAGTTTTTTTTTTTTAATTTGATCAGGGTCAAATGGTCGAATTCGTATTCTCAAAATAGCTCTACCTTTACACCTAACATGTTTGGCTAACCCTCTTTCGAACACCCTGTATTTAATTCTTCAATACTATTTACTGGGTGACTTTTAAAACAGTTGCCAAATTTAAGGAAGCTTTAGGGAACTGTTTTAAGAGTAACCCTTTGTATTTAAAATATAGATAGTAAATAATACACTCGAAAAAATTCGATCGCCTCAGGTGGGATTCGAACCCTTGTCTATTCGTTATCCTTTGTACTTAAGTATATTAATTTATTTACAAAAGTATACCAAGGCCAAGGGTATAACTGTTTAAAAGGTTACATTTTAAAGCACTTTTAAAATCTTATCTACAGGGTTACATTGCAAAGGGGTGCCAAATTTAAAAAATAAGATCTAGGGACAATATAAAGAAGCGTCTTAATCGTTATTATTTTTAATAATCGTGTGTTACAAAAAAAAACTAAAAAATATCTGAAAATAAAGTCAATAGAGAGACTACGAAAGCCGTGCGGTCATTCATCAGAGGCGTAGGTACGGCGAGACAACAAGGACCTTACATACCCTACCCTGCAGTGCACATACGGTGCATGTTTTTCATAATTGAGTTAAATTGTCCACGCGTAAGATTTTTAAACAGCGGATAGGAATACTTAAATGTGAAAAAAGATTTTTTTTGTTCTTTGCATAGTTCGATTAAGTTAGATACTGATTCTGAGCCACGCCTAAAGATTTGGCACCCCTTCGTAACCCTGTATTATTATGTTTAATCGTTAACTAATTTCTAATATAGTAGTATTGGTCATTCTGTATGAGAATGTGAACTGAATGATCAAGGCCAGATTCGCAGACTTAAGGCAGATAATTTATTATCAAAAAGGCATGTGAGTGATGCTATCGTCAAATACACATAACACAGGTTTTCCTACCACTGGTATTAGCAATGAATATATTGTTAACTCGAGGCAGGCACCATGCTAAACTGATGATAATCAGGCCATAGAATAATTAGTTCCTATACGGTTTATAAGATGGCGCTGTTTAACAGCGTCAGTAGTCACCTGTTTCGTTACTGTGTAATTTATGTTAAATGCCTTTAAATTTGATGGAAACTTGATTGCATGCAGTGTTATTGTTTAATCACTATCTATCTAAATACCTACTTGCGTACTGCGCCCGCGCCGCCGCCGCGGCAAAATTCCCTTGCGTGCCATGAAGAACCTGAAACAAATAATAGTATTATCACCTTTTCCCTTTTTTTTTAAATAATTTTTTTTAGGCGGCTGACTGGTTTTTGAGTCGCTCTCCGGACTACAGGCGGTTGCTGGTTCGAATCCCGCATGAGGCTAAAGTACGTGTAATGAGCACAAGCATTTGTACCTTAGGTAACCCTTCATCGCTGAATATCATATTCTCAAAAGATCACATTCGCAAAACACGGTATTCCCAAAACATCATATTCTCAAAATATCATGTTCTTAAAAGACCATATTCGCAAAACACAACATTATTGTTATACCACATTCAAAGTAGTCTCTGATGATTCTTCTCTGGTAAGAAAAAATCCATATTTATCTGTTACGAATCCTGATGGGGTCACAGTTTAAAAGGAAATGTCAGGCTTTGAAGTTATATTCAACTGAAACTTATAATTCGCTCGCCTGCACTGTCACGAGTTCCTGTCGAGAAGAAGAAAAGAAAGAGAAGGTGAGGTAGTAGTGGACCGATGACCATAGATTTGGTCATTAAATAAAAGAAGAAAAAGGTGAGGCTGCGCCGTGTCCTGACTGAGGTCGGTTCCTGTCGGAGGCTGACCTGATGGTGGAGATGGGTATGTTGAACTGCTCGGAGACGGTCTGGAAGGTGAGGCCGCGGCTCACGCAGTCGGCCGCCTGCCGCAGCACCACCTCGCTGCGCCGGATGCGCTTGTTGATGCTGTACTCCGGCTGCGTGGACTGCGGCATCTGGAACTGAATTATTACTGAACTACCGCCTGATAATAGTGGTTCGTTCGTTCGCCCGGTACAAAGCCAGGGTTGCGGGTTCGAATCCCGCAAGGGGTAAATGTTTGTGTTTGTTTGTACTCAAGTCATGGATGTTTATAAACGTTTTAATTAGGTATGTTTATTATTTTCTCTCATGTACCTAATAGGTACTTATAGTTAAGTTATTTATTCAAGTCAAGTCAACACATGGACCAATTACAAATTACAAAATTAATAAATAATAAAAATTCAAAAAAGTATTTCAACATTAGCCCGTACATGTATCATGTCACAGTGATACACGTACTGGCAGTCAAAACGCTCGGCGAAAGCGCGCAGGATACTGTTCGGGCTGGCCCGCACCCTGCGCCCCAGGGAGGTGCATCGCTTGCGCATGGTTGTATAAAAACAATCCACGCGCGCCTCAGCAAACATCCCCGAGGCGCTACAGAAGCGAGGCAGCCGCAACAGAACCCTGAATGCATTATTGTATTGGACTCTTATGGCGCTGTACTGCTTTTGCGTATAGCTCACCCACAGACTGCTCGTGTAGAAGGACGTGCAAAATGCCCTGAACAAGGTGATTTTAACGTTTCTTGAGCAAATCTGCGGGCTATCATATTTGCACGAACAGACAACGCCCTACACTCCCTCTCTATGTCCGCATTGTCTTTCAGGTCCGGGGTTAGAATGTGCCCAAGATATTTAAATTGTTCTACTCTATTAAGGGGGCAGCCATTCAGTCTAAGTTTAGGTGTTTGACTTAGGGACCTTCCCCGAGCCTGAAATATCATCCACTCACTTTTCTTCACATTATAAGTCAAACCGTGTTATTTAGAATATTTTTCGCAAATGTCAAGCAGCTGCGACAACTCTCCCACAGACGCACCCAGCAGCACCATGTCGTCCGCGTGACTAATATTATTAAGGCAGACTCCACCAATATATTATGGCAGCCGACATGTGTGCTGCTGAGCTCCTCCACAAGAGCGCTCACATACAGATTAATAAGTCTTGGCGATGTCAGCCCCCCCTGCCTCACGCCGCACTCCAACCTGTACGGTGTCGAAAACGCCCCCGACCAACGAACAACGTTGATCTGGTTTCCATACCAATATTTAAAAGTACGGATTAATTCCCCGGGCATCGACGTTTTATATAGTTTTTGTCATAGGAGATCGTAAGAAACCAGATGAAACGTTTTCAATAAATCAAGAAAACACGCAAAAATGGGCGTATTTTTATCCGTGTAGTACTTGACAGTTTGCTTCAAACACAATATTTCCAGTAGAAAGATCTGACTTGAAACCAAATTATTATTATAGACTGTATCCTGTTAGTGTTCCTATCGTAAATAATTAAAATGTCATGTTGTTATGTTGCAGAAAAATTTCGCCATTGTTCAATCTGTGACTATGCGTAGTATGGGCGAGAGTTAACAGGAATTGTCATTTCATACTAAATGTAATTGAATAATCTATAAAGTGTATCGGAGAAAGTTGGTCTGTATAGGGTATGTGACAAAAAACACAACATACACGAGGGTAAGTCGGCTAATAAAGGGTTCCTTAACATTGTTCTAGCCATGGACGCCACACTCAATTTCTTTCCCAGAGACGTCTCCCAGAACACCCATACTCAAACCAATTTAGTAAAGGTTGTTTCCTAAGCGAGGACGCAAACGTGGACACTTTTGTGTCTTGTCAGACAAGCTACCGATGAATATTTGATTTCTATAGAACCAGTATGAAATCATCCACTCTCTCATACGTAAACATTTCTTGTGTCGAGTTGCTCGTGACGAGCAAAAAGTGTTTAGTTTCGGCAACTGGAAACTAAGTGTCCACGTTTGCGCAGCGCCATGGACTCGATCGTATATAATGTAAGTTATCGTACTTTGGTATGGTAGTCAATTTTGTCGGATAATAAAAAAGTTTCGGTGTACAAGGTGTTAATGAAATAACGCAAAACCATCTACTGCTAAAATATAGCAACTTTTTAAACGATACCAACATCGAAACCCCAAAATATCACTTTTTCATACTAAACTGTGACCAACTAACATCAGCTCACTTAAGTTTTAATTTAAATTTAAGTTTCATGTATATCTGCTAAGTTTTTTTAAAGAAATAAATTTATCTTATCTTATACTAATATTATGAATGTAATATAATGATGACATGTAAATGTAATTATAAATTTAATTTGTTTAAATAATTTTAATTCACGAATGCCTTAAGAAGGTTGTAATGTTACAAGTGACCATCTATAATGTACATTATGAAGTGATTAAATGAATATGAAGAATATAAATTATATGTAAGTAAGTAAGTTATAAGCTAATATGGAAAAGTCAATTTTTTTTTGAGAATTCGATGTAGCTCACATAGAAAAACGTTGTTGTATTTATTCAAGCACCAGAATCAGCCCCTAAAAAGTTTTGCGTTATTTCATTACCACCTTGTTTATTTATTATATCCTCACCTGCGGTCTATCGCCGACGTGTATGACGTTGACGGAAGGAATGAAGGAGGGCCCGATCGTCATGATCCTCGGCCGCACCTCCACGAACGGGTGGGAGGGCAACATCGACGATTGGGAGACCTGGCAATAAGGATAATAAGTACTCACTCAATAACACTCTTCAGTGTATAATCATCATCATTTCAACCATAGGACGTCCACTGCTGAACATAGGCCTCCCCATTGACGTCAAGATTGGCCGGTTGGAAGCGGCCTGCCGATGGGACAGAAATGTTCTAATATGGAGGCCACGTACCGTACCGGGTGGACTTGCCACCCACAAGGTGGACAGACGACCTGGTAAAGGTCACAGGAAGACGCTGGATGCAGGCCGCTTCCAACCGGCCAATCTTCAGTGCATAACATGTCCCAAAATACAGGGTTGTTCCAAAAAGAACGAAAAGTTAGAAAAGATCCGAGGGCCTAGTGTGGGTATGGGTTATTATTATTTATACACATTTTTAAGGAAAGCCCCTGCTCTATCTCTGGACTTCCGTTTGACACTATTATTTGTATAAATTGTATATTCTATTTTATTTATTTAAAAAGTCAACAGCCTTTAAATAATCGTTTAGATATTAAATGATGACCTTACAGTCAATAAAGGATTTTTTATATAAGTATAGTGGTAAACGGTAACAGCAGTTCTTTACACACTTTTAAAGAATTATATATTATATATACATATAATTATATTTAATTATATAACAAATATATTGAATATATAAAAAATACGATAAATATTAATAGTATACATTTATAATTTAATAATTACATATTGTTTATATTATGTATACATATTTGCTTGTAATATATAAAATATTTGGTAGTGATTATCAAAGTTTAGCCACCTACGCCGCGGTTGTGATTGGATGGGTGACTATTCCAACCACATTTAGTGACATTTATCCCAAGCATCTCCGTGCTTCGGATAGCACATTTAAAGTTGGTCCCGGCTAATATTGCTTGAAAGTCGTGAAGCCTAGTCAAAGGCTTTGGGTTGCTTAATAACATCTTACTGGCCTTACAACACCCCTCCGCCGCACCGCACTGGGCCCGAGTAGTGGAACCTCACCTCACTCACCTCACCTTAACTATGAGGTGGCTAAAAACCTCTCATAGTTAAGGTGAGGCATGTGCCCTGTAGAAACGTCATAGTTTGTTATTATTTATTGAATACTACAAATGTATATGAACTAACAGCAATACTCACGGGTGTCTGGTGTATAATGAACGCGGGCGGCTCGTCCCGCGTGTCGTACGTGTGGTCGTCCGTGGGCCGCGTGACGCACGCCACCGACGCCACCGAGTCCGTGTCCGACGGGCTGTCGTACTGGCACTGTACGTTCGCTATTGCGAACTCTGAAGGCTCTGTGGGTAGTATGAACATTTCGTGTCTAGCTAGACCGATTAAAATATATCACACAAAGGTTACTCTATGGATTTTTAAAATTATTTATTGAGAAAACCAACAGCTTTATTATGGGGCTCCGAATGATTTACAGAATTACCCTTGAACGATATATTTGTACATAGAAATCACTGTTCATCATTCATCGATACAAATATTATTTTTTTACCGACAGCTCGGTTCGCCGAAAGAAATATATGTCATACTTTCGGCGAACCGAACAGTGATTTCTATGTACAATTATATCGTTCAAGGGTAATTCTTTAAATCATTCAGGGCTCTTTATTATGATTATTTCGTTATTTAGTACATCATATTAATTATCATTATACAACTTGACCGAAGACCTAAAATCGAACCGCTTAAATGAGACTCTTCGACATATTCTCCCTCCTGACACGTGTATCCTACACAAAACATGAATTTGAACTGAAATCCGACAGCGGGCTTTTTGTTTGACAGACTCACGGCCTTGTAGTCAAATTTTGACTTAAATACATGTTTTGCATAAGAAAAAACGTGTCACTGTACATACTGTCAGGGTCAGGAGGCTCGGCTGAAGTGTCTTAGTTAAGTTTTTGCACTATAGTCAGGATTGCGGGCAGCCGCTTGATGCAAACGACCCAGAGCCGCTCGGTATAGCGTTCTAATAGGGGAGGCCTATGTATAGCAGTGAATTTTATTAAGGCCAGCGGTTGCGGGTTCGAATCCCACAAGGGGCAAATGTTTGTGTGATGAGCACTAGCATTTGTACCTAAGTCATGGATATTTATAAACGTATTTAAGTACGTTTATCCGTTATTTAGTCGCCATAGTACAAGCTTTGTTTAGTTTGGGGCTAGATAATTGGTGTGATTGTGAAAATCATTTATCTTATTTTTTATTTAAAGGGTCAGGAAAATAAAACAAATAACTCACGACATAAACCTTAAATATATTATTAATACAGTCACCATACTCATGACACTAAAATTGCAGCCGATATTACTCGTTATAATAGTCAAATTATATAACCATTTATTATTACTAGTAAGCAGCATTTTAAATTACAACTAATTTCAAATAACTATGAAAGTCGTAAACGTAATAAGTTTTTAAATTTTACTCTGTTATAATTTTTAATCTAGTTACTTACATTTTTATAAGTAAAATACAAATGTATGCTTTAGCATAACAGAGTTTCAAACGCAAAACATATTTTGTATAGTCTTTTATGTTATGTGAATAAATTAAGTTATAAATTTATACTCATCATTATTTTTTATTTCGTTATTTTTTACATAGTCATCACGTCACGATAGCTGCAAAAAGTTATAGATTATATAATAATAAACGTATATGAAATAAAATATGTTTTAAACGTGTAAAAATATATCTGGTACTATTTTTGGCTTATATAATTCTTATTATTACAAATATGTATATGAGATAATTAATTACGCAATCAACAAAGAGAAATCAAAACCTTCGTTGCTTTTTATCTTTACTAAGCTGTAATAATAATTAAAATTAATCAACAAAATGAAAAATAAACTAAACTAATTTGGCGTGTTAGGAACTAAAATATATGACACGAATACTATTTATATCATTATCACACTTATATAACTAAATATTATATACTGCAACATACATTTTACGTCAAAAACAAATGCTCATAGAAAAAAAATGTTACTCATCATAGTAACAGTTATAAGTAGACATTATAATAATTATTAAATTATGTATACCAATCATTATGAGCTGCAAATTAATATGTATAATAAAGGTTGTATAAATAATATCAATATACGAAAATTACTTATACATATTTAAGTACCGAGGTGTTCCTTACAAAATAATTCGTAAATAACTTAATAGACTAGACAAATCAATTGCAATATTTACTATACATATAATTTAAATATAAAATTACTAACCTTATTCATATTTTTATTCCTGTTTTATAAGTTAGCTTCATTTTCGGGTGTAATAATACTGCTCAACAACTTATGCCAACAAGCACAACATGGAAATCCAAAACAAAACCACTTTTCCCATACTCCGAGTCTCCGACCCGACACAAGTGTAAGAAAGTGAAGATGTTTGGTACTTATACAGGGTTATTCTACGGCTAAATTACATCTACTTTTTCTATGGGACCAACATCGAAATCTCAAAAAAAAATTGACGTTTCCATACACACTGATGCCAGCTGGTCGCGTTTTAGTATGGGAAAGTGTTTTTTTTTTTTTGCAATTTCGATGTTGGTCCCATAGAAAAAGTTGATGTAATTTAGCCGTAGAATAACCCCTTAAAGTTTTATTTCACCTTTTCGTTACACTCTGTATACAGGGTTATTTTTATAACATCAACAACCTCCTAAGAGCGGATTCTGGTTCTCAAATACAACAACTTTTTCTATGGGACCAACATTGAAATCTAAAAAAAAATTCACTGCTCCATACAAACTGTCTCATCTGGTCAGCGGCTTAGTATGGGGAAGTGACGTTTTTTTTTGCGATTTTAATGTTGGTCCCATAGAAAAAGTTCTTGTATTTGAGCCCCTAGGAGGTTGTTGATTGATAGATACTCTTTATTGCACACCATACAAGTAAATTACACATGATTTTTACAGAAAGACGTACAATTTAGGCGGTCTTATCGCTAATAGCTTTTCAAGTAACCCTGTATAGTAATAATTTAGTGTTTGAGAAGTAGGATCACCCCTAAAACGAATTTAACTAATAAATAGAACCCATATATTCTTATATCAATAATATTGCAATACCAGCTTGCCAGTTTCGTAAAATCAGAAACTATTTTACATTTCACTAATTTATATCTAGAACCCAAATGACTACCATTGCCAGCGACTCGCGTAGTCGAGTTGCTGGGACTGGACTCTGACAAATACATGTCATTTTCTACGATAACTACACGACCAATACAATAGGCTATTTGTCTTGTACCAAAGTTTACTTAACTAATTATTTAGTTTAATATATTGCACCATATGTTAAAAATAATACATGATTACTGTAAAAAATACATTTTCCAATGTTATATTTTTATCGGTATTTTACATTATCAAAAACACCAGCAACAATGAGGCACGTCACCATTGACTAACTTTGTACTAGAACTGATATCCCAAAGCTAGATTATGCGCTACGCTCGCACATTGTATTAGTGTGACCGTCGCGTCGACGAAAGTTTTTAACATGCCTGTTCTAGTACTTTATAACTCAATGGGTATGTAAAGGCTCGTGACGTCACGAACAAGTACATCGACGACCGACGGCGTTTTCGCTGGCTTTTAAAAACATAAAGAATGAAATACATTTATTTTTTATTTTCAAAGGTTTAAAAATTAAAATAAAATTGTTGCTGCTTTATTTAAATATTACCAACAATAATAACTCTATTCCAGAAAATAGTCAATAGCCTATTGGATATCCCCGCCAAAAATCAACGTCGTGATAAGTCTGTGACTGACACGACAAATGCTGAGCGGGAACCTTTTTGACACTTCAGATATCCTTCATTGTTTTATTGTTATGTATTTTTATTTTTTACTAGCTGACCCAGCGAACTTCGTTCCGCCAATTCGTTTGACAGGTACGAACAGTTTGTAAAAGAAAATAAAATAGTTGTTTTACTACTTTCCTTGCATTTTTTAAATATTTTCTGATCTTTCAAGCCTTCCCTGAACTTCCACAAATATTTCAAGATCAAAATTAGCCAAATCGGTCCAGCCTTTCTCGAGTTTTAGCGAGACAAACGAACAGCAATTCATTTTTATATATATAGATTCATGTGTGTCAAATAAATGTTTTTATTCTATTCTGTTCTATTTATATCCTTGACTTGACACCCTGTGTGCGAATTTGTACAACACTTGCTCGGCTTCATCATCGTAAGGAAACCTGCACGTTCAAATAACACTGAGGTTGTGAGCAGTTCCGTCTTTACCATAAGGGCACACGGGGCCATCTGGGGGCCCCAAAGCACTTACAAAAAAAAAACAAACATATCTTTAGCGTACAGAACTGGACCTGCTACACTTTTATAATGTATAGATTAAGTTTTGATTATTTAATAACATGCAGAAGAATCTATTTGATAATAATCTTTCTTGTTATTTATTTTTACTATGCAATAGGGCCCCGAATTCATGTGTGCCCCAGGGCCCTGGTATATGTTAAGACGGCCCTGATTGTGAGCCTACAGTTTCCCGACTAGACTTTCGGTTTTTAAATTGCCGACTGGTCGGCCAACTAATCGGCAATGCCAATCATTGTTCTAAGCACTCGTGTTTCGGAGGCGTTCAAGCTATTTTGTCATCAATCGCCTTGCTGAACGTAAAACTGGCCGCATTCTAGCGATTTCGTACGAATTTGAGTCGTGCGTCAACGTACGAACGATCCAGGTTCGGCACACTAGCTGCTTGTGCGATTTCATGAGTTTTTATTCGCATTTTTTACATTTGTACGAAAAAATTTCTGAAGTGCGACTAGACTTATGTTTTCTTGTTTTTTTTTAAAGTGTTTTAAAACTCTTTATAGTTTTTAGAAATACGGTAAAAAACCAGCATAAATTGTAGATTTTTTTGATTTATTTTACCGGTTATAATCGGACATAGTTACTGACTAGTAAGATGCTAATTAGTCGACTTTCCCGACTAGTCGTCATCTCTAGTTATGATATGTACCAGTGTCCACGCCTCCTCTTTCCCAACTCACAAATACTCAATCTCTGCGCAGTGATATTACGTCTATAGCGCTTCATTATGTTATTCAATAATTGGGATGTTGACACCATTCATAAATAATTCCGAGACACTTCTTTTTTTAAATAACACCTTATTTAATCAATTTGTTCAGTCATAATTTTTAATTGTTTTTGAAATAGATTTTTAATTGCTTTAAAACTAATAAGTAGATAGTCAGTTGAGGTTGGTATACAGTGACGTCACTGTCCGCTATTGCCATACAAATTCTAAGAAAGAAGTACGTTTTGACAGCTCATAAAAAGTATGTCAATTGATTGGTAGTGTCAACTACCCTATTGTTATTCTTCTCTTTTCTCTGATGACGTCCAGTCCAGTCCAGTTATACACCAAATTGTTTTGGTCGCGTAGGAACCTAGTAACTTAGTTATTATTATAAACTCAGCAATTTATTTATTCTAAAGTTAAAAGTTACTGAGATGACAGGGATATCCTTTTCTAGTTGACCTTGTGTGACCTTCAGTCTGGCATCATATCTGAACGCATCCACACGGAAGCCCCGACTAATTACAGATAATATTCCAATCATTATCGTTATTAGAAGCCTTTGGAACTCCACTGCTGGACAGAAGGACCATAGAACGTCACAGCGAGCGGCTCTGAGTCGTTTGATTGATTGATTAGTGGGCGGGGCTTAAGCAAGGTCAAGCAAGGTCAATAGGAACAGGTAGCCGTCTGTTCACCACTTTACTTTGATGAGCCGTTTAGATTTATTTTTAAAATAGATTAATAAATATTTTGGTATTTATTTGGTAAGTAACTTATACTTTCACTAGCACTTACATTAAGTACTTTGGTTATACAGGTTGTTCCGTAACTTAAAGATAACCTTGTAACCACATATTATATACATCACAGTGAACTTTTTTTTGTCTTTCTGTATAAATTGAATCGGCCGTTTGGTAATTTTGTATGGGAAGTCAATGGGCTAGTTTCCTAAAAAAATCTAATTAGTCTGTCAGTTGGATTAACAGAAAATATAGGACACGTATTTTTTCTTTTCTCAATCAAAAAAAAATAATTAAGATATAGCCCGTTAAAGTTCCGCGTAACGTGCTAAAAAGTGTCGCAAGGCATGACGTGACGTGCTCCCATTTTCAAACTTTGATGCGCTTTATCTTCGTCATTTTTTGTTTGATTGACAAAAAACAAAATATGGGTCCAATATTATTTGATAATCTAACTGACGGACTAAATAGAATAATCTTTTTTTGACCCAGGAAACTAGCCTATTGTCATGCCTTGGAAGTCACAGAAGAAAAGTTGAGTCGTTTACAAGGTTATTATTGAGTTGGGGGACACTCTTTATAAGATCCTACCTCATTAGTTATCTTGTTAGGGGATGATTCTACTGGCTAAATACAGCAACCTTCACTATGTGACAAACACTGAAATCTCAAAAGACATTCTCATTCAAACCTTCCTTTCTGACAAAAAAAAGAATCCTCGAAATTTTAACACACGCAATGGCGTCATAGCTTCATTTGTAATGTAATCAAGCTTTATTAAACTACTTATTTTAAGCTTTATTAAGCTACTTATTTTTATAAAAAACGTATATAATAAGAAAATAAGTTATTTTATACGTTTTTTATAAAAATAAGTAAGTATGTATGTTTTCCATTTCTAGACCGATTTTAACATTTCTTTTTTTGTTTGAAAGGCTGACTGAATATTACCAGGGACTGATATTGTTATGAATAGAGGTATAATTACAATTTGTTTTATGTATGACGTCATAGACTTATATTATGGTAACACTAAATTTCAGTACAGATAGGTATTTTGATACCTATTTTCAGCAGTGGACTTCCTATCGCTGAAATGATGATGAGCATAGAGCACACACCATAAAGAGTAGAAATGTCATATGATTTGTTCGAAAAAAAATTCAGCCATTTTTTAATCTGTATCTGTACTGTTTTTGTATGGGAGAGAGTTGACAGGACTTGTCATTTCATACTATAGTCCTTTCAAGATAAGAAGATACCTATGACACTTGGCAGTTTCCGTTTCACCCATACTATTTACGATATTATTTTATAAAATACATTTTTAATCTTTAATTTATATAATTGTAAAAACACAATAACCTTTGCCTCTACAAATCTAAGCAAAAATTGCAAACTAATAATATATCTTAATGATTTAACAAATAAATTAATAGGATTTCCTTCAAATACTTGATGCGTAAACCGGAACGTTTACTTATAGGGATTGACAATACATAATCGGAACTAAATCGATGAATCGGTTCGGTCGTCTTGTGAAAACCTATGCGTTGACGTCAGTAGTACAAGAGCGTCTGCCTTGTATGCAATTTATGTTATCGTTATTTTTCGCATAGTTTCTATTTTGACTTTTGTTACAGTTTTTGTAAAGTGTTTGTTATTGTTTTGCTTTTATTTGGTAAAATGCCAAAAAAAGGAAAAAAGACTTGTCAAAAAGCTGTATACGGCACTCTGGTAGTAGAACATTGCAGTATATGTCTTAATTTAAATAAGTTCGTTTAAATAAATAAAAATCGATTAAACTTTCTTTATAAACTTTATCGATTTTCAAAAAGAAGCGGTTGGATTTTGTTAGGGCACATCACTATTTGTGTCAACAACGAAGTCACGTGATGTGTCATAAGTTTCTTCTTATCTTGAAAAGGGTAAGTTTCGGAGAGAGTTGGTTCGTATTGCTGCTCTATAGAGTACGTGCTCGATGATGATGAGGTAGTATAGAGAAAGTTGTAGTATTTAAGCCGTAGAATAATTCCATCGCCTTGCGTGCCTCGAATAAATAAAGAAATAAGGAGACATGTTCTGCCCCATATGGTCCAATAATGTTATTATTGACGTGCATAAGTGGCAGTTTTCTGTCCTAAATTGAATAAATGATTTTTGACTTTTGAATAATTTTTCTTATGGATTTCCATTGTTTTTCCGATCTACTGTGGGTCAGTGGCACGCAAAGGGTTAAAAGGAATAACTAATATAAAATGGAACCTCGTTAAAAGGACAATATAATAACTTACTACTATTGCTTAAACGTAATTTGATTAGAATAAACTTTGACAATGTTTTTCATTATCTTTGGCTCCTAATTAAATTTTTATCCCTGTAAAAATATAAATGTAAACTAGACTGTAATCAGCAATTGATTAATAGTTGAATTACTATTTTCATTCATTAATATAACAAATACCCACATATTATTCCAACGACCATCTGGTGCAGTGGTTCGCTCTCCGGATCACAAAGGCGGTTCTGGGTTCGAATACCGCAAGGGACAAATTTTTGTGTGACTGTGTCCTTTAAAGTAAAAAGTCTACAGCCGCCATGTTGAATTTTTATGGAAACAGCGATCATAACATGTGACGTCACCGACACGGTGATGCAACATGGCGGCTTTCTCTATCATATTTTTACAATTGGTGTCGATATATTGCTATATCATATCGTGTTTTGGTGCTCATGCTAGGGGGGCAGATCAGCATTTAGGAGGTATTGCGTGAACTAAAAATAATGTTGTAGATTTTAACTTTATAAAAAATCATCAGCAGACTTACTGTTATTTTTATTCAATTATAAAACCCTAAATCATTTAGTGTTTGAAATCAATTGCTAATTACCGTGTACTTCACTGAATTCAACTACGACTTATAGCTGCATGTGCAGTCTTATTTATATATAGACACATCCTTATAAATAATTAAGTATATATATACTTATTTAATTACTGCATTAATTCACTAACCCGCCCAGTTTCTGAAACGATCAAATCTTATGTATTTTAGACCAAAATCGGACAAAGATGCGTGGTTTTTACAAGAGTTTACATCAATCACAACAAATCTTAAAAATGCATGAACCCATTCTAATAAAACTTAGTATAAAAACAATATGAAACTTAATACGAAGTCAAAGGAGCTGGTAAATGCATTTTCAAATTTCTAATTTTAAATACCGTGTTACTGTGTATCTCTCTTACAATGGAAAATATAATTAGCTTTTACACTAATTTCCGATAATTTTCTCTATTAGGCCTTTAGACATGTATGCTCCCTGAACTCTCTAATAATAAAAATTACATCAAAATTTGGTTCATCCAATTATTTGGAGTTAAATTGGATTTCTTTACTGATCCTCTCAGAATATATCAATATGTTTTGTGACTTCTTATTTCACAAAAATGTTTATGAAATATTTATAAATTGCGGTAAAAAATACAAGTATTCGGATATTATTACTGACGCCACATTTTATGCAATATATACTATTTCTATAGTTGAGTAATAATATATCTAGCCGGATAATTTGATTCATATTCCAGAAACCGGGCCACTTAATTTAAGTACCTCGCCATTTTAAAACATACACACCAGTCAGAAGAATATAAGTACCTACCTAATTATACACGATCGAGCTGACTTGTTTGCTAAAAACATCGTTATAACCACATATTTTAGCGTTAAGTTAAAAAACTTTAGTAAACGCATGACTAATACAGTGAAATTGGAAAAACTATTATATGGAATATCTTAGGAAATATTTGGCAAGATTAAATACAAGTTATATTTCACTGGTTCTGATTAATAGAAATATATTATATGATTCTCTAAAAGCTTACAAGCTTAGGATTCCATTGAAGTTACTGGAGCTTCTCAAGTTTATAGGGCCTCATCATACCTTTCGGACCGGGCCTCCTGCATAAGATCTAACGGGTCGAGTATCGGAGCTCCTCTTGTGCCGCGCCTGCCTTTAGAAAACTGACTCTTAATATCATACTTCTCCATCCAATTCCGCAAAGTTTTCCGTGGCACACCGTACTTGTTAGACGCTGCATATACACTATATCCTTTCTTGACAGCGATGAGGGCATCTCTCAAATGCTGTGACGAGTATTGCTTGTAGGATTTCTCTTGAAAGACATCGGTTTCTATGTTGACGATCGCATTCGGTCTCCGTCCAACGATGCGCGGTCTCGCGTGTATATTCAGGGGTATTCCGTGGTCCATGTCAATGAAGTGCCGCGTCACAATTTCCGTTGAAGTCCGCACTCCTGTAACAAGCAAGGAAATGAAACCGCCCTTAGTATTATAGGCTGTTTGCGAGTTGATGTTTAGATAACCTGGGCGTTTCTTTTCCTGGCTTCCTACAGGGCGTGCGACTTAAAAAACTTGAGACATTGGCGTATATATTAGAAGTTTTCTGTATATAGTAGAGGTCTGATACACACTCTCAAAGGGGGGCTTGCATTGTGGCTTAAAAAATGTATACTATTGTTATTATATACGTATTTGGAATAATATACACATTAATTTCTAAACTATAAGCCGAAGAGCGATAAATGTTGGATTTTAGGTTTGATAACTTGTCTTTTTGAACATATTTTAAATAAACGAATCGAATTTTAGATACGCCAATATCTAATAATATAAAATTGAAATAAGTTTTGAATGTCGCAATAATAAAAATAATCTGTGAATTTCATGTAAAAAGCAAGGAAAAGACGCGCTAAGGATTTTGATAAGGAATCGTTTAGGTACAATTCATTGTAAGATCGGTGAATTGAAATAAAATAAAAATGGATTTAAATTATACAATTTCCGTCCAGTTGGACCAGATGGACGGTACCAGTTGCACCAATAAAATCATTCACGGCAAATAGATGATATTTAAATATACGCAGTATTCTATTAAACGAGAGATATACTTATACAGATCGTTCTCAATGTTTCTTCTAGATTATTCTTTAGGGTGGAAAGGATGAGGGGTCGTAGCCCTAGCACCCCCAGGAGAGACATATGACAGATGTAATTTAATTGCGAGTAACTTTATTCGACGAATAAAAATGATGTTTTGACACTTCTATAACGAAAACTTATTCTTTAAAAAAAAGTCAAATGTCAAACTTATTCTTTAAAAAAAAGTTATCGGACTATTAAAAATCGGCCCATAATAACCATATAAGCATCATTAAATAACCTAATAAAATGACATTAGACCTTACTTAATTTGATAAAAAAGTATACGACATTAGTCATACATAGTCACTACTACATAGACAAAAAAAACTTGCCCGTAAAGGAAAAAAATGTGTATAAATATTCAAAGAATATGGATGACGATTAACTTTTTTTTCTTAGTCTATCAAGTGATTATTAAAATGTATTTTACATGTATTTTTTTCTTTTTTCAGATAATTAAAATATTATAGAGATACATTGTCGCATGACGGTTCGATTTTTAGAAGTGACATCACAAGCCCCCGCCCCGCTCTCGAACTTTGACGTACTTTATCTTAGTGATTTTTTGTTGATTGGCAAAAGAAAAATGAGTGTCCATAATTTTTTGATAATTTAACTGACGGACTAAATCGAATTTTATTTTCTTTACTAGTCGCCATCCATATTACGTTAATTGACAAAATTTTCGGAACTATCAGTCAAATTAATATAGGAAGCCAGATGACAATAATACTGGACAGGCAAATCATAAATACTATTTCTTTAGCTTTTTGATTAAAAACTACTTGGAGACCTGAAAATTGATAAATAATAACACTTTTTTTAAAATTTTTCAGTATATTTATTGAACTCTCATGATGTAGCAAAAACTGGTACAAATTGTTAACACCAAATGTACCAGAAATCGGGCGGAAACTGATTTTATAGTGTATCATACATGAACATAATTTCTATGTAAGAAAAACAAATACATATTTGGAATAATCTATTAAAATAAAATTTAGTTATCACTTGCAGAATTGATTAAATCGTTTAGTTGGTAAATCGACAGCAAAGTAAAAGGCACTCTCTTCTTGGTTATCGGTCGTTGACGTTATTAGAAAAAAAAAGGGAAATATTCTTTCCCATAATGGGCTAGTTTCCTAAAAAATCTAATAAGTCCGTCAGTTAAATTAACAGAAAATATTGGACACGTATTTTTTCTTTTCTCAATCAAACAAAAAAATGTGACGCCTTGCGACACTTATTAGCAAGACATGACGTCACGTGCTGACTTTGATGCGCTTTACCTTCGCTATTTTTTTGTTTTTTTTGGACAAAAGACAAATATGGGTCCAATATTTTTTTTGTAATCTAACTGACAGACTAAATAGAATCATCATTTTTTGACCCAGGAAACTAGCCCATTATTCCATGTCAGCCTATGACACAGATAATCAATTTTTCTGACACAGAGGATGTGTCATTTTGTCAAAAATTACGACAAATCTCTTCTGTAAAAATGAGACCGACCCGGTAAAGGCACTTATTATAAGCGATCCAACAAGTGATAACTAAGCTAACAAAATAAGGATAACGCTTTTTCGTTTTAAATAAATATAATTGAATGATCATTACCTGTATATTTTTTTACAAATTAACAATACTTTATTAGTATTTTATTAATACATTACAATCAGAGTTTGCCCTTTTTACAAAGGCTATAAAAAACATTAATTATATCAGTAAACAAACAAACTCCCTTGAACTTACTTTTCAGATATTTTTCCTAACATAATAACGCCATAGCAAATGGTAATGATCCACAGTCAAATATATATGACAAAACATGAGTTTAAACAAAAATGTCTAACATATAGTACCTATTAAATTAAGTACATACAACCAAATCTACATACACAAAGAAAAACACTTACATAACGTAATACTGCGTACAACATTTTATATAGTATATTATATGTAATATATAAATGTAATTAATTGTATATCTACATCGTAGCCGCTTACTTACTATTAAATTATGTATATTTAGATATATACTAGGAGGCACTTTTTGGATTTAGAAAGTGTTTTATATATTTTTAGTCTTGGCATATTTACTGCAATTATACATGCAATGTGGGTAATATACAATGCATTGAAGATGTATACATCTTTCATTACCGACTATATAATTAATAAAATGCAATATACTTGTATATACAGATTTTAAGAGAGAGAAATAGAATTTATAAATTTTATTATTTGAGTTGATTCTTGTTCCGTCCGATTAATAAAATCTACATTTTGTGATTGGCTCGGGTATTTATAGCGTAGGGGTTAAACTCCCCTAACAGTAATAATTATATTATGCATATATTATATATATATAATAGTATACAATGTATAAAACACTTTCACTAGGAAAACATAATAACTTCAAAGCAATTAACTTACTGGAAACGAATATAACATTTTAAACGCGACTACATGGTCGATTTTGAATAAATAATTTCAATTTTATCGATTTCTTTAGATTTAATCAACAAAACGAAGTTACATAGTACACGTGAAATTGCTTCTATTGTTGTTGGAGATATATTTTTAGTAAGAAAAGGTAAACTAACAGTAACATAAAGATTCAGCCATTCAGCCAGAAAACCACGTGGTTTCAGAGTGTCGTATTTTTTGGACACCTTGTATATGTTAATAGTTTTTTAGTAACTTTCTAACAGAGATAGAAAAGAAATGCTGCAACTAATAATATGTCTTCCACATAGTCGCATAAAAACATTTTCACTAAAAGGAACATATTGTTTAAAACTATACTACAAACGATTAGGACGTTCCGTAATCGATTACATCTCGATTAACCGCAATTCGATGTTAACTAATTAAGTACGCTCAAACTTCATTTAAATATAAATAAATTAATAAATTTTTCTTTAGAAAGCGATTATATTAAGTACATTTTCTGTGGTTGGCTTCATACATTTAGCGTCTTAAAGAGTAGTACCATCTATCTTCCAAACAGATCAGTATTTTTTCTCTTCTTCTTCTTTTGTTTATGGCCAAATCGAGGATAATTAAACGAGGATGTCCATAAACTAAGAATAAGTTGTCAAGTCTTGTCAACTGTCAAATACAGACCAGCTCGTCCATCTATTACAAAACGTCAAAATTACTCAATTGATAATGACGTGTCGTGACAGCAAATAAATGTGGGTGGAGCTCGGATACAATGCCAGCCTGGAAGGTCATACAAGGTCAACTGGAATGGGGTGGCCATGTTTCATTACTGTGTCTGTCTATCGAATCTAATTCATTTCTCCGTCAATTCAACATGTTTTAAAAACTCAACCACAGAAAATTTGTGTCAATAGTAACCATCAGATATCAGATCACTTACTGGTCGAAGCCGAACACTTAGTACGTCTAGGCAAGAAGCCAAGAATAAAGAAACGTACGACATTTAAGGGACTGGGTCTTTGGCGTAGTATATCCATATCTAGTATGGGGGGGGGGGGGGGGGGGCAGTGTAGAAACCTCTACCACCCTAGGCTAACTGGACCTACACTATGTGACTGCCCCCCTGACTCGAAGCCTAGGTCCTCCCTTGGCTGCCCTTTGGCTGCCACCCCTAGAATCCCTAGCTATATCCCAATGCTGGCTGCACTAGCTTGGAAATATCTGATATTTCTAAGATTTGGGTTTATCTTAAGTTTTCATATTGTAAGTATATTTAATTAAAATCTTTTTCAATAATGTTTTTTTGCGAGTAGCGTCAACAACGCAGCGTGGCCAATCCCGTGCAGCCAGATCCGATCTTTTTTTTTCTAAATTAAACCGAACCGGCAATCGATCAATGGGAACCAGGAACTTTTGCGTTTACGCGCCAATATCATCAAAATCGAGAATGATTTATTGGAGATTATAAATAAATATTTGGCATCACATACAAATGGTCCTATGGTAAGTAGCTAAAAAAGCTGTGTTACAGAAATCAGAAACAACGACACCAACACCCAGACCCGAGACAATATAGGAAAGTTATTTTTCTACATTGACCGACCGGATTCGATCCTGGGACCTCAGAGATAGCGACACCAAGTCCGGTATGCTCGTCTCTCGGCTACGGAGGTCGTCATCGATAATGAATGAAAATATTTAAAGTGTAACGCACTTCAGTAGTGACCTAAAATCTGGTCGTACAGTTATCACAAAGAGCAAATTTGAAGTACCTCTTACAATGTTAACATAGATATGCCCAGTATATTTACTAGTAACCCAGTATAATAATAAAGGTTTCGTGTTCTTGTCATAACTCGTTAAAGGCTACGGCAGAATACCAGCGATGCAGGGATTTATGAATTTCGCGGGCTGCCTTAAACGATCCCGCTTAATATGGATATGCCCAGAACGAATTCTAAAATATTCTTGTGACAAAAGTACTGGGCATATCTATGTTAAGATTGTAATAGGTGTTTCAAACCCGCTCTCTACAACCTACCACAGAACATCAAATTTTGATAATTGATATTGAATTCTAACTCTTGTAGTTTAGGTTCAAAATCAGTCAAGGAAATTTGACGTTTTGTAAGTAGATCAATTAGCTCTTTATTGTACTTGTTACCGTTGACTGAATCCAAAAATCCTACCTTACTTAATACTATAAACACTAAAATTTCATAATTCAAGTCTTTTCATTATAATTTGGACGAAGTCCCATACAAAGCACACGATTTTTCAAAAAGGCCAATTTTCGTAACATTCTTATTCAACTAATACTTATAATAATACTAATGCAAATAAAATAAATAATATTACACGAATCTACCAATCGCAAAAACTACCATTTGGAAGCTTCTATTTTCAAATTGGCAACACTGAGCCAAAAACGACTATTTCGTAGATTTGAATAGTAGTTTCTTGAAACGCGAATTGGGTGGTTTTAATATTTCTTTAAATATCTTTGGGATCTAATATTGCAAGAGTAAAATAGGAAAAGAAATTTCTTAAAAGAAATAAAATAAAGATCATCTTTGGGTAAATAAATTTTCATACAATAGGGTTTTTTCTAATCTTTGTTTTTTCTTTGGCAGTTTAAAAGTTTCGTATACGCCAATCTAAATGGCTGACAAAATTTTACTACATGTATACACTTCTAATTATAAAACGCCTTTGTTAAAACAAAATATTTTTTGTATACATTTAAATGAAGATTATATATTAATGTATACAGAAAACCAATAATTTTAGAAAGTTGATGTCACTATACCACAATATCATAATTACTTAAAAAATCTTAAACAAGAAAACATAAAAAACAAAGTTAACAATACAACTAGTAAATAAGGATTTATTTTCTTATAAGAATCTGCACACTACAGACTTTTTAATAGTCGATAGTTGCATAGTCTTTTTGTATAAACACACATACAAATACGCACACAAACGTCTTATAACCGTCCGATATAGTAATTTAAACTATGACCCAACTGTCGGTCGTCGTCTTTATCAAGTCTTTAGTGTGCAGTCTCTAAAGGTCGAACCATACTTACGCTACGCGACGCGGCGCGGAAAAATATGCTTGATGTAAATTGCTATGGAAAAACAAATATTTTTTTCTATGTATGTTACTCGGACCTCATATTTTTACCCCAAACCTCATATTGCCTGGACGCCCTGCAGTGGGAAATATATACTTTACTTTTGTTACTTGTAATTGTTACAGGGTTACATTTCAAGGTAGTGCCAAATTTAAAAAATAAGGTCTATAGAACAATGTAAAAATACTAATTTATTATTAATAATTTCTGTCGTCGTATTACTGGAGTAAAATATACTAAAAAAAATTCAAAAAAAAGGAAACGCGAGATGCGACGTCATTCATCAGAGATCACAGGCGTACGCCGACACCGCTCCAACAAGAACCTCATGCAGTGCACATATAGTTTAATCGAGTAATCGTAAATTTTCAACGTATTATATTTTTCAAATACAGAATGGAAGAATTAAGTATTAAGAAAAAAAAATTTGTTTGTTGTTTACATAAATCGATTTAGTTACTGAATCTGAGTGGTCCCCGATAAATTGGCAATACCGTAAAATGTAACCCTGTATAAATAAATGTTATATAAATAAATAAATATGCGTCAAATAAACCAACTGTCGAATTTCGAAGTAAGGAATTTATCCTTATGTTACAAAATACCAGACAATTATTTTATACTAGCGGCGTCTCCTAGCACCCCCAGACTCGAGCTATTTTACAAATTATTGTTTTCAGGGGCGTGCATTGGTTTCAGATGGGGGTAGGCTGTGAGTGAAAATTGAGTAAGTTTGCGTGAAACAGTAGGCGATCTCGCGGCAGCCTAACATTGGTTAAATTGCACAGTAACGATCTAAGTTGCGCACTTCAGTAAGGAACAAGTACAGGTAGACGACAAAATGGTTACAGAATATTTATTGTTTATTGTTGAATACGTAATTAATAATTATAGTCAGCTGTTTTTTATGAAGGTAGGCTCTGCATAATACCCTATATGGGATGCACGCCCGATTGTTTTCTGTATTGACCCGAGCCGGGAATTTAACCGTCCTACTACTATCAGATTGTCGATATGAGTTTGTATGGAGCAAGACGCTCTTCACCCGTCGTCTTAGGTACGCGACGGAAAGCGACAAGATGCGAGGCGATGCGATGCGATTTATTATGATGCAAACGTTTTATGTCAGTTCGCGTCACAATCTAAGCAACATTAGCCATGCGTAGGCATAGCTAGTAGCTTGACTAAATGAATTTGCACACCTGCATGCAGGTCGAATACTTGTACCTAGATAAGCTATTGTTAACACCTTTATAACTGGCAAATAAACGAATTTATTTATTTATTAGTAGCTTCTTTTTGATATTTTCGTTACGTGTCGCGCCGCGTCGTGTAGCCGCTGCTGCAGCGCAAATGTGTTTCGACCTTTAATCTCTAACGAATCTTTTAAAGTAAAAACAGTGTAGTGACATAGTGACACAACTAAAAAAAAACATTTTTTCGGGATTTCGTAACTTTTTGGAAACTATTCATGTAACGACATATTAATAGCGGCGTCATCCTCAGCGTCGTTCTCCGGCGTTTTCCCGTCATTCTTCTCGTCCTCACTCGACACCGTGCTCATCAGGAAATGCTTACCAAACTCTAGTTCCGTCTCGTACGGAGCCGCGTCGCCGGCATCCGTTTCCGTGCCGCACTTTTCTAGGTTTTGGTAGTTATACTCTTTTTGCTTTTTGCTGTTCTCTACGAATTGCTTTAGTTGCTGCGGCATGGGAAACGAGGATTTGATGTGGCAACGCTTCATCCAGTTGCGTAGCGATTTTCGTGGGACTTTGTGTGTTTGCGCTGCTCTGTAATTAGAAATAAATATTAAATTAATTAATTAACTTATGTGTGGTTTTGATATTAATAATTAAATTTAATGTAACTATGTAACTATGAGAATCAATTTTGAAATAAATATTATTTAATTAATTTAATTTAATTTAATTTAATTAACAATTTTAACATTATGTCTTATTCCTAGTGCTTCGTTTCTATCCTATTATATTTGGAGCGATTGCTATCGGACCTCGGTTACCCTTAATTTGATATTTGCTACACATGATTTTATCCCTTAAAGAGATCTCAAGCATCGAGCTGCTCGCTGAGTGACGTAAAGTCGGTAGGCCAGCTTTATTCTTATGTTCCACGTTTCGGCTCCGTAGGTCATCAAATACTTAAAAAGAAGAAGTAGTTTAAAATTACCAGTGAAGTTACTTAAAGCGTATAAATCAATAAATAAACTATCATGCCACTCACTCCGCGGTAAGGGAAAAATCGCGAGAAAACTTGCACGAGCAAATAACACAAAATTTGTAGCCAATATCTAATAATTGACCTGTCTAAGGGTCGCGGAGATTCGACGACAATCGTTTCAAATGTATTACCAGACTTGCCGCGTCCAGTGGCAGTCAAGTGTGACCCGACTGGAAAAGACAAACTACGGAGACTTCAATAAATATGGCGCCAAACAACATTAAGGGCCTCTTACACCACTTGCTGATAAGTTCCAGATAACCTATCTGGCACTTGTTATGACAGATAACCCATACAATTAACTGTCAAAAAAGTGTCAGATTGGTTATTTGGAACTTATCAGCAAGTGGTGTAAGACCCTTAATGGTATTGAAAGCGTATTTGCTGAATTTAATTCTTGCAGTAAGAAATTACCGTTATTGTATCAATCTTGTACTCTATTTAACTGTGCCAATAAACTTCATTCATTCATTCATTTAACGAAGTTTGTTTGAGGCATCCCAGCCCACCCAAATCTTAGTCAAAATAGGGAAACGAGTTCTTGAATAGTTCGTTCCCTAAAACCTGACAGGGAATCGAACTCAAAACCTTTGCGGATAAAACGTAAATAGTCTGATATCATCATTATCATTTCAGCAATAAGACGTCCACTGCTGAACATAGGCCTCCCCCAGTAACTTCCAGATGGGCCGGTTGGAAGCGGCCTGCATCCAGCTTCCTGCGACCTTTACCAGGTCGTCTGTCCGCCTTGTGGGTGGATAATTCAACAATCAACTCACCTATAAATACTCCCTCCCTTCTTCACGTCCATAAGTGCGGCCCACATCGCTTCATTCGAGTATCTCCTATTAGGATTGAATTTCCCCATCATCACTCTCTCCAAATCCTTCCTCGAGAGCCCGGAGGAACTGACCTCTTTCCCCTCCAAGAACTGGTCCAAATCAGATTTTAACACCGTCTCTCCTATATCCAGATTTTTGTCTTTGAATAATGGTGGGCGGCCGCGACGTCTGATTTGTGTTTTCAGAGCCTGATTGAGGGATGATTTTGGTATCAATTCTACTTCGGATTTCGCGGGTTGCGTCTTAGGAGGGACTTTTTTTTGCCCTGCTTTCAAAAGAGACACTTCCAGCTCCCCGTTTTGTTCAAGCCAGGATTTGTAATAGTCATTCTCTGATTTTAATTCGTCTGAATTAGTGCTGGTGTTGAAACCGTATTTGCTAAATTCGTTTCGCATCTCCGAAGGATTCATTTTGGAGAGTCTACTTATGTATTCCGAATTCGCTTTCGCTAAGCTTTGCAGTTTGTTTTGGAAAAATAGCTCGCTTTCTGGTTTCACTCTTATGTACGGGGCGCGACGACCTAAAAAAAAACATTTTTTGAGATAATTTTTTTTGAGTAAAATTTTTTATTTGGCAAAAACGACTCCATGCATTTGCGAACCATGAATGCTAGTGCGTAAACGAAAAAAATAAACAAAAAAAGACAAATGTCTGTAAGATAGTCCTGGGTTGTACAAAAAAGAAAATAATAAAAAAAAGTATATACAAGTTTTAACAACATTCATGGTTCATCTATTTCTACTAAATAAATCACGAATTAATATAAAATTAGCCTACCTTACAGACATTCGTATTTTCACATATTTTTTTCTTGTACTTTTTCAGACAATGTCCATTCACAATATGATCTTCGTACACGCACACATTTTATTAAACAAAAACGCATCCAATAGTATTAAAAATTGAAAAAATAAATCATTAAAAATGTTTTTATTTTAACGCGACCGTTAAAACATTTTTTTTGTTAAATCATTAACTTCGAAAAGCCTTATTATAGTTTTTTTTTGTTTTCTATATTTTTAAACTTTAATAAAAAAACATTTGTCATCGTAAATAACAGTAACAAAAACTAAATAAAACGTTATAATTATATTTAACTAAATAAAAAGCTGTTCGAAGCAGAAAATAAAAGGCAAAGTGACAGAGAAGTCACATTGCAAACAAACATTGAACTTTGAAAAGAAAAAATAGAAATTAAAACTATATTCTATCACTAAAACTCACCTGAAGTCTGTCCGAGACTGCTTCCAGGTTTTCCAGGTTCTTCATCCTAAAACAAGACGAGAAAAAAATATTAGGTCATCTATAAAAAACTTAATTCCGTGTCATTTTAAAATTAATTTACCGGGATCGAATAGTATACTTAGACACAATGAATAACAAAAAAAATATGTTAAATTGGAAAGATCACAATTTTAAATAATATATACATATTCGAAATACTATATACAAATAAAAACTACAAAAATAGAGAATTATAAAAATGGTCCTCGTGGAAGGGTACCCAAGATGCTGGCAGCGTTACCTCGCTGGATTGCGATGCTTAGTCGCTGTGCGAGGTAGCTGCCAGCCCTTGGGTAAAAAAT